>OX578136.1:101995792-102595792 GCA_951213105.1 Amaurobius ferox
AACCTTATATTAACACTAGAACGGCGGAAGCGGTCATTTTGACCGCATGACTTCTTTAAGAAACGATTCCTCCAAAACGACTAATCCCAGCCCATTGAAATTTTACGATTTTTCTTGTTTTCTTAGAGTTATTGAAAGCACAGAAGAAAATTATTCTAGATTTTATAATAAAGAGAACAAATCACCGATCTTCCTAGAACGACGGCAGCGATCAAAGTAGTTATGCAATCAAAACGACCGCTTCCGTCGTTCTAGCGTTAAAGAACCTTGAGTTAAATATATATATATATCAGTTATTTCACAAATAATTTTTTGCAGTGTGTCTAAATTGGTGAAAATCGTAAATAATAGTAAATCAGTAATGTTAGATTGAGTTTTTTGATAAACACACACGATAAGAACCTTAGCTGTACACGGAGATCAAGTTTAATGATAATTACCATATTATATTTTCAGGTTCTTTAATGTTCAAATGGTTAAGTGGCGTACGCACAAGAGAGATAGGGCTTGAACCTCTCTAAGGCAGAATATAATTTTTAAAAATTAATTTGATTGAGAGTAATTTAATCTGAATAGCAGGACCGGTTTCGCATTCAAGAAAGTCAAATTTTGATGCTATTACTCATTATCAATTATAATTGATTTTCAACTGACACTTGATTACTCCATTAACAGTTACAGTTGATTTTCTACTGACAATTGATTACTCCATAACAATTACAATTGACATTCAACTGACAATAGATTACTCCATTAACAATTACAATTAATTTTCTGCTGACAATTGATTACTCCATTAACAATCACAATTGATATTCACTGACTACCGATTACTCCATTAACAATTACAATTGATTTTCTACTCACAATTGATTACTCCATTAACAGTTACAGATTTTCAATGAGATCAAAATACAATGTCTGTAATTATTGTTAGTGTTTTTTCTTATAGTGATATTTCGCTACACCATGTTATTTAATTTAAAGTAAAAACAAGTTTATGACTTTCAGAAAACATCTGCTTTGATAAAATCCTTGGATATATGGATAAAGTTCACGATCCAATATACGACTCGAATGTGCGTTCATTTGCACCATGAAAATCCCCTTTGTGTTTCTATCAAAAATGAGATCCATTCGAAACTTCAAAGAGAAGAACAAAATCTCACAAAGATGCATTTTATTTTATGCCTTCTCCAACATCACCGGAAAGTACTTGTTCTATGATTACAGCCATGCAAGATCTTTTTTGAAAACAAACTTGAAATTGCATCATGTCGAGAAGGGAAGAAAATGCTGTACTCTATTCGTTGAGGGATTATTATGCATCAAAATCTTATTTTTACTTTTCCTACAATACATAGTATATGTAAAGGGAAAGTATTAAGAAGATATTCAAAAAATTCCGTTCCCAGATATCGATAAATCTACTCGATTTGATCATTTCAGAATATAAATAATTTTTTTTTACTTTGCTTATAATTTATCTTAATGTAGGAATAGTATTAGAATTGTATAGTAATAGATTGGAATAGTGTCAAACTCGAGATTTCGACGGATCTACAAGTTTTAGGCACTTTAGAATACGAATAAACCAATTTTAGCGTAACGTCTGTGCGTGTGTCTGTCTGCTTGTGTAAGTATATTTGTGTGTCTGTGCAATGTAACTAAAAAAAATTTTGACAACATTGCTCAAAATTTGGTAGGTAAGTCACCTTGTGGGTTTTCCTGGTGCTAATTAAATTTTTATACGATTTGGATAAATAAGACAGGCTCTTCTGTGAAATAACTCGCAAAACTCTCAGAACCTGAAATAAAAGCCTGAACGTGCTGAAATGAATTAATTAAATGTTTGTTTTTTGACGACAACACGAAAAGAGACCAACTTTATCACTCTAGAAGAAAGCGTTCTCAAAATATTTAAATTTTTCAAATTTTGAGCAGCTAGTGACATTTTGAAATGCGTTAAGTAGCCAAGTGAAAATTAAAATGTTTTTAAATTGCAAATTGTATAGAATTTCAAATAAGTATCCGTGTCATACTAGGCAATTAAACTCTTATTATAATATATTAAAATTATATTAAAATTACAATGGCTTATATTAAAATTACAATGGCTTATATTAAATGAAGAAAAAATAAATTTGAACCTGTAATGATAGTCGTGTACTGCCCAGAGCAGAGTTTTAATATTGTAAATGTGTCTATATGTGGACTCCCAAACACACTGTAACTTCCCAAACACATCCGGCTAATCTGATAAAATTTGATACAATTTTTTAAATCGATAACCGGTATAATTTTATTGTTTTTCGGAGAAATAGAACGAGAGAAAGGTTCTTAAATTCTTCAAACCCACTTTGATACGTTGAAAAGATTGTAAAAAAATAGCAATGTTACAAATTGTTACAAATATTATGATTTGACATACCAATTTCTAGTTAAAAAATCTGATGTGGGCAGTACATGACTTTCCTTATATAATGCAATGAATTTACTACTTTTACAGTAAAAAAAAATAGATTATTTTTATAGTAGTTATTTACATTTTTTCTAAGATATGAATTTTCGTCAATGAATCGTCATTTTCCATGTCATCATCATCAATGAGTCGTCATTGATTTAGCGTCATTTTTATCCATTTGGCGAGTTTTTCGTTAATTTAGCATCATTTAAAAAAGTCGTTAAGTTGGCGACATTCCACCAAATTCGTCGCAAAATTCTCGCCAAGCGTTATGGATGAAGAAATAAGTTATTCTTACAGCAGATAAATGACTATTGGCGTTCAAATGTAAAAGTATTACTCAAAGTATCTCTTTTCATGAATGGAACGAGCTAGATCCACGAGAATGATGTCACCAAATTTATCGTATAGTGTTACATATGAAAAGTGACCATCTTTTTCAACAGTAATTTTTTTTTTATTTTATATGAATTTTTGATAATTTTTTATAAATGTGCAATATCTCGAGAAAGGATCATATTAGCGTTCTAAAATTTATGTCAATCGTTTTCTAATGAAAAATTACATAAGAAATGTCTATTTGCGTAACTTTATTAGCGGTTTTGATTTTTGACGATTTTTTCAAAATTTCACTCGAAAATCTAGGAGGTTCTAAACATTCGATTGCATATAAAAACAATAGACTTCCAGTGTTTACGGATTTTGATTTTTGTACCAAATTTCGTTCGAATCGGTCCATTCGTTCGTCAGTTATCGTCTCCACAAACTCACTGACACACACACACACACACACACACACACACACATACTTTCACACACACATACTTTCACACACACTTTCTTTCACACACACACACACAGACATCACTTCAGAAATGTTTTATTCGTGATCAGGGATGCTTTAAATGTGATCTCCCACCGAAAACTCGAATTCGAATTTTCGACCCCGTCAGAATACTTTCCTTATACACTATGTATATAAGGAAAGTAAAAAGAATGACATTCACAAAACTTCAACGTGTGGCTTTTTCGAGGTATAAACGTGATTAAAAAGGCCGAACGACACGATGAATGTATCTCTACAATTCCTCCAGATAGCATGGGTGTTAAACATGGATTTTCTTCATAGGCAACTGGTTAAGCACTAAGAAGAAATATTCCATCCGTAAGAGGATTAGAATGGTTGGAATGATCCAACGGCATGATCATTGTACCTCTGGGTGATCTGCTGCTCGCCGATGTTCCTCTTTTGGAAAATATGCAGTTAAAATTCCAAAGTCAACGCATCCCGTTCAACGAACATGTTCACTTTTCATATGTAATATCATACGATAAATTAGATGACATCATTCTCGTGGATCTAACTCGTTCCATTCATGAGAAAAGATATTTTGAGTAATACTTTTGTATTTGAACGCATTTATCCGCTGTAAGAATAACTTATTTCTCCATCCATAACGCTTGGCAAGATTTTGGCGATGAATTTAGCTGAATGTAGCCAACTTGGCGACATTTTTAAATGTTGCCAAATTAACGAAAATTTCGCCAAATGGATAAAAATGACTCTAAATCAATGAAAATGACGACTAATTGAAGAAAATTCAATATCTTGGAAAAAATATAAGTATCTACTATAAGAATAACATTTATTTTAACTGTAAAAGTAGTAAATTCATTGCATTATATAACGAAAGCCATCTTCTGCCACCATCAGAATTTTTAGTACTGTATCCAATCTGCAGTTTTAATAACTATTTTATTTGGCAATTTAACGCTTTCTAAAACGCTGCCAGCTCCTCAAAATTTAAAAAAAATAATTATCTCTAGAACAGTTCGCCTTAGAGTAATGGAGTTGATCTTATTCGTTTCGTCATCGGAAATTATATATGAAATGAGCATTTAAAAAGTATATGTAAAAATATTTAGCCTTTTATTTCAAATGTTAACATTTTTGTTTGTCATTCCGCAATGAAAGGCTGTTTTCCGAATCATACGACAATCTAATCAGCACCAGGATTATCTACAAGTGACTTAATTACCAAAGTTTAAGAAATTACATCGAATTGTCATTTAACTACAGTGAAAAACATCGTCAGCACCTCAAAAATTTAAAAAACTTCAATATTTCAAAATTGGTCCATTCTAAAATTTAGTTTGGGAAGTCTAGAAATCTCAGTTCCAAAACTAAAATTATCTTATTTGATTACACGGTGGGACCAAAATTAGAATATGCTTCTATTATTTGTAACCCAGAGTATTGTTTATAATAAATTTGTTGAATGTGCTGAATCTAACTTGTTCTAAATAGTCGAAATGACGAGACTTGTTCTAAATAGTCGAAATGACGAAACTTGTTCTAAATAGTCAAATACTCTTGATGGTCTAAATGTATGCAGGAAACTATCTGTAGTAGCATTTTATAACAAACTTGTAAAAATTCTCATAGATTGTCATCGGATTCTGAATATCCTTCCTATTAATGTTCCAATTATTAATTTAATCAAACAACAGGTATTTAATGAACATTTCTGTAGACTGATTGTTACAAGCAATTATGCTGTCAATAAATTCTGTAAACTTTTTAATAATTTTTGCTACGGCCTTGTCGTGCCTCATGTAAAATTTAAATGTAAGTTAATATCGAGATGGGTTTTTCCTTGGTAAATTCTGTTCATCTTGGCATTCTCATATGATTTTGTTATTAATTGTAATTTAATTGTATTTTCAGTGGCAGATTAATTACGTTATGTTACCTATTCTGTACACTCTAATTTAAATAAATAAATAAATAAAAAGTAGTGGGTCTTATTCATTTTGGTCTTATTTATTCACTCAAAATTGTGTATAATGCAAGCATTTAATTCATACATTTAAGCAAATTCGGATTTTTGTTTCTGGTTTTGATGATTTTTACAAACCATTTCGTAAAAAAAAGCCAGTTTATTTTTCCGAATCATACTAAAATATCATCAGCAATAAAGTAACCCACGAGTTACCCAACAACCAAATTTTGCGAAATTTCGTCAAATCATTTATGAGATAGAGTGGATACATGCATTGCACAGACAGACAGACTGACAGCATGGCTGTAGCCAGAGATGAAATTGAAGAGAGATTGCAGATAAATTCAAGGGGGGCTCACCAAAAACACAATTAATCATTTACATTTATAAACAATAATTACTATTATATATTTCAAATAATATAAACTTTTAACAAATAGTTGCATATTTATATTTGCAAGCTAAGAGCTGATTATTAATATCCATATAGCTATCAATATTAATATATAATAATTACAATTGATTTTAATGTAAGCATTAACTAGTAATAAAGCTGTTAATAATTTGTAGAAACATTCTGAAAGTTAATATAAGTTAATGCTTAATATTAACTCTTATCTACTTATCAGTTGATTTTGACTCTGTATAACAGTGAATCACACAATAGTACAAAAGTATCCTAAATACTAGTGTCATAATTTTTAAATATTTTTGAATTAAATAAGTAAATAAATTGATCATTAGTATAGTCACAAATTGATCTAAATTAAAAAATCTTTAATACGAAGTACTCGTAATTTATAAAAAATTCACAAAGAATAACATTTTATATGAAATTTCATATAACAATTAAAAATTTAATATTTTTGCAGATGGCTGAGTATATCTCTTGGAGGGGCTTAGCCCCTCTGGCCCCCACCTGGCTACGACCTTAACTAATAAACGCACAGACGTCACAGACTAAAAATAGTGGATTCGTGTTCTAGGGTGTCCAAAACGTGAGGATCCGTCGAAAACTAGAGCTCCGATTTTCGACATGATTGCAATGCTTTCCAAGTACATTACCATGTATTGGAGGGAAAATATATTAATGTTCACATTACCTTTAGTACAGATGAATAACAGAAAGGTCTTAAAAAATCTTTAGTTTTGGAACAGTGAGCAAGCATATGTATATTGAACTTAGATACAGTCTAAAACAATTCTTCCTTTTGAATATGTACTTATGACTAGCATAACTGTTTTAAAATGTAAATTTAAAAATAATTTTATGAGCAATTTTAAAAGCATACACAGCAAAAAATCTCATAAAAAGACAAATGTTATATTCTAATACTGATTTTTATACTACTGAACATAAACAATCGTAAATATGCATAAATGAGAAGACCGAATGGAACCTCACACATCGCATGATTTTCCTTTAAATGTTCTTATATCAGAGAGCAAATAGAAGACTTTTAAAATATCCCTAACTACTGAATTCCCTCTTTTAAAAGATAAATTTCTCTATTCATATCAACATGGACTTTTTCCATTCTCTGTTATAAATAAAATCTGCAATTTCAAACATATTTATTCAAGCCTTTACGCTAAATTGACTAACTAACCCAATGAAAATGGCTGAAGCAAACGTCTTCAATAGCTGACAATGGATTTAAGTTTATGCATCATTGGCGTTTCAAAAGCACAGTTCAGTGGAACAAAATGGCTGTAAATCACATTCAAATGGCATAACAACAAGGAAGAGCATCTATTGAATGAGCTTGGAAAGACGCCCAAGTCTTCATAAGATCGTTTACTACCTATTTCAAGTTAAATCAATCTCTATAATATATATATATATATATATATATATATATATATATATATATATATACAGTACGCGACCTCTTATCCGGCGTTCCAATATCCGGACTCTCCCAAAACCGGAATACGGCAAAATAATGCCAAATTCTGCGCCAACAAGCGATTACTTGCTAAATATTTCGCCAAATAGCGATTTTTTGTTTAAAATCCCGCCAAATGCTTTTTTGCTTTAATTAATCAATTTCAACTTTTTTCAGATATTTTTTTCTTTCAAAATTTTTCTTAATCACTAAATTTGATAGTATAATTACATGTAATTTGCATTTTAGTTAACCCATATAAATTCTAAAAAAGCTTTTTTTTAATACATTTATGTTTTTAAAATGAATTATAATTTTCTATAACGACATTTGAGACCATTCCAGTAAGTTTTAAAAAAAGTGTTCCGAATTACGGAAAAAACTCTTATCCAGAATGCCTGAAGTCCCAAGCATTCCGGATAATAGATCCTGTACTGTATATATATATATATATATATATATATATATATATATATATATATATATATATATATTATATATATATATATATATATATATATATATATATATATATTATATATATATAATATATATATATTATATATCTAATATATATATATATTATATATATATAATATATATATATATTATATATATATATATATATATATATATATTATATATACAGAATATTGTTAAAGAAGTTATTTTAAATTGATTGCAAAATTGGAGGTACAATTACGCAAGATATGGACAGATTCATTTATCGATGTGCAGTGAAATACAGTGTACCCACTTCGATATATAATGAGTGGAAATCAGCTGTATTAAATGCTTTTTTTAAAACCTACAATAACATTGGAAGGAGGGAAGTTGTAAAACATTACAATAGAAATGAATTGATGACTTTGCAAAAGAATTTCGTAATTACATACGTTGATAAAGTTACATCAAATTATGCATTTACATGTCAACATCTTTATAATAAATTACTGATTGCATGTTACCAGGATCGTGATGTATATAGCCCTTTACAACTTTCACAGAACGAGATAGAAAACCGTATAAGGGCCTTTTATAAATCTGTGGGTTACACATTGAAGGCTATTAAATTTCCTTATGTTACTTTAATACCAAAACTGCATAAAAATCCAGTAAAATTCCGCCCCATTACTAATGGTTATAAAACTTAATTAACAATAGCAAATAAAAAGCTTCTATCAATCTTAAAAGACGTTATGATTAAAATAAAAAAATAATGGTGTTTATTTTATAAGTAATAGTCTTGAAGTAATAGAAAAAATTAAAACCATATCTGAAGATTTACATTATAAAAGTTATGATTTTAATGATTTGTTCAGTAATATAAATATTAAAGATCTATTTGCCATTTTGATGGAAGTCTACGAAAAATATAATATGCAAAAACATATTACTCTAGGTAAATTTAAATCTTTAGTCAATCTTGTACTTTTTGAAACCGTCTTATACGATGGTACCAATTTCTACAAACAGCTCCATGGTATACCCATGGGAGGTGGGTGTTCCTCCATTCTCGCCGACATTTACCTCAACAAATATGAAGAGGGCACACACATTTTAAACGAATTGCTGTTCATACGTTACGTTGACGATATCCTTTTTGCCTGTAAAGAAAAAGATTTTTCATTGGATTTTGGATTTTATCCAAAATGTTTAACTTTAACCGAAACACCATACAACCCTGATGAAAGTCTTAATTTTCTTGATTTGTCTTTGTACAAACTTCCTGATGGATCAACTGGATTTCGTCTCTACGATAAACGTAGAGATTTTAAATTTAATATGAATTTCATTGTTCCTTGGTATTCATGCTTACATAAGAATGTGTACAGAAACATAATTTTGAACCATCTTTTGCGAAGCAAAAGAATCAACTGTAATGTTAATGATCGTTACAATAACGATATTAACTTCCTCCATGGTGCTATTGCACAGGGTTTTCCGAAGCGTTTCCTGTGTAACATTATATGCAAATTTTATGGTATAACCGTAACTGATAGCTATCACATATATTTGGATGCCAAACCTCCCGTGTGTTGATTACGTTAGGGAGTCTGAGCCATCTTTACACAGGTTAAGAATGTCCCCCACTGGGTTCCGGTCTAAATTGGGTGGCACTTCCCGGCCGTCCATTCAGTTACCTTACACCTTTCTGGTAGGTCGGACGGTCTGGGTCTCAACAACAACAACAACAACAGGTTAAGAATGAATACACTCTTATATACAATAGATAATAACAAGCAGATGAATTGATGCTGGATTCGTCATGGTGAATAGTACATTTGGGTTATGGTACAGTATCTACTTTGGTAATTAAAATCTATATGTTTGTTTCTTATTGCCTTTAGTTTTGTGAGAGTTAAACTAATAGTACAGTTTTAAAATACGAGTCTTCTGGGTACTCCACACTTTCAGGTTTTGTAACCTCCTTTTTAAATTCTTTTTTAAAATCCTTTTTAAAAAAAAATTTGATACTTCGGTATTCATATTTGTGCAATATATCGGCTTCCGGGAGTGTTGTCTAGACGCAAAGCTGGCTTAACCGGGTAGTGGGGGTCACAACCCCCCCAGCCATTCTTTGATATATTGCTTTCTTTCATTTTTATACTTTTCTGGTATGATATATATATATATATATATATATATATATATATATATATATAAATTTACAGAATATTGTTAAAGAAGTTATTTTAAATTGATTGCAAAATTCCGCAGGCAAATCGAATGCTTACTTCCAAAGTTATGAACATATCAAGATTAAAAACAACCAAACTTAGAATGGAATAAATATACATACTTTAAATGCGTTTTCGTCAAAACACGATTTTTTGCAATTATTACAATTTCAAAATGTTCCAGACGTAAATGTTTTTGCTTAATTGGAAACATTTTTCTAATATTTTCTTATTTAATTAAGAATATATATTGGGATGAATTTCTGTTTTTCTGCGTTTCTAAGTAAATATTAAATTTAAATATGTCGATGGTAATTACAGTTTTTCTCGAAATATAAGCGGTAAATTTTGTTCTTCCTAATTTTTTTTTAATATTTACAGTGAATGCCATTATTTTAATTGCTACTATTAATACTATATAAAAGAAGAAAAATAACTAATTTGATATAAATTCACTGCGCCCGGGGCGTTTAAGGAAATGAAATTTGCAATATATGTTATTAACTAATTTATAAACTAAATAATATTTCTGGAACAAATGCTGTGTATATTTTCAGCTAGCTGCATAATAATATTTAAAACATTTTAGATGAATCTACTGAAAAATTAGAAATAATAATTAACGGCCACTATCACCTTAAAAGTCTTTTTTACTGAAAAATCCTTAATTCAAAATATTTAAAATGCAGTACTTTCTCCATACAATAACATAAGAATTTAATTGCCATTTACTTTACCTTTGAATTTTCTTTATTTACATGCATTTAAATAAAGTAGTAATAAGGCTAAATATTTACTTCAATTTTTGGAGAGACGAAATCTTCAAAAACTTATTATTCTTAATACCTATATTAATATTCTTAATACCTATATTCCTTAATACCACACATATAATACCTCGATTCATACCTACAGAACATCTAAAGCATCAATTCAAAATAGTTTTATTAATAAAAGTACAAAATAATATCCGTCACATACAGTAATTTCTCATAAACTTCTCTCCGTAAATAAATATGAAAGCTTTCAATATGCTCTATAATCTGCGAATATAAATTTTTATTTCATCGTTTATATTATTTTCCTAATCAACCTAATGAATATTGCAAAATAGGCATTTTCAATAGTCGACAATGCATCGAAGTTTGTGCTCCAAATACTTCAAAAGCATAATTCAGCGGAGCAAAATAGCTGGAAATGCCACTTAAATAGAGTTACAATAAGGCCAAACTACTATTGAATGATTTTGAAGAGAGTCTTCACAAATCTTCACAACCGGCCACACAGAAAGCTACCATTAGCCTATGGGTTGGTCGTGTGGTCTGGGTTTTCTACAAATCTTCACAAGCTAATTGCATATATTCAGATGTCTTAAAATATTAATATAGGTATTCTTAATACCTATGTTAACATTATTTATCCATATTCATTAACACCTCTCATATAAGCATAAAATAATTTTATCAAAATTCCTCTCTTTAAATAAACATAGAAAGTTTGTTTCAATATACTCCAATAGACAACATTCGAATATGCAATTTTATTCCATCATTTATCTTTATTTTCCTGATCAACCTAATGAATATTGCTGAAACAGATATTTTCAAAAGCCGACAATGCATCCAAGATTATACTACAATCCCTTTTAGAAGAATATAGGCCCAGTTCAACAAAACAGAATGACTAGAAATGCCATTTAAATAGAGTAGTAATAAGGCCGAACATTTACAAAATGAGTTTTGGAGAGACGCCCAAGTCTTCACAAGCTTATTATTCTTAATACCTATATTAATATTATTATTACTTATATTCATTAATACACAAACGTCTATCCTTAAATAAATATAGGACATTTACGTTTCAATACGCTCTTACATAATCTGCAAATATAAATTCTCATTCTCTAGCTTATGTTCATTTTCTAGATAAACCTAATGAATAAAATTACTAAAGCAGGCATTCTCAATAGTCGACAATGCATCCAAGTTTATGCTTCAGTCGCTTTTTGGAAAGAATATTTTAACAGAGCAAAGTAGCTGGAAATGCCATTTAAATAGAGTAGCAGCAATAAGGCCGAGGAACTATTAAAATATTTTGGAGAGACAAAGTCTTCACAAGCTAATTCCATATATAAACAGAGGTATTAAGAATATTAATATAAATGCTCTCATTACCTATATTAATATTCTTAATACCTATATTTCTTAATATCTCACATATAATAATGAAATAATTTCACATAACTTCCGTTTTTACATAAATATAGAACTCTTATGATATATTTCATACTCCATTATCTGCGAATATAAATTTTTATTCCATCATTTATCTTTATTTTCTTTATCATCCTAATGAATTTTGCTGAAGCAGACATTTCAGTAAATCACTTTTTAAAAGAGCAGTCCAAAGGAGCAAAATGGCTAGAAATGCCATTTAAATAAAGTAGTAATAGCGCCGAACATTTACTTAATGATTTTGAAGACACACCCAAATCTTCACAACCTCTTTATTCTTAATATCTATATTCGTATTCGTAATACCTACAGGGTGTCCCAAAAATGACTGACACATTTGAAAAATACATTAAAAAAACAGAAAGCAATAGAAATGTAGCGTTTGCTACGTTGTACTTGGGAAATCGGGAATTTTATTCAACCAATTTTCAAAATTTGTTACAAAGGTCACCAACAGATGATGACGCTTAGCAGAATGCTAAGAGTATAATTCAAAGAGTATATAAAAGAAGGCATCACTCAGTTGGGGAGAAGTTGACGTGATAAGAGCTACATTGAATTGTGAAGTAAGTCAATGGTTTGAGAATAGTAGTTGCTGTTTTAGGAAATTAGGGGAGCATTTAATTGATGTTTTACTGCACCTGATAGTTGCTTACTTCTCTTGGGAGATAGTTATTGGACTATTTACTGTATATTGTTTCTGTTTATTCTGCGCTTGTAAATAAACGTGTTAATTATCCAGAACTTTGGATTCTTGTATCCTGAGAATACACGCACGGTTCCGGAGAATACGTCGTGACAATATGCTGTTATGAATGAGTACTTTTATGTGTAAAAGTATTTTTTTTTTAGATTTACCTCCCACTGCAAATAATAGCATCCATGGACCGGTTTCCCGCTTATAATGTTCTCGTCAGCATGAAATAGTTGATATCTGTAATGGCAGCAAGAAAAACTGCCTATAAGCTATAATTTGCTAATCTCTTTGAAGACCGAAAATGCAATCCTAAGTAGTAAAGGAAGGAGAGTTCACCACGGGAGGCTGTGCAATGGCCGCCATCTTAAATTCCGTAATCCTGGACGGGGGTGTAAAAGGGGGGTAAATGAAAAAAAAGTGGGGGTAAAAATTTTGGAGAAACTTTTTTCGGGTGGCAACGATGTCGTAGTCTTATACGAGGGGTTGAGGGGGAAATAAATTTTTTGGAATGAGATTTTTTCTAAGTAGGGTAGAAACTTTTTTGGGGGTGGCAACGGCTTAGGTTCTGCACGGGAGGCTGTGCAGTGCAACCAGCGCCCCCTAGCGGTGAAAAGTGGAACTATGGGGGGTTAAACTTCAGATTCTTTCTAAGTATAGGAGAAACTATTTTCGGGGTGGCAACACCTACTCACCTGTGAGGGAGGCTGTGCAGTACCATCAGCGCCCCCTAGCTGCAGAAAGGAGAATTGAAATTGGGATTTTTTTTTCTTTTTATTTTTTTTTTCTTTTTCTAAATGAATTAAAGGTGTTAATGAGGATAATGAAATAAAGTGATTAAGTATTTCAAGGTCTATGTTATTGCATGCTAGGAGTGTGTCAAGAACATGTTAAGGGTATACCAAGACCATACCAAGGTCCTGCAATACCCCTCCGCTATATCACGGTTACGAAGTGAACTGTGAGAATCTTGTAGGGTGTAGGGGTATACCAAGAGCATCGAACATACATTTTAAGAATGTGCCGATTTTAGCGTTTTTTTCACAAAAAGTTTTCAAAACGTTAAAAAAACAACAAAAATGTACGTTTTTTCAACAAGTTGAAGTTTTGGAGTTGTTGGATTTCTCTATGGGAATTAACATGGGTTTTCACACTTTTGCGAATTTTTTAGAAAAAAAATGTGGTTTTTCGCAAAAAAGCGGCCAAAAATGTGTTTTTTGAAAAACGCGGAATCGGCCGATTTTTTTCAAACTGTCGGATTTCTCTATGGGAATTAACATAGGTTTTCACACTTTTGCAATTTTTTGAAAAAAAATGTGCGTTTTTGCAAAAATGCGGCCAAAAAAGCGTGTTTTTAGAGTAGCAGAATCGTGTGAATTGGGTGTATAGGAGGGGTGTGTTTCTACAATCCTTTCGATCTTGGAGTTTAAAAAATTTTAATATTCCCCAAAATAAATGTTTTTAAATAATCGTGAAAGTGTACTACCCCCATAGGGGGTTTCTTTATACCAACATGGTTTAATATGTGTACCATTTTACAAGTGTACTATTTTATACATGTGTATACTACCATTGGAGTATCTTTCAATCTTAACATGTTTTAAAAATAAGTATTTAAAAACCACACGACAGATTTAAAAACCACACGACAGACCCGAAGGCCTAGTGTAGCAAAGTGTGTGGTTGGTTAGTGTAATGCGTGTAAGTGAATTATTTTTTAATTTTTTTTAATTGTGGGCCCACCTCCACCCGCCAATTTAAACTGGATAAAAAACAACAAGTGTTTAATATCCAATGTAAATCGACGCCACAATTTAACTGTGATTCTCAAATGAATGAGAATCTTTTTACAACTTCTCATCTCATCTTCTATTTAAAAGGCATATTTTTTTTTCTTCTATTTTCTTCAAAATATCCAATATTTCTTGAAAGTGTAGGCCCACCACCAATCCCGATGTATATAAAATACATCCCTACACTTTACCTCATTGATCTTTAGAGCATCTTCTATTCCAGGATATTACAGTGTCCATATGCCAAGCTACTGAGACCATCTTCTAAAATGTAGCGTTTATCGTCGAAGGGTGATAGGGCTATTTTGTTAATTTCTATTGTATATAACTTGTGATGGTCATGATTAATTCTTGTTTGTTTTTCCCGGGTAGTTGTAAGGTTAAAAAGGCAGTCTCGATAATCCTCGTGTCTTATTTTCTTTTGCACAACACTTTTTGAAACACCTTTGGCCGTTTTCTTCTCCATACATGAAGTCTTTAGACTATACATTTTCGCCCGAAGTCCAACGAATTCCATGGCAGGGATGCTATTTAACTCGTCCTTCATCTTCCCGAGAACTTTCTTGTTCGTTGTAGAATGGAGAGGGTGTGCCGGAGGATAATCGGAAAAATCATAAAAGTCTCTGTGTTGGTGCATGTCCTCGTAAATATCGGGGGTTTGGACCTCGTAACAAAGGGAATCTGTGTCGGTGAAGAGGAGTGTGGCTTTCTCATTATATTGCTTCTTTATGTGGTTGTAGTGAAAGTCGTACATTAGGAGTTTAGATAGCTCGAGGATGGCAAAGCCTGCGTAAATGGGTCTATTCAGTAGAAGTGTGCTCTTGCATCTTTTAACAGCCACCAACTCATTATCGAATATTTTGCATGAGTCGAATCGGGGGTCTGCGACTAATTTCTGGGCTCTTCTTTCTGTATTGACTAGCTCAATATCCACTCGATTTCTAAGATTCTCCATTGTTTTACCAAACACAGCATTATTAAGCAGTTTAAAAAAATCTTTCTCAAAGTTGTTCTGGGCCTTCTTTCTCTGCTCTGTATTAAATTGGATGTATTTCTCCAACCAGGGCTTCTGTGAAAATTCGATCATCTGGTGAACTTTCGTTAATTTCAATCCCAATGCTAGGTATAGTTTAAGGTTCCGATAGTGTAAAATGTACTTGGTCTTGGTGTTTAAATTAGGTACAAGCTTTTCAGAGGATATAAAGTGTGGATTAAAGGTTGCTTCTAGCATTTTCTGAGCATAGGGGGAAAGCATTTCTCGTTCAATCTTCACTCTTTCAGGGGCTAGAGGGTAGTCATTATGTAAATTATGTAAGGATTCAGGATATTCCAGATCGACTTCTAAAATGTATCCTTTGGGCCCATCATCGGGTAGAGAGCAGATCCAATCTTGTGTAGCGTGTGAGGTAGGGATCCATTTAAAATCGGCGTAAGGTAGTGGTTGTGACATGGCCCATCCGTATAGGTTGTTTGCATCCAGGTACATTATATAAGTGCTTGGCTTGCTTGGATCAAAATCAGGGAGATATTTGTTGTTTGCTTTGCTATGACGATGTGAAATCATAGAAATTCCACCTCTGATTCCTCGCTCGATGAAAAGATGCATATCTACTTCCGTCAGTAATTCCAGAGGCTGGTCCAACATTTTTAAAGAGGCTTGCCAGGCGAGTCCAGGGGCAGTCATCATATGAGCAGCATCCAAATCATAATTCTTTTTGCAAATTCTTCTAAAATTCTCGAATACATCGGCCAGTTGCAAAACATCTGTCTTGACATACAAGTCGTGGTACTCTCCTAAATTTCTTATATTAAAAGTGTTCCAAACTGTTTGGGCATGTTGATAATCTTCATCAGATATGGATTCATCGCATAAGGTGTTGTAAAAAGCAGAAGGGGGTGGTAGAGTGGTGTCCAGGAATTTTTCAAAATTATTCAGATATTCATAGGGGTAGATCCCTTTTCGGAGAAGCAGTTGTGTATGTTCAGGGATATTTTCCTTCAGCAAATTAAATTTATCATTATCCAAATTACTCACTAATTTTTCCAGGGAGGTCGCCATAAATTGAAAGCTGTCAATAAATTGCAGAGAGATGGTTATTTCATTAAACTGTCTTCCAATCATGAAGGATATGTACTTTTCCATGTTGGTGGCAATGACATTCAGAGAATGGTCTTTTACTTTTCCAAGTCCTTGCATGATATGGTGGGCATCGTAATTCTTGAGATTGTGGAACACCACTGGAATAATCTTGGCGAGCTTAAATTGTAGATTACATTTATTGTGGAGAGCACCTCTAAATTGACCGGTAATATGGCAATGATCTTTGACTTTATCCCCATTCAGTTCTTGATGGCACACGTTACAATGGGTGGCAGATTCGAAGGCTTCCTGATCTTCCTCAGTCATGAAAATGGGGGTTATACTGGTTAGCTCTTCCCCAATCCAGCTCATTTCTTCTAAAATATTTAAGATGAAATGGTTTATGGCATCAGGACCTCTATATACAGAGATGGGCTTCACACTTTTTCCATCAGGCCCCACTATTAAATAGGCATATCCACAAGCTTCATCTACGGCTAATTTTTCCATATAAGCTAAGTGAGTGTCGGGTTGGCAGCTTGGCATTTTTACTATTAAAGCTTCAAAATCAGCATAGATAATGTAAGGGATATTGTGTTGGTAATTAATATTGGTAAACTGTAGATTTTTATTTTCTTCTGAGGGCATCTTGATATGTTGTGGGCTGTGTTCTTTGCAGTGTGGGATATGTTCTTTTAAAAGATCGTCTCTGCTGTAACGATGTAAACATCTATAACATATGTATTGAGCTCCATTATGGTTTGTAATATCTCCCAACAGACGTGACATATTTCTTATGAGAGTATAATGTTGCTTATCTTCATCTGTAATGAGTAGTAAATTAATGCAGTCTTCATCTTCTCGCTCGGATATATGAAGTGGATATACTTCATATCTTTCATGGCCATATACGTTAATCCTCATATTGTTCAATTTTTCGATTTCTGCAATTTTAGATATGGGTACTGGACACTGGATGCTTCCAAGTTTGATCTCATCTTCATGATCTCGATAGTGGTATACTTGGTGGGGTTGATCTGACCAGTGAATGTTATATTTGTGGGCTAGCAAGCACCATACTAAGCATTTATTATCTTCATTTTGTATATTCAAAATGGCTTTCTTGGCTGCTAGTTTCTTGGGCAAGGGGATATAAGATTTGCCTTTTAACGGATTATATCGGCCAACATGAGCATCCATTTCTCGAATTCTATCCATCATCCATCCAGATCCTCGCTGTGTAAATTCGTCGAAATGTGTGTCTAGCAGATTAAACGCATCATCGATTTGAGATGGCAGTTGCTCTTCTCGCAGACACTTCATCGTTTTGCTGCGAAAATGGTGCAGGATTCTTTCGGTCTGACCACTCTGCGACATTCGGGCTAGATACAAATTGGCCACGATATTCCATTTGATTTGTCGGAATTCATCCATTTTCCCTTGTAGATACTCCATTAATTCCTCTCGTGTTTCTTTAAAAAACAATAATAAATCTTGATGGTTTTCGACAGTGGGATAAAAAGATGTCTCCTCAAAAGTATCTAAAGCTCCAACAGTGTCTCTATCATACTTTGGGGTTCTATTACCCCTTCTTCTTCTAGATGCGGAGGGAGTAGGCGGGTGAGCTACTCTACGATGCTGGAGTAGATGAGATTTAGAAGAAAAGGATTTGTTGCAGTCTTCGCATGTATGCAGGGAAGCATGCCCAGTCATATGTCTTCTTAAATTATCCATTCTTGTAAATTTTGCATTACATTTTGTACATTGCAAATCTGGCTTCTTAGAAGGCCCTGCTTGTCCGGGCACGTTCTCATGGGTCTTCAGATGTCTATTTAGATCTGATTTTCGTTTAAATCCTTTGTCGCATACTTGACAGGTAAAAGGCTTTTCATCAGAGTGCACTTTTAGGTGCCTCATCAGGCTAAACTTGGATGCAAAAGTCTTCTCACAGAGGGTACAGGTCTGTCAAAAGACAAAAGACTGGAATTAGAATCACGCTATATTCCATACATTTTATATAAAGTATTTACAAGAACGCATACGCTTAGAGCCAAACCTATTCGCTCGATATCACCTATTCGTTTGATATCGCTACAATCAAATTCATTCATCAAAATGAAATCTAACTAACACACTAATTCATCTATCTTAATTATGCATTCTCTTGGATAAAATCAACATCCTAACCTAACATTAAATCTAAAGCTCACAGCATTGCTAAAATCTTGAACAAACTAACAGCATTTCTTAAATCTTGAACCTACTAACAGCATTGCTGAAATCTTGAACGAGCTAACACTTTAAACGTAAAAAACCGCCTCACTCTATTTAAAAAAATACCTATCTCGTACCTAAAAGAAATCAATAAATAATACTTACATGGGCAGTCTTTCCAACAACTCTCTTTTTCTCTGTAGAAACCATTGGTTGTGCGTCAACATCATCTACCTGTAAATAGAACAAAGCAATTCGCATAAATATATAAGTTTGCTAAAAAAACATTGAAAGTATTTCCCCCATGTAAAAACATTAGATTAAAAGATTATTCTTAAATAGAAAAAATAAAAGAACATTTAAAGTATTTGTCCTTATGTAAAAACATTAAATTAAAAGATTATTTCTTCTTTTCTTAAAACGATCTTTGTAAAAGATCACTTTCCCTTTCTTTTCTCCCGTATTTTCAAAAGCCCTAAAACTATTTGGGGTTCTAGCGAGGGAACTACGTGCATGAGAAGCCATAGGCAATACCTTTTCGATATTCTCAACAGCTAATCCATCGCTTCTAGGGGTTGGGGATGTCATTGCTTGTGTGAAATCCATTCTTTCCCAGTCGCTTTGTCGTTCTACAATTTGTACCACTTCTTCTTCCAGAGGCAATTCCGTGATATTCTGGAACTCGTCTTGGGAGAGACCAAAGTCCACAAAAGTCTGTATTAAAAGATAGAAAAATAAATAAATAAGTGAATGTTATTTCTTATATATGCAGTACGCTCTATAAAAACTATACTTACATTGCTAGTAGAATCCATTTCAGATGCAATCGGTAAAACTTCTACAGATAAAAAAAGAAAGAAATTTTAAGCTAAAAAACAGCTAAGTCGATAAAACAAGTCTAAGCAAAATTCCTTCTAAAGGGAGGGAGAGTCCTTCTCAGCAGGTCAGTCAAAAGAGAGTGAGAGCGAAGCCCGTACGGTTGCCCCCTTATGTAGCACAATGGGGTTACCACATATGTGTGGCGAGATATGAAGCCATATTATGAATGGGAGTGGGGAAAAGGTTACCATATTTGGGGTCTTATCGCGTTATCATTATTTAGTAATAATTAAATACACTGCTTTCTTTCCTTGAGGGTATTACTATTTATAAGATTGGATATTCATTAAAATATATTCACACTATTTCTATTGTCATTACCTTCATAAATATTGCAGTCCATTCATAAGTATTATCAAAACGTTCATGCCATTGTTTTACAGAATGTATTCATTCAATGTACGTTATCCATACATAAATGCTTTTTAAAGAGTCATGTGACTCTTTTGGCGAGATTATAGCTCGTCACGTGATATTCGTGGCGATATTTTAGTCTATATAAGTGTGTGAAGTCTAAAATGAGGTATTCACTCTGTATAGCTAGCACTCCATCGATTAAGCACTTGTTATTTCGTATCAGTCTTTAATAGTACTATTTTAACCTTAAACGTATTTTCATGAATAATCTGGAGATGTCTAGCCTCATCCTGCCTATTAAGCGCAAAGATATGCTTTATGCGTCAAATCCCTGCAAAAAGCTTTGCATAGACATGTCCGAAGATGTCTGTATGGACCCCACACCTGCATCCAGCGAGGCAATGTCCGATCTTGGGGAATCTGCCCAGACATGCCCAGACGATTTTTTGTTGGATCATCCAGACGATTGTGATAATTCCCTTCCTAATTCTGCTATATGTAACATGATGCTTGAATTAAGTATTCCTGAACCCATCTCACCTATTAGTGATTCGCCTAAATGTTCTACTACGACAGAGCCTATGATAGATTCAGCTAAGTGTTCTACTACAGCAAAGCCTAATCACTGCTATCTCAGTATGCAGCTTGGAGGTAATATTTTAGTTTCTGTAAAAACATTTAATAACCAAGTCAAGGTACACATAAGACAGTATGCTGAGAATTCCGAGTGTATTTTAAGTCCTACAACGAAAGGAGTTGTTATGTCACCCGCTACATGGGCTAGTTTTGTGCAGAAAATATCAGCTTTTAATGCAACTCGATCAGAAACCTCTTTTATTTGCAATAATTCCATATTAGTGATTGCAGATTTAGCAAATGTGCATTTCCAACAACTTGTGCAAAGTGAAAGATGTGGAGCGTATCATTTAAAATTCACCTTTATTAGACTCACTCTAGAACAATTGGAACGTTTAAAAGGACTTACTTATGAAATTTCAAGCTGTTTGTTGGAAGGATTGTTTCAACGAATCTTACCTCACGAATTAAATGCATTAGAAAATAGTGAATGTGTTTCATCTATGCTATCCGAGGACTGTTTGTATGATAAGTTTATGACTGCGGTTCGAGAGGATTTGGGATTTCAAATCAGAAGTCTCTATACCTGTCATGGTTGTGTAGCTAATTCATATGCACAATTAAATCATGACTGTTTATACAAGACGGATATGGAGAAGCTACGTACAATGGAAGATGAGATATTTCTAAGATTGGATATGCATGAAATTGCTCTCTCTTTAAGCCAATTCAAGAATAACTCTTATTTTATATCACTTGCACGGAATATATGCATGGAAACTCTAAAAACCGATGTTCTAACCTTAATGGAAAATGAAACGGCTGTGTAAATGTATTCCAAGTTGTCTAATAAATTATATATATTTTTTTTATTTAAACCTTGTATTATTATTATTATTATTATTTTATTAAGCTCAGTATTATTCAATTTAGCACTGTATACAATATTTTACTGTAATTTTATTCATAAAGTATACTCCGCATTGAACATAGAGACACTCCTTATATAGAAAGTGCCAGGAATAGACATGAAACGTGACTTTTTCAATTTATCAGGTAAACATCTAGTTCTCCCCACAACTAGGTATGTCCCCCTCAGGTATTGGAATGATAAGCTATGCCAGGGGTGCAGGAGTATTCTCAAGTTGTTGGAATAACACACATGGGGAAAATCAGGTGTTAAGCCGCTTTCCTATCATTCAATTGGGGATGTTTAACAATAATTCTAACACTTATAAGCCATTGTATAAGTGACGTTTGATGGGTTTATGCGGTTCAAGTAAGAACCTAAGGAGATTTGTAAAATTTGTCTTTTTACTCACAATATATAAGCCTAAAGTAAATGCACTTAAGTTGGCGATAGCCTATTATTTAGAAATTGCTCATTCACATACGAGCTACATACATACAAATCCTCGAGGGTATATTAATCCTCAATTAAAGGAATACCGACATTAGGGAGTGTTAGTGGCCTTTGCATGCTATTTCTGTCTGATTATTGATAAATAGAGCAGCGCTACCCCAAAGCGCTAGCGATCCTATAGTGTTACAATCACTTTGTTAAAATGCCGACACCATTATTAAATTGAGTTGCTTTTCCCACAAAACAGCTAGGGGTGTTTCCAGAATTGCTCGCATGCAATTGGGTGTTTTAGAGATACATGACTTTGTTATCCTTCAGCGAATAGTTAGGATGTTTCTACAATGATCTATTTTTTAAACCAGTGGGGTTGGCTGCTTTTAAGATACGTACTATCCTAGTATTGTTAGCTCTTAACGAATGACAGAAATCTCTTAAGTACACGCTATCTATATAAGTGATACTTTAAAAAATTTGCAATTTACCTGCTACTTTTCTACCCAAACATTTACCTTATTAGATTTGCTGCTGCTGCTTATATTTACCACTGAGAAATGGATCACGCTATATACTATCGACGTTCAGACTACGGAAGTCTTAGTGACAGTTTCAACAGCGCTTTCGATGACCCCGACTAGCTATTAGAAATTAATGTTCCGAATGAAGAGGGAGGTTTTTGGCGCGAGCGAAGAATACGCGAATGGATTAACGCCATAGACAACACCGTGGATGACGCTTATGTACCACATGATTTTAAACACGAACTCAACTTCAGACGCTCATCATCAGTGGTGTCGGAGGCTCCGACATCAATTAGTCGAATGGATCGCTATGATCTTATGGAGGAGTGTCCGATGTGCATCTCTGATGATGAGGAGGTGCAAATGCATAGAGCGGATGTTATTACAATCGAAGATTGGTACCCCATTCGAGATCACATATTCTTAAATGGACCGCCTATGGGATGCGGATGCATCAGCGAGGCGGAAGAATGCTGGGATGATGACAATGCGTATAAGCATTTCTGCCCCAACAGTGGTGGAACAGTTTTTGTGTGCGGATGTGCAACACATGAGGAGTGCTCTAATAACAGTAATACACTGTACTGCCCTTATGGGCTCATCGATAGATATACAATGACCTATATTTAGATCATCAGAGCTTAATTTAATTTATTTATTTATTTATTTATTTATTTATTTCAATAAATGTGTGTTTTCTTAACTCTGCCTTTTTCTTGGAAACTACAGACACACCCCTTTCAGGTATTCGTAAAAACTCGGTAAAAATATTTCTTTTTTCAGCTATTGGCAGGAAATTAAGCGTAAAAGGAATCCTTATTTCAGGTAATTCTATTTTTTAACTAATATTTCTTTTTTCATGTGCTTTTATTTATTTATTTATTTATTTATTTATGTACTTTTATTTTTCAGGTATTATTATTAAGAAGTTAACGAAAATGAGGGGATGCTCTGAAGATGAGAAGTTGTAAAAAGATTCTCATTCATTTGAGAATCACAGTTAAATTGTGGCGTCGATTTACATTGGATATTAAACACTTGTTGTTTTTTATCCAGTTTAAATTGGCGGGTGGAGGTGGGCCCACAATTAAAAAAAATTAAAAAATAATTCACTTACACGCATTACACTAACCAACCACACACTTTGCTACACTAGGCCTTCGGGTCTGTCGTGTGGTTTTTAAATCTGTCGTGTGGTTTTTAAATACTTATTTTTAAAACATGTTAAGATTGAAAGATACTCCAATGGTAGTATACACATGTATAAAATAGTACACTTGTAAAATGGTACACATATTAAACCATGTTGGTATAAAGAAACCCCCTATGGGGGTAGTACACTTTCACGATTATTTAAAAACATTTATTTTGGGGAATATTAAAATTTTTTAAACTCCAAGATCGAAAGGATTGTAGAAACACACCCCTCCTATACACCCAATTCACACGATTCTGCTACTCTAAAAACACGCTTTTTTGGCCGCATTTTTGCAAAAACGCACATTTTTTTTCAAAAAATTGCAAAAGTGTGAAAACCTATGTTAATTCCCATAGAGAAATCCGACAGTTTGAAAAAAATCGGCCGATTCCGCGTTTTTCAAAAAACACATTTTTGGCCGCTTTTTTGCGAAAAACCACATTTTTTTTCTAAAAAATTCGCAAAAGTGTGAAAACCCATGTTAATTCCCATAGAGAAATCCAACAACTCCAAAACTTCAACTTGTTGAAAAAACGTACATTTTTGTTGTTTTTTTAACGTTTTGAAAACTTTTTGTGAAAAAAACGCTAAAATCGTCACATTCTTAAAATGTGTGTTCGATGCTCTTGGTATACCCCTACACCCTACAAGATTCTCACAGTTCACTTCGTAACCGTGATATAGCGGAGGGGTATTGTAGGACCTTGGTATGGTCTTGGTATACCCTTAACATGTTCTTGACACACTCCTAGCATGCAATAACATAGACCTTGAAATACTTAATCACTTTATTTCATTATCCTCATTAACACCTTTAATTCATTTAGAAAAAGAAAAAAATAAAATAAAAAGAAAAAAAAATCCCAATTTCAATTCTCCTTTCTGCAGCTAGGGGGCGCTGATGGTACTGCACAGCCTCCCTCACAGGTGAGTAGGTGTTGCCACCCCGAAAATAGTTTCTCCTATACTTAGAAAGAATCTGAAGTTTAACCCCCCATAGTTCCACTTTTCACCGCTAGGGGGCGCTGGTTGCACTGCACAGCCTCCCGTGCAGAACCTAAGCCGTTGCCACCCCCAAAAAAGTTTCTACCCTACTTAGAAAAAATCTCATTCCAAAAAATTTATTTCCCCCTCAACCCCTCGTATAAGACTACGACATCGTTGCCACGCGAAAAAAGTTTCTCCAAAATTTTTACCCCCACTTTTTTTTCATTTACCCCCCTTTTACACCCCCGTCCAGGATTACGGAATTTAAGATGGCGGCCATTGCACAGCCTCCCGTGGTGAACTCTCCTTCCTTTACTACTACTATCCTACTACGAAGGCGGATTGAAATTTCTTAAAGATTAAGAACAGGTTGCATCATACTGCAACTGCCAAGCTCATGCCCACGCAAAACGCTTATATGGAGGTTCTGTAAGCATGAATAACGTTCTTAACACTTTACAACATAGTTGAAAAGTGTTTATGACTTTGTTCATTCTGTCTGTCAGTCAGTACGATATCTGCCGTAAAAATGGTTTCATCAAAATGAAATTTAAAGTATGTTGTTCAGGCGGTCTGTGGAACCTATGGGATTATAAATGAATAATATCACCCATTTAGTTTTGGATTGAACCCGAGTGACCTTTATAAGAAGAGATCACTTGACCTACTTCAAAATAAAAAAATCTGATGTGGGCAACACATGACTTTCCTTATATAATGTAATGAATTTACTACTTTTACAGTAAAAAAATAGGTTTTTCTTATAGTAGATACTAATATTCTTTCCAAGATATTGAATTTTCGACAATTAGTCGTCATTTTCATTGATTTAGCATCATTTTTATCCATTTGGCGAGATTTTCATTAATTTGGCAACATTTCAAAAAAGTCGCCAAGTTGGCGACATTCCGCCAAATTCGTCGCCAAAATCTCGCCAAGCGTTATGCACGAAGAAAAAAGTTATTCTTACAGCAGATAAATGACTATTGGCGTTCAAATACAAAAGTATTATTCAAAGTATGTTTTTTCATGAATGGAATGAGCTAGATCCACGACAATGATGTCATTCAATTTATCGCATGGTATTACATATGAAAAGTGAACATGTTTCTCAATGGGAAATATATTTTTTTTATTTTATATGACTTTAGATAATTTTTTTGAAAAATGGGCAATATCTCGAGAACGGTTCATGTTAGCGTTCTAAAATGTATGCCAATCGTTTTCTAATGAAAAATTACATAAGAAATGTCTATTTGCGTAACTTTATTAGCGGTTTTGATTTTTTGACGATTTTTTCAAAATTTCATTCGAAAATTTAGGGGGGTTCTGAACATTCGATTACGTATAAAAACAATAGGCTTCCAGTGTTTACGGATTGTGATTTTTGTACCAAATTTGGTTCGAATAGGTCCATTCGTTCGTCAGTTATCGTCTCCACAGACTCACTGACACACACACACACACACACACACACACACAAACTTTCACACACACACACACACACACAGACATCACTTCAAAAATGTTTGATTCGCGATCAGGGATGCTTGAAACGTGCTCTCCCGTCGAAAACTCGAATTCGAATTTTCGACCCCGTCACAATACTTTCCTTATACATTATGCATATAAGGAAAGTAATATGGCATCCATCTTGTGTCAAATTCGTGATTTTTAAAGTTATTTTTAATTCATATTTAGTTGTTGTTGTTGAGACCCAGACCGTCCAACCTACCAGAAAGGTGTAAGGTAACTGTTTGGACTGCCGGGAAGTGCCCCCCCAATTTTTGACCGAAACCCAGTGGGGGAGGCATCCACAAGGACCGCACCCTCCTTCCCCTACTACCAACCTCTCGGAAGGACTAATGGACCCATATGTTTAACGTGATCGTAGTACACGTGAACACGGAACGCATATTTAGTGTTGTATCCATCCTAAAACCGCTTTATTTTTTCTTAAATTCTGTGCATCTACATACTGAAACAACGCAATTACAATATATTTCAGTTTAAATGATCATTAAACTTTCATTATTTCTACAACGAAGCCTAATTTTCACTTATGGAGAATGTAAACACCAAAAGATATAGAATGCGTTGTATAAGAATTGCTGCACTTCCTTAACGCAAAATTATTTACCTTATGAGTCTGCAATATAGCTTATATGAATGAAACATTCATTGATTTTGCACAGAGAAGAAGACGATATTTTCGATAAAGTTTTAAGCATAGAGTTAAATTACTTGCACCTCCATGGTTTTAAGTTTTTAAATAAAATAAATTATTATATATTGTGATGAATGAAAGAAATGAAATAAAGTTAATGAATGAAATGCTGCTTTTATAGAGAGAGCCAGGCGATTTATATTTCGATGACGTTATTTGAATAAAGTTCATTTGTTTTCGATATGAAGTTTTCAAATATAATAAATTATTGTAGTATTATGATAATTTTAAAAATATTACCGAGGAATATATCGCATTTTAGAGATGTTTAAGCCAGGCAAATTATATTTCAATGTCGTCATTTGAATAAAGTTCATTTTTTTCGATGAAGTTTTGAGTTTTCAAATATAATAAATAAATGTAGTATTGCGATAATTTTAAAAATATTACCTAGGAATGTATCACATTTTAGAGATGTTTAAATAAAATTGTATTGAAGTTGGAAATTGTTTCATAATCAATACTTTATGCATGATTGATCTTCCTTGTTTTTTTTTCATTTTTACTTTGGTTTATTTTACAAAGATATTTAAGCAATTAACTAAAATATTTTGAACCAGAATTTTTTTCTACCATACAACATTAATGCAAACACATATAAAAACTGGGGGCGCTTTTCCTCTCCACACATCTTTCTGGAGGGAAGAGATGGTCCCCCTCCTCACCTTAAGTATTCAGAGTTTTTTATTTATGTTTTTAATTACAAAACTAGAAAAATAAAATGTAAATTTGCTATTATAGGAAGTAAAACTCTGCAGACCGGGTCGAAAACTATGAAAACTACTCAATTCTTTATCCTTATTATCTAATTTATAAAACTAGACCACACACATAGTTAACTTGGAATCTCGGAGAATTTGGTGGAATCAAAACCAAAGTTACATAGCCTGTTTGTGAAGTAGCCAGTTAGTAGCAAGACAAATTCTGGATGACTCTGATATAACGTTGCTGTCATATAAGGAGTACAAAACATTTCAGGGTTTGCGGAGTGAAGTCTAATCAACAAATATCCTAGAGGGATTACTAATAGGATATATACGTTCTAAGCTGGTAGCCATCCCCCCCCCCTAAATGTGTTATGTCCCCTTCCTAAACTTTTCCTACAAATCTACGCATATGTGCAAACAGTAAGGATTGTGGCTCGAATGAAACGTCCAATTCAAGATTTTGATAGGTACACGCGTTTAAATCACACGAAAACGTGAATCCCACTTTTTAACACTTTACAACATAGTTGAAAAGTGTTTATGACTTTGTTCATTCTGTTTGTCTGCTTGTCTGTCTGTCTGTCCGTTAGCACAACTACCATAAAAATGACTTTATCAAAATGAAATTTAAGTATGTTGTTCAGACGGTCTGTGGGACCCATAGGAATATAAATGAATAACATCACCAAATTAGTTTTGAATTGAACCCGGGTTGAAAGAATGAAATACATTGAACCCTAATTTTTCAAAATTATTTTAAGCAAATTAAAAATTCACAAATTGCTTCGAAAGTGTCAGGAAATACTCAATTATCACATAAAATATATAAAAAAAATTTCAGAAAAATATATTCAGTAGTTTTTTAAATAAAAATTAAAATAATAATTACACCCATTATATGAAAAGATCACGTGACCATTATACTAAGAAATCACATGACCCACTTCAAAATAAAATATGGCATCCATCTTCTGTTAAAATCGTGATGTTTAAAGTTTTTTTTAATTTATATTTGGTGTTGTGCCCTTTCTAAAACAGCTTTATTTTTGCTTAATTTCTGTGCATCAATGTCTCTGAAACAACGAAATTACAATATATTTGAGTTTAAATGATCATCAAACTTTGATTATTTCTACAACGAAGCTTGATTTTCATTTATGGAGATTGTAAATACATCAAGCTGTAAGATGAGTTGTATAAGAATTCCTGAATTTCTTTAACGCAAAATTATTTAGCGCTGGAGTGTGCAATCTAGATATGAATGAAACAGTCATTGATTTTACATAGAAAACAGACGATTTTATAGCAGACTTTTTTAGTGAAGTTTTACGCACAGAGTTAAATTACTTTTACCTCCATGGTTTTGAGTTTTTAAGTAAAATAAATTATTGTAGTGTTAT
Source organism: Amaurobius ferox (assembly GCA_951213105.1). Lineage (NCBI taxonomy): Eukaryota > Metazoa > Arthropoda > Arachnida > Araneae > Amaurobiidae > Amaurobius > Amaurobius ferox. The sequence continues at coordinate 102,024,837 of OX578136.1, forward strand.
GATGAATGAACGGAATAGAATAAATGTTTATGAATGAAATTTTTACTGCTTTTTCATAGAGAGCCCGGCAATTTATATTTCAATGACGTCATTTGATTCAATTGTCAATTTGATTCAATTGTCAATTTTTTCGATGAAGTTTTCAAATATAATGAATTATTATAGTATTGTGATAATTTTAAAAATATTACCGCTGAATGTATCGCATTTTAGAGATGCTTAAATAAAATTGCATTGTAGTTTGAAAGTGCTTCATAATCAATGCTTTATGCATGTTACTGATCCTCCATGTTTAGTTATATCTATGTTTATATGCATGTATTAAGAGATTCGAACTCGTATGTTGTTGTTGAGACCCAGACTGTCCGACCTACCAGAAAGGTATAAGGTAACTGTTTGGACGGCCGGGAAGAACGAACTCGTATGTGAACGAGCTAGGAGATTCGAAGACAATTTTGTGTTGTTGTTACAATCGGTTGCTACCTTAAAAGAAAATGTAGGAGTTTTCAAATTTTAGTGTCGTTTTAGCTTTGTCTTTTATACACTGAAAATCCATATTGTTATGACCACCTAACATTTGTATGACCATTGTTATGAACATCGCATAATTATGACCATCTAACATGATGGAATATGGGTCGAATTGTACATTGACAAGCAGCCTGGCTTAGGCCCCGAGTCAGATTATCTGTAATTTGACGAACTGTTGACCTTCCGCTTGCCTGAATAAGTCTGCAACTCTTCGCTTGAGCATACAGTAGCCTTCGACAACCACACGCCTCGTGGTCAGATCCTGCTTTTTTATCAGGTGGGCCCACTCTCTATAGCTTTTCTTCGAAAATTGAAAAATAAATTGTTGTAAACAAAGTATGTCAAAAATTATTATGATAATAGACATTCTACATATATTGTTTTTATTCAAAAGCAAATGGCATCATTTTCAAAAACGTTCGCTTGCGCCATTTTCGAAATATTGTCCGTTTTTATCTAAAGTTCAAAAAATCATGAAAACGGAATATATTCACTATTCGTAATATTCAAACTGCGGCTAAAAGGTAGAAAAGTTATTCCGCTCCGTATAAAACAGCATAAAAAAACCCAAACGGGGTATCAACAGATTTCGAAGGCACAAAATAACCATCTTCATCAGGACTAACAAAAAGAAACCTACCCTCATCATATCCTAGATCCACATCCTTCTACCTGTTGTTCTACTTAGTTTCATCTATTATTCATGCTCGGAGTGAAAACTGACTGGGTAAAATTCGCTAAATTGACGTGCCTTTCCTTTAGAATAGTTTGCAGACGTAGCCAGAGGAAATCGGCATCTATCAGTAGAATGGCAAGCATAGCAGAAATGGAAAATCTACAGTTGCTCTCAAATCTATGCCCTACCTAAAATCTATAAGCCCAGTGTGACTTGTCATTGAATTGTATGTGATATTTAAACTCGCTTATTATTCTACTGATGGATAACTCGCTCTTTTATTTTACTGACTCGCGCATGCTCTCCCACATCTGACTGCTAGTAACATTCACACTAGTATGAATTTTTTTGATTTTGTCAATAAGTTGAAAATTGCTCGCCTTTTAATAACACCATGCTCTCATTTGAAGTAAATTTTCTTTTCACAAATGCCCCTTACTACAGTAGCAAAAATTGTTTTGTAAAAGAGGTTATGTGAATTTCATTATTTTTATAATAAAGAAAAAGGAATTTTAACTTTGACCAATTCATGTATTGAACAACCGTTTATTTTGGTTTTTAACGATGTTTTTCATAAACAATCTGACGGTTTAGACTGCGTGCAATCCTCTGTCACCTACTTTATTTTACATCTACGTATATTCACCATTTTGAAGAAAAACTTCTTAATTTGTACGATTTTAAATACTGGCAAAGATATGTATATTACACTTTCTTATTAGTTGACAACAATTTCAATATTTAAAATTTTCTTACTTATATCAATTCTATTAATTTAGAAATCCTACTTTTCTACAACGAGAGCTACATCTCTCAAAATAAGCGAATTACAAAAAATATTATATGCTTAATTTGATCTTCAACAAGAAAAAGAACCGTAATACATTCTTGAGCTACAGTGAGTTAACAATGAGCACTAATTTGTACCATATTTCCTCACAACATTGAAATTTATTTATCTTTAAAGAAAACCATGTGTTGGGCACATTATTTATTAAGATACTTTTGTATTTACTAAACTAATTTGTAATTCATATTTCACTGATTTAAACTTAAAGGTAAAACTTAAATAGAAGAATTTTATGAAAGAAAATTATACGTTTAAAATTTAAAATACCAAATATAAAATACGTGTATTTGAAACATAATATATTCCACATTATCCGCTTTCAATATATAAGAACGGAAATTACAAGCAAAGAATACTACTCGCAACTACAACCACAAAATATCTCATACTATTCATGCTGTTTCAGAAAGATTCTACGTTTAAATCACTCTTGAACGATGGTCAGTAGATCCATATTTCAAATTTAATAAATGTTTTTTAAAGCAGGCTATCATCCTATGCGAATTTGAGTCATGTGACATCATTCGATTTAAAAATGCACAAAATGCGAATTTTTATAAACCCCTCCCCCTCCCTCAAAAAAAATTTTAGTCACACAAAGTTTTATTACTAAAATGTCCCGGGATATCATTAATTATCGTTTTTGATGGATAATTGTGGGTACTGTATACATATTTTGCTAACGATAGGCAACGCGCATGTAAGTTTTAGAATACAAATTTTATCTGTCGAAATTCACTTTTTATGCAACAATGGAAATCTATGTTATTGTCATGATGCATTACATATATTTGGCACTTAGTGCAGATATATTTCATGCCCCGGGTTAGCCCAGAAATGAAAGGGGGCAGGAGTAGCAATTATTCAAAATGTATATAATGTGTATATTATATATTCTATAGCGATGCATCCTCACAGACAGGATGGGACTGAGGTGGCGCCATGGTTTGAATGCACATTGACACGGATTATAAATGTTCATACAAGAGTTTGTAACAAGTGTCAAAGTACAAGACTACAAATCTCTAGAAATTTATAGCCCCTGTCAGGTGTGGCTCACATCGTAGCCCGGCCCGGGACCTCCCGGCTGTGGCAAACCCTCCGGTCGTCATTTTTTATTGGGACACATAAAAAATGATCGTCACTTCGCAGGCCAGTAATGTGTGAAAAACCCAGACCACGTGACTGACCCAAAGGCTTGCAGTAGCTATTTGTGTGGCCGGAGGCCAGTAATATGTGTCGAAATCGAACAGCCCTTTTTCTCGCACATCGTGAAACATCGAATGGGAAGACGGGGGAATTCCACCCTAAATCTGTTCCCCCCGTTTCAAAAATCTGAAGAGACTTTTTTTTAAATGTAAAATGTAGATTCAATTCTGATCTCGTGAGAGCAAGTCTCCAAAAGCGTGGCACTTGTTTTTTCGAAGCCCGATCCGGCATGCATTTTGATGCATTTAAGGATGGTGTCTGCGGCCCCTATCTAGGCCGGCCTATGCATACCGCAAGGAACCGACGGCTTGTGTCCGTTTTGCAAGCACGCACACTCAGGCGTAGCTCTTAGTCAGGTGCGATCATTCAACAAGCTAAGTTATGGCGGCTCGTAGCCCAAACCGAGCCAGAGCCGAACTAGACCGAGGGTACATTCTTCGAGAGGTAACGAACATCGAAGTAGCGAGAAAGTCGCCACTTTTGCTACGCAGTACCACACAGCTCTGCATACAGACGGCATAGTGTAGGTGACCCTTTTGGACCCGTTAACTACATTTAAGTCATGGCAACTGTGTGTACTGCAAGGACGGAATCGACGGCTCAGTGTACATCTCCTTCACAATGAGTGTACATGGATAGAGTGTTTGCGGGAAGTCAATCCTGGACCCCTAAGCAGTGTACGACACGCGTCAGCTGAGTGCGTCACCGTCATCGGTGCGGTCTGTGCGAGACTACAACCAGTTAGGCGGGAAACGACCAAACCGGCAGCGGCCTGCACGTAGTTCCTAAATGTAGGAATCACTGGGCCAAACCGACAATGGGGAGAAGGAGAATAGAGAGGACTGTGATTCCCAACTCCTTGATAAACCCTGATGGAATATCGATACGGCGTCATCTCCGAAACCAGTGTGATCCTACTAACAATGTGATCGCGCATACTTGGAATGAACCCGGGTGATCGTACTAACTATGTGATCACGCATACTTGAACTACACTATGAACTGGAATTTCGAGATGTGGAATTGCCACTTATTCCATCTGTGTGGAGGTATAGTTTCTTTAATTATCAATTAAGATGTAATGTATTATGTGTGTACAAGTGTAAATCAAAGTGTTAGTGCCAATTTAAGCTTTGCTGCGAGATTTCCCCACTGAATAACTTGGATTTCAATTTAATGAAAATTTGAAAATGAAAGTATGTTAATTAGCCGTACACCCCGAGGTCAAGCTGGGTACATTTGAGTATAATATAACTGTGCATTTTGTTATTATTGTCAAAACTGAATATTTCATGTGTTTTAAATAAATGTGTAGTGGCTGTAAATTGACTGGTTATTTAGTGTAACGCAGTGTACTTTGATCCTTTTGGATCCCACTTAATGATTACAGGTTCAACTGGGAGAGACTATGGGTAAGTATTATTAGTGTATGTATGTAAATTTCATCTCACCACAGTTATCGATTTCTTTTGAACAGCTGAAAGTGGCTTGACTTGACAATTTTTTCACGGCCAATTTCGCATATTAAAAACCATTTTAAGACCTTTAAATTAAAAAAGGAATAGATTTCTAATTGGAATTTTCTTTGTATAGGGCCCGCTTAGAAAATTAAATTTTGTACTTTGGCTAAAACGTGTTACATAACCAAAAGGCCAAAACTATCTTAGTCTGAGAGTATACCTTATTTAAAGCAAATCTTGAATCTGAACCACCGCCCAGTCGTTCAACAGATATTATCATACAATATTTTCGAGACGCTTTGTATAAGACAAAAAGCCTTTATCTCTGTCTATTTACCACGCTTGGCTACAAATTTGGAGCTGATTTACAAACCATTGCGACAATTTTCCTATCTGTGGGTTTTGTGAATTTCCGTGTAAAGAAAAATTGTTTCCAAAGAGCTTCGAAAAATTAATTTTTTTATTCAACAACTTTTAATCTCAGCAGCTAATCTACGAGTATATTGATTTCAGTTCTTATACGAGTTATTGATTCTCTAGCGGTGGAAGTTTCTTCTTTTTAAGACCACTAGTTATTATCGGCTTTTTTAGTCGCGAAATATACAATACTTACTATGGTGAGTAACAATTTTAAAGAGTAATCATTAACTTTACAACTGCAATTGCTAAACAATAGCCAAAGATCATATATCAATGATTAGTTGCTGTGCCGCATTAACCCACCAATTTTACCAAGTACGAGACCACATACTATATCTATAAAATAAATACATTACTCATTACATAAACATTTTAACTTAAAAAAATTAACATTTATTGAAACACAATTTATGAACATTATTAAAATTATATAAACAGCTTCCTAAAATATTTAGTACATAATTACTCCAGAAGGGAAGAACTTTGTGCGAGACCGTATTATATTGAATTTTACTAAAACAGTTCATTACTCGACCCGCGTTCATATAAAGCCGGCACATACCTTCTTCGACCCAGACCGTCCGACCTACCAGAAAGGTATAAGGTATCTGTATGGACAGCCGGAAAGTGCCACCCAATTTAGATTGGAAGCCAGTGGTGGAACCATCCTTCCCTACCACCAACCTCTCGGAAAGACTTACGGACCCACATGTTTAACGTGATCTTACTCCGCGTGAATATCGCAGCAGTTTTGGCAGTGGCGGGAATCGAACCCGGGCCGTCCGAGTGCAATTCCCGCGCACTAACCACTGGGCTGTCGCGCCCCCGGCATATACCTTGATATTGTTGCACTGGACAGTTTTGTCCGCATTTCTGGATTCTATGTATTTCATCATCGCAGTGCACTGCACTTTCTTTTCTGCCGTCAATCTCTAGGTGAAACTGCATCTCCCTAAGATATGCTGATCTCTATGATATGCTGATCTCTACGATATGCTGATCTCACTTGAACTGGCTTCTCTGTTCTACTGCACTCACTTCTCTACGTCTACTGCACTGGCTGCTCTCTTCTGCATCTATTCTGGATCTCTCTCAGCGTTGATATTCTCTTGCAAGGCAACAGCATCTTTTGGCTTGGAGGTTCAACACGCCCTCGCTGCCGCCCTCTTACTTCCATTGGCTTATATCCTTAGTGTGACGTTATAGTGTCGCTTGATTGGTGCCTCTGAATCCAATGAAAATCGTGTATGTCCTGGCCTGGAGCACTGTTTATGCCCAAGCCACCCTTGTGATTTCGACGTCATGATTTTATTTGGGTCATAAACTTTTCGAACCAAGACTGACGAATTTGGCGTCACTTGTGTGCTCCTTCTATTTGATATATTACCAATTGTGAAAATGATGCCTAATACTCTACAATATACAAGTCATAAACATTCACAAACGGGAAACGAAAATTCAGCGAAATAAATCTTTATATATAATCAAAACGCATAATCTTTATATATAATCAAATCGGTGATGCTATGAAATTTTATGGAACGGAGAATATAAAATAGGAATTACTTACAGGATGCAATAAAATCTTCAAAGTTTTATCTGTATATTTATTTTTCATCTACTTTTATATGTATGAACATGAAATAGAAATTTTATTGCGAAATTTTGGAAACCTTCAAATACAAGTTATTGTCAAAAATAATGTTGTTATGACATATTTAGTGTTCATACATTGTATTTATATATCATTTATTATTTCTATATATTTATTTTTGTTATATGATTTCACTTTCTAGTGTATGCAGAATACATAGTATATGTAATATGATACTTTAATGAATAATAAATATTTTTTGATAGAATCGTAGGAAATCCCTGAATTATAAGATGACACAGATCATGTATTATCAAAGATGAAATTTTGTACCATTGTGACAGTCAGATTATCGATGTGGATAAAAATATTTTAAGTTTGAATTAGTCCAGTTCTTGAATTGTTTTGTGAATATTTTATGATATTAACATCATTTGTCCTTTAAATGGCTACGTTTTTACTTTCCTTATATACATAATGTATAAGGAAAGTATTGTGACGGGGTCGAAAATTCGAATTCGAATTTTCGACGGGCGAGCCCGTTTCAAGCATCACGAATCGAACATTTTTGAAGTGATGTCTGTGTGTGTGTGTGCGTGCGTGTGTGTGCGTGTGTGTGCGTGTGTGTGTGTGCGTGTGTGTGTGTGTGTGTGTGTGTGTGCGTGTGTGTGTGTGTGCGTGTGTGTGTGTGTGTGTGTGTGTGTGTGTGTGTGTGTGTGTGTGTGTGTTAGTGAGTCTGTGGAGACGATAACGGATGAACGAATGGACCGATTCGAAGGAAATTTGGTACAAAAATTACAATCTGTAAACACTGGAAGCCTATTGTTTTTATACGTAATCGAATGTTCAGAACCCCCCTAAATTTTCGAGTGAAATTTTGAAAAAATCGTCAAAAAATCAAAACCTCTAATAAAGTTACGCAAATAGACATTTCTTATGTAATTTTTGATTAGAAAACGATTGACATAAATTTTAGAGGGCTAACATGAACCGTTCTCGAGATATTGCCCATTTTTCAAAAAAATTATCAAAAAGTCATATAAAATAAAAAATATACATTTCCTATTGAGAAACATGTTCACTTTTCATATGTAATACCATGTGATAAATTTGATGACATCATTCTCGTAGATCTAGCTTGTTCCATTCATGAGAAAAGATACTTTGAGTAACACTTTTGTATTTGAACGCCAATAGTCATTTATCTGCTGTAAGAATAACTTATTTCTCCGTCCATAAAGCTTGGCGAGATTTTGGCGACGAATTTGGTGCAATGTCGCCAACTTGGCGACTTTTTTAAATGTTGCTATATTAACGAAAAACTCGCCAAATGGATAAAAATGACGCTGAATCAATGAAAATAACGACTAACTGACGAAAATTCAATATCTTGGAAAAAATATAAATATCTACTATAAAAATAATCTATTTTTATTTACTGTGAAAGTAGTAAATTCATTGCATTATATAATGAAAGCCATGCGCTACCCACATCAGATTTTTTACAATCTCAACAGTAAGAGTTTACAGGAGAAAAAAATTCACCTTTATGCGATTTAGAAATCGTTATTTCCGAAAAAAACCTACTGCGAAGCGTACATTTTCATAATAGATTGGTAGCATCTACGTTAAGCATAATTACAATCATGCATATTAATTGCAAAGCGAAGCTAAAATTGTAGTACATTTTAATTATGGTAATACTACTTTTAATCATGTTACTCATATTTAAACCATGGACACATAAATGCATTTACTGTTTCATAGGTTCACTGGACTTAATCTAATTTAGTGAATGAAAATTTTGTTTTTACTTTCCCAACAATGCATAGTTGTATATAGGAAAAGTACTGAAATGGAGTTGAAATGGAATTTTGATTTTTTTATAAATTTACACGTTTTGAAACCCCTTAAATACGAATCAATCATTTAAGCGAGAAATATTTGTAAGTACATGCGTTTCTCTATGCAATATATCTGTCCACTCTAGCTCAAAAACTATCCTACCAAATTACATGAAATTTGGAAGGTAGGTCAATTATGTGCTACTGGTTTGTGATTTTACTGTGGTACAATTGAAAAAAATAACATAGAACTTTTGTTTTCAAAATAACTTGTCAAAAACCAACAAAAGCATAAATAAAAGAGAAATATACTAAATATATTTATAAAATACTTTTTGAAGGCAACGAATAAGTTCTATCCAATTAACTAGAATTATGTCATTCTCGAGTTATGCTTTATATTTAGAAAATCTCAAAACTAATTATTTTTTTTTAATCTTATAAATCTACCCAATTTCACCTTATACATACAAAATCTACCTTATATTTTATAAGCGTTATCGAATTGAATCGATTATTTTAAAAGCATCATAAGTTATTTTTTTTAAAAGCTAATTCCTGCGGTTTAGGAGTCTTTGAAGGTAGTTTTACAAAAACCATGTATATGTTGTACAAAAACATCAGAAGTCTAGTTGAGTTTAACGTGTAATACATACCCTTCAGTTCTGCCTTAAAAACAAGCTACTAAGAAAGTACCAATAAATAAATAAAAAATTAACGATATAAAAAGAGGGACAAGAATAGCATTCCAACTGAATATTAAAAACATTTTATGAGAAAATGTTGATCTAGATTACAAAACAAGTGTGCAAAGGTACCCACAGTCAAATCTAGACGAAATCAGATGGTAAATCCCACTATATAAAAGACAAGACTTGGAACGACATGGTTCACATTTTAACCATAAACAAATAATCAGTTAATGAGAGATAAACCTGACTCACTCTCGCTATCCACCTCCATCCTCTTCGCTCGCTTGCTCGAGCTGAGACGGGCGAAAAGAAACGTGCGGCGTTTCTTTCCACTCCTCTCCTCTGTATTGTTTGTTCTCTTCTCATGCTCTCTTTATTCCTTTGCACTCGTTGACGTTAAGTAAAGGTGTTATTACACGGAGCAATTCCTTCCAGCAATGTTTCAACAACACCATACATTTCAAGGGGAAGAAATCTTGCCGCCGAAATGCCCCAATTGTTTCGAATTTAACGATAAAAATTGCTCAATTTCTGAGAGCAAATCAATCAGAGAACGATAATATTAGAGGTCACTCCTCTCCGCCTTTCTCCTTCTCACTTGCATTAAAGATGGAAATGGTGACTGCAAGCACATCTCAAGCAGCTCAACTACGGTGGAATCTGAAGGTGAAAAATATTAATAGAACTTCTACCAAATTAAAGACACCTCTGGGATATAAAATTCCAAATTATACAAAAGGAAAACACCATAGAATTAAATTTATTGAATTACTTCCTGGAATGATATCGGCGGCAGTAGAGAGGAGGGACCTAAAGTGTGATTGACGAACAGAATTGCCGAAGTTTGGCAATAAAAATTTGCATGTATAATAACACCATAACAAAAGGACGAACGCTACGGTCCTTCGTGAACTTGACTAATGTTTTAAACCTCGCCTATGCCGCATCAAAAGAAAAGTTACCTCTTTCATTAGATGAAAAGATTGAAGCTAAACGCCGCAGTGTCGATTTCTACAGCTCGTTGTATTTTTATCTCAAAAGGCTTTACAGCTAATATGACGATGTGCCTTAAACAAATTTCTGGCAAATATCTTCATATAATAATGCTACAAACTTAACAGAGACTTTGTAGTTTCGGGGTAATATAGTCCTTCTTAAAAAATATTTTCAGACCTTGATATGCCATTTCTCTCATAAACGTCATAAGTCACAGAAAAAAAATATTATGTATTTTGATGATTATTCAACAAAATTTCTTGTACCAAGAATAATTAACTGGGGTGTGGCTCAGCTCGACTTTCTCATACCCGAATTCATTTTTTTCTTCAAATTTTGCAAGAAAAATTCTGAAAAATCGGTATAGTGTGTCCAAATGAATACAACTATAACGTGTTACCCTTTACTTTAAAGGGCTTGAAAAATATTTTGATTGATACTATACTTGAAAATGTATCTCCCCGGGGGGTAACTTGGCCCCTGAAGGAGCTAATGACGTCACGAACAAAAAGAACTGTATCGCGACTATTTTTCATAATAATGATTGAAACTATTAAGTCTCGTAATCATCTCGTAATCTCTCATCATCAATAAATCCTTTTAGGCATGATTATTTCAATTTTGCTCTATACTGCCATGTTAAAATATATAAAATTTCGAAGTTTTCGCTCGAATTTAAAAAAATTCTATCTAGTTCTAGATTTTTTTATAACAAAGTCGTATATAAAGTTTTGTGAACATCCATTAATTTTGTGGCTGCTATTGTGTACGCAAGAAATCGGCTTCAGACAGTCAGACGAACGAACATCACCTCAAAAATAGTTAAAGTGTGTTCAGAAGATCTCAAAACATATATTGGCATCAAAATATCTAATTCGAAAATTTTCATGAGAACAAAACTTTCTTTTTTACATAGCATAAGAAAGCAAAAAGTGTTACTAAATATCTTGTAAAAGCATATGTTGAAATTTTTTACTATCTTAATTTTGTTCCAATTACTACAGTTTTTATTGATTCTTGAAATTTTTTTAAAACATGACTTATACTGTTTTTGAAATAATCGATTCAATTTATTTGCATTGCAAAATAATTTATTATCTTCACTTAATAAAACGTAACAGATATTTGAAAAATCCAATTCTTAAAATTTCCAATTTTAAAAGCTTAAAATTCCCAGGCTTGTTGTTTTCTTTTAATTCCAGAAATCCGGGGTTTTTTATGGGATTAAATTGGGATTATTCAAGCCTTTGAAATTCTTAAGATGGCCCAAGAGACAACTTTGTTCACGTCATGAAAAAATAACTTTAAGCCTATGTTGTTGTTGTTCTCTTTTATTTATGTATGCATACCTTCGGACTCCATATTGATTTCTTAGATGAACCATCTTAGTTTTTATGCAAATATTTACATAAGTGAATTTAAAGTATAATCTATTCATACCATCTCAGATATGGCGCTTCATGTTTATCATCGCAGGTAGTGCATTAATATATCTTTGAAAAATTTTTTTTAATTTGATTCGAATAAATTAAATTAAATACTAAATATATATAAACCCCATACTTTTTTATACATTTACTTAAGGTTTTCGAGGAAGTATGAAAAAAACATTTAGAATAATTTTAGAATAAATACATTTGAATCCCGAGACGGAAAAAAAAGTTCAATATGCAAATAAGCGATCCTAATTCTCATATAATTCCAAGTGCATTTCAGAAATGTTAATTTCTTAATCCATTAGCCGACGGTGAAAGGTATTTTTTTCACTCCACAGCCTCTGTTCATGTTACGCAAACAAAACTAATGTATTCAATTCATAAGTTATTTACCCATTTGATGAAATTTCTCGAAATTCTGTTTTTTTTTCCTCGAGCTAGGTAGGTAAGCATAATTGAAAAACTTATCTTTTATGGCTTTAAAAAGCATAAGAGTAACTGTAGAAATAATATATTTTTAATTTATTTTAATCGCAATGCGAATACGCAAATTGGGTGGCGTGTTTAAACTTAAATCAAACAGAATAGCACATCGCATTCATTGCTATATTTAACGTATTATTAAGTACACTCTTTTGCAAAAAAAACGAAGCACCATGAAGAAAGTGGCTGTTTATATTGAAATTAAATATGCGTACAGTTCATACACAGGTGATGAAATGATTACAAAATCAAGGCCTCAGGTCCCATCAATGGTTAGCAATTGCACATTGAATTTTCAAATCAGTAATTAGTGAAACCCCCCTTGGAGGCAATGAACGCTTGTATACGTCTAGGTAAGGAGTGATAAAGTTTCCTAATTGTCATCCTGCGATACATTCTATCAGGCATTTCTCAATTGTTGCTCCAGATCTGCTACATTTCAGGATGCCCGAATCTAGCGGTCTAGCGTATTCCATACATGCTCGATTGGCGAAAGGCCTGGTGACCTTGCTGTCCAAGAAACAGTATCAGCAGCACGGATACAGTCCACAGATATGTAAGCCGCATGTGGCGAGGCATTATCTTGTGGGAAAATGGCCCCAGAATGACGTGCCGTGACGAATAATGCAAACGGGCTCAGGATTTCATCAACATATCGTTGAACTGTTAAAGTTGTACACAGTCATTACCCCTGGTGTGATGGTATGGGGTGCTATCTTTTACGACAGCATATCGCCCCTAGACTCCTGTAGAAGACCCAGACCGTCCGACTCGTCCAGAGGACTAAGAGCAACTACCTAGACATCCTGTGTTGAACTGTTAAAGTTGTACACAGGATGTCTAGGTAGTTGCTCTTAGTCTTCTGGACGAGTCGGACGGTCTGGGTCTTCTACAGGATGTCTAGGGGCGATCTGCTGTCGTAAGAGACAGCACCCCATACCATCACACCAGGGGTAATGGCTGTGTGTCTGTGAAAAACATAGGCTGATTGGGACCGCTGGTCCTGCGCCTCCACACACGTACCCGATGATCATCTGCTGAAAGACTTAAACGTGAATCATCACTGAATACTTTGCGATGCCAGTCTGCTGGCAGCCATGATGCTCGGCTACAACACCACTCCAAACGACTCTGTCGATGTTGTGGGATTATTGGCAGACGTCTTAAAGGCTGCAGTGAGCGTAACCCCACCTCAGCCAAGCGCCGTAAGAAGATGGAAGGTACCATAGGGTGGTATGGGAGAAGCTACAGACGTCGTTGGAAGGCGGACAATGCTGCCGTTAAGTCAGTTCGGGCCTGTCGCACAATCATCCGATCTTGCCTCGCTTTCGTGCACCTTGGCCTTCTAGAGCCTTCATTCCGCCGATGAGTTCCTTACAGCAACCATTGATGCCAACACCTTTGCACAACAGTGTTCGTTCGGTGCAGGTGGAGGCCTATTGATCGGTATGACCAGCCAGCTTCACGCATCCCGATTATATGACCATGTTCGAACTCGTCTAATTGATAATAAGGTCTTCGGCAACGTCGTAACAGTATTATTGTGTCTCCACGGAACAGCAACGCCGATAACTAGCAAAGATAAACCGTCCACATTTTTAACCTGTTTTATAGGATGCTAGTTGCGCAGTTGAAACGCTCGCTATGACCGAAGTTAACACTCATTGGCCTTGTAAATTTAATCATTTGCATACTTGGTACAAAGGAATTTGCATGCGAAATTTCGAGATGATCAGATTATTTTTCAGGGATGCTTCGTATTTTTTTTTTTCAAAAGAGTGTATAAAACTGAATTGAAATTGTATTAGTGAAACTGCTGCGAAAATAATTGCTAAACAAAAACTTCGTTAAAAATGCAGCATGTACGTCCTTTTTGTTTCTTCCCATGTGGTTGCTCTATTCTTTATCCTGAAGTAAGATTTTGTTTTTTGACTGCGAAACTGAATGATGTCGTTAATAATTTACTACACTACATACTGTGTGGTCAGATGAAATTAGCATAAATACACTACTACTACTTACCCATAGTGTCCCCCAGTTTAACCTATAAAAGTATAGTGGGATCTGAAAAGATCAAAGTACAATACGTTTACACTACAATAACCAGTCGATTTTGTGGCCACTAACACATTTATTAAACACATAAAATATTCAACATTGATAATAATATTGATATCATATACACAGTTACACTACACTCAAATCTACCAAGCTTGACCTCGGGGTGTACGTGCTTATTAATATATTTGCTATTAAATTCCACATTAATTTTTTTAATGCAAGTTATGCAACGCGGGAAATCTCCACAGCTTAAATTTTGCACTGACACTTATATTAACGCACAAATAAAACATTACATTGCAGTTGAACTTAAATATTACGATACCTCCTCTCAGATGAGATGCCTTGTAATCCAACATTTGATCTGTCACAGATCCTGGTGACGAGGTCTGGGGTATTCAAGAAAACACAGTTCGTAAGGATACGCGGTTTATTGGAGATATCGCTGAATTATGGATACCATCGCGGATTGTCACGGAATCGGTGATCACAGTTCGCTACACTCTCCTCTTCTCAATTGTCGGTTGCCCCACCGGTTCCTGGAGAACCGGGAACTACGTAAAAGCATATGCTTGTGTCGAAGCCGGATCTCCCAGATTGCGTACACGTATACTGCATACTTCACCACTCTATTCCAGCAAAAAAATTCTAGAATTGCACTTTAGAGCGAATATTCTATTTTATATTCATTCAACTTTTCTCGAAAATGGAAAATATATCTACATATAGAGAAGTGTATATAGGCAACATGATTTAGCTTACATCACGGGCAGAAAATACTTTTGAAACTTTCTGAATCACAAACAGATCATCGACAAAATATCATTTAAAAAAAAAGCGTCGATTCGTATTCATGTGTGCCCAAACCATATAAGTCTGTCAAAATAAAAATTTTGCCAAGAAATGAATTTTTGACTCCATCGCAGCATTATCCCTTGTTACATACTTTAATGCAAAAATGGTTTAGAATTTACACAGAACTTTCGAAATCATATATCCTGACATTATAAGTCCTCTTCACCTTGAATTTTACAGAGATACATAAATTTTCCATTACATCGATATGTACCTCTCACCTCATCCATTATTCACCAAATCGGACTTTCATTTCCCTGTACCCTGCCTCTTCTGAATTCAGTCCTATAAAGCTCCTCATCATATTTCATGGATTTTCTGCACAACGATCTATTTTCGCGCTGCCTCATCTCCAACTTTAACACACTTGATTTCCATAAGGGCGTCTGCCTCATCTTGGCATATCTTCAGCATATTCGTCAGACACTTTCAGCCCAGTATTTCCATGCAAACGCGAATTATGGATGCTTACATCAGACACGCAACGATATAGGCTTCGTGAAGGACTGACCGCTTCCTTATCGGATATTATTATGAAAAGTAGAATTTCCTAAAACTTTTCCTGAAAGTTCCTAAATTTTAATTCAGAATATTTGACGAAAACAAATGTAAGGAACATTTCTTCTATCAATTATGCTAAGTACTTCAGTATTTAGCTACTATATAGGATTCCCTAATAAATCCTTGAAGAATGACGTCAACAAAAATAGTTAATTTTGCAAACGCATACTGAAATACTTATGAAAGAAATGGCGACATATATGGATGCAAAAAAATGATTTGTGTGATAAGCTAATTTTAATTTATATAGAATTATGCTTTTTGCAATAAAAAATAAATGTTGTATAAAATAGTCAGAAAAATGCAGTACAATAATTGCCTATTTTTGTTAATATGAATTTTACTTTACCTACATACATAGTATAATATATAGAAAAAGTATTGTGACGGGATCAAATTTTCAAATTCGAGTTTTTGACGGAAGAGCAAGTTTTAGACACCTTTAAATCCGAATCGGACATTTTTAGGGTGGTGTGTGTGTGTGTGTGTGTGTGTGTGTGTGTGTGTGTGTGTGTGCGTGTGCGATATCTCATAAACAAATGGAGCGTTTCGACCATGATTTACTGCCCATATTACGATCCGTGAATATTGAAACTCTATTGATTATAAATGCAATCAATGTTCGAAAGACTCCCAAATTTTCCAAATGAATTAAAAGAAATCAGAACATTCAATAATGTTAAATAAATAATCATTTTATACCTAATATTTTATTCTAAAACGAATGGCAGAAATTTCAGTACTCTAGATTGAACCGTTCTCGAGAAATTGAACGCTTTCAAATAAATATATCAAAAAAATTAAATGAAAATGAACACTAGTAATTATCATCAAATATGTAGGACTTGGCGATAAATTTGACGAGTTTGGTGACTAATTTAGCGAAATATCGCAAGTTGGCATTTCTTTCATGTGGCACTACATTGCCCAAAATATCGCCAAATTGGCACAAATGTCCCTAAAGGTACGAAAATGATGCCAAATTGAAGAATTAGTAATTAACATATTTTAAAATAGTGGAGTATATTGCTTTCTTAACAGATGTTAACAATATTTCCGATTGTCGTTATATTTACGTAAAAGATAAATCAATTTGGTCCTTCAAAATGTTTTACATGCTGTTATTCAGAAAAGCGCCAAACGTCAGTACCCTTTTCAACGTTAAAACATTGTACCCTAGATTTTATACATCATTAGTTGGAATTGAAAGAAGCATTGCTTATTAATATTATATAGGAAAATTCATGTGCTGCCCATATCATATTTTTTATTAATATTACGACAACCCCTGGTTCAATATTTGCTAAACATGGACTAAATTTTAATTGGGGCTATTTCAAGGCAATTTGCAAAATTTCAGGAAATTCGGTGCAGACGTACTCCCGTGGTAATGAGACAAATACACACAAAAACACGCATACAAACAGATTTTCGATTGTATTTATCATCGTTTTCGAGATAGTAAATATAACTTCTTCAATTCGTCGCTAGAGACGCTGCAAACTTTCTCAATCGATAGCGCATAGTCGCTTTTTTAGTAGTAGACCCCGTTTTTGCAGCTCTAGAGCACTTAAGTTAAAGGGACTTTTGAAAGTTAAAGGGACACTCGAAAGTTAAAGGGACACTCGACAGTTAAAGCATATGTGCTTATGAGGGATCCTGTATGAACATTATTTTAGCTTCGCACACATTTAATTTTAAAACTGATTTTGTTTTACGCTATAAAAAATATACACCTAGCTATGCTGTAGACAACATTTTCAAATATACTGTAGGATGCAGAAAGTATTATTGTTAAAAACATAATTTAAAAAAATGATCTTCTGTAAAAAAAAATACACTCAAAAACAGTTATTATAAACTAATTGAATGTAATTTGTATAGCCACAACATAAACAATAACAATAAAAATGTGGGTTACAACCGATTTTGAAGACAAAAAACAAGCCTTCTGTTTCAGTACAAGCAAGAAGTGCAGTGCAACCTGGCATATTCAAACAATTTCGGCATGCTCCTGAATGCGTTTAAGAGTATGGTAAACAAATGAAAAATATAATGCAATACCCAGTGATTCGGTGGTAAACAAACAGAATGCCGAATCGATAGTAAACGAATAGAATGTTAATACTAATGGTAAACAGAGAGATTTAGTACAATAGTCAGTTGTCTTGAGAGGTTCAAGATACTTTAGAAAATAACTCCCAAAAGTTAAGACTGCCTGCATCAAAGAGTTTATATATGATGACAACCTGAAAAGTCTGACAAATCTAAACTATGACAAAAATTAAGCTTTTAATGACGCCCTATAAAGATTTAATACAAGAGAGGAGAGGAGGTGCTGCATCTTATACAATGAGGTCTATGATTGAGATAATTGAGAGAACTAAAGAATATTCGAATTTTAATGAAAGATTATGTGCAAAACAACGCACTCCTCAAAATTACTGAAGTTGAAATTAAATACAAATGATTAGCTGCAACAAAAGCGGTGGTCTTCAACCTTTTTGAAACTGGCCACATATGCAAAAACGTGTATCCAATCCTCACAAAGAAAAACACGATCCAACTTATAATCGACATAATTTGTTTATGTATAATTACGTTCTTTAATAATTTACTCAGTGAATCCAAGTAGGATATTTCTGCTTATTTTATCCAGCTGCGTTCTCTATTCCAGGCAACGTCCTTGAGTGTTGATGTTTCAATAGAGGTTTACCTTGATTAAACGAAAATATTTTTATATAAAATAAATCAATACAATATTATCTCAACATATTAATGGTCAGCATAAATGTTTCATTTTACATTTTTACCAATCTCATGCTCCGTGGGGGTAGTAACTATTATCTATTTAGGGCTTGACAAATGACTGACGTTAAAAAAATTGGACCAAGATCCTCCCGGCCATAAATAAAATAGCGTTAAAATTTAGACTTGTTATTGCAGAATGAGAAATCCACACCAAAAAGTAATTTAAATTTTTGAAATTTTCCCTGGTCACTATTTTACTTACTGAAATAATGATTTGGAATGAAATCATCTAAGTAAAAATTTATACATTCCCCACTTTTATATTTATTGAAAATAACCACCTAAAGAAAACTCCGAATTGAAAAAATGGGCGTGGCCAAATAAACTATTAAAATGACTTTTAAAGCATAACTTTTAAAGCATAAATTTAAAATGACTTTTAAAGCATAACTTTTCCCACTGCGCCTGAAGAGTTAACCTCGGTAAAAATGATTTTCGAAAGATTTCTTAATAATTTGGTTTATTTATTTTTATCTATTATCTAAAACAAGATGATATATAAGCATGATTATGTAACAAAAAAGTAGCAATCATTGTAAATTTTACACTTTACCTCCGAAAACCATTCATTTATGTTTTTTTTTTCAATTTTTTGAATTCTAAATCTTTACTTTTGAAAAAATGTATGTACCTCGTACCAGAACACACAAAATGAGCAATCATTCATTCTAAACGGTTTAGTAGTAAAGGATGTAGTGTCCGTCAGAATATAGAACCGGACCGACAGTCATAAAAATTGATACTTTCATTTTTTCCCTTCGAGGAAATTAATGCACCAATTGTAATTTGTTTTATTCTGTTTTTCACAGCTTTTAGTCGGCTTTTTCAGAAGAAAAAGAATCAGGCATTTATTTAGTTTTCTTGGAGGCTGAATTACAAACTCCTGGGAATCGGCTTTATCAAGTGTAATATACACTTGTCAACTACTGAGTCGGATATGACGACTTGACGACGTAGAACGCGTTCCTAAATTAACATTTCAGGTGAAAAAGGTGAAAAATGTGCAATTTTGACCCAAAATAGATGTCGGATAAAATGTAGAGAATTTTAACTATAAGAAATATTATCATCACTTTCTCCATTATTATTGCTCATCATTAAAGAGCAAAGATTGATCAAGTGGGGAATAAAAACTCAGTATAGTCAGAAAATCTGGAGGTTTTTTAAAAAAATATTTTCTGACCTAAAATGAGCGTTTAAAAATACAAAAAATTAAAACCAGAGCCATTGCATCACCACCATTCAACAGCCTATGTGGTTATTGCCATTTATCAGAAATGATAATGCTGAAATTTTTCGGTACAAAATTTTAAACACCCTATGTAAATTAGCACGTATTTCATCAAGCTTTTCCTTCTAAACTAAACTTGATATGTTAAAGTAAGCAAAAGACAAATTGTACCTTAAAATGTGCAATATAAAATATAAAAATCCTCAAAATAACACCTTTTTACAATTTTAAAAATTCTTTCAAATGAAATACCTGAAATCCCGATAAGGTCTCGTATCAATGTTTTGAACCTTAGCCGCCCCTTGTTTCTTTCTGATAGAAGGTAAACTTCTTTGAATAGAAATGAGGCCACGGATTTGAATGCAGTTTTGAATGTGGTTCATTAGCTCAGAACTTTCTCACAAATTGTATGTGTGTGAAGTTTTCATTATTTTTACAAAATCTGATGTTAGTATGACACAGTTTCTCTTAAAAATTCAAAACGCATCCCTCCCTTACCCCAATTAGGATATCAGGTGATTGCCTAATAAATTTTATATTGATAATATGCAATTTTTACTTAAAAATATGCAATTATTTCAGTCACACTCTAGTGTGACATACAGAATATACAGGTGATAGGTTTTTAATAAATTCTATGGAACAAGATAAATAAATGTCAAATCGAGGTCTGAGCCGTAAAATGTTAGTTCTTTCTAACAATTGTTGGCGCCAGACTTGACATTATAGGTCATGTATTTTATGACCAGGCAAATAAAAAGCGTACAGAAATTTATGATTCTACAGATGTCCCATACGCGAAGATGAGTCACGTGATATGTCTGACCAGAGGTCGAGAAATAAGGCAGCCAATGAAGAGTCGACTAGACCGCGAGCGAGAGGAGATTTGACCAATGACTAAGCCATAACCAAGCCCCTTACACAAGCCTGCTCAACAATGGGCAGCCAAGGCAAGGTTTTGCAAAAACATAGTGTGGCGAAAGTTTAGATGCGAAACAAAGCAGACAAAGTTCAGTTAAAGAATTAATATGAGATGTAGAAGAGCATATAGTAGGTGGGACAGTCCAGTATTTAGCGAGAGGGGATTGCACTCGGACGACCCGAGTTCGACTCCCGGACCTTTCCAAACTGTCCCTGTGTTCACGCAAAGTACGAGCACGTTAAATATGTGGGCTCCTATGTCCTTCCAAGATGTTGGTGATAGGGAAAGGAGGATACGGTCCCTGCCTCCCTCACTGTGTTCCGGTTTAAATTGGGTGGCCCTTCCCGACAATTCAATCAGATACCTTACACCTTCGGGTAGACCGGACAGTCTGGGTAGAAGGAGAAGAAGAAAATTTGAATCAGTGAATCAGTAGATTGCTTATAAAAAAAATCTTCGCTTAAGCTACTGAATTAAATAAGTTGAAAATTAGAAACTTCGTTAGTACACAGCAACTTTGTAATACCATGAATTAAATACATTTTGCACATGATACATTAATTCAACTATATGTCTTACGGCATGTTCAAAATTTTGGCTGCAAGTGTCAATCAAGATAATAAGGCACTTTAAATGCAGTGCATTCCGTCGAACCAATGTGTACGTATTATATGTACACATTGGTAAACAATGTGCACATAATAAACAGCTCCATCTCCTCCATCACCAAGAACTAATCAGGAGAGGTAAGTCATTTTATTAACACTTTACAACAAAGTTGAAAAGTGTTTATAACTTTGTTCATTCTGTCTGTCTGTCTGTTATGTCTGTCTGTCTGTCTGTCCGTTAGCACGATAACTGCCGTAAAAATGACTTAATCAAAATGAAATTTTAGTATGTTGTTCAGACAGTCTGTAGGACCTAAGGGATTATACATGAATAATATCACCCAATTAGTTTTGGATTGAACCCGGGTCGAAAAAATTAAATACATTGAGCCCTATGAGACCTAATTTTTCAAACATTTTTTAAGCGAATTTCAAATTCACAAATTACTTCGAAAATTTTAGGTAATATTCAAATTATTCCATAAAATATATGAAAACAAATTCAGCTAAATATATTCAGTACTTTTTTAAATAAAAATTAAAATAATAATAACATCTCTTATATGAAGCGATCACGTGACCCACTTCAAAATGATATATGGCATCCATCTTGTCTCAAAATCGTGATTTTTAAAGTTCTTTTTAATTCATATTGAGTGTTGTATACGTCCTAAAACTACTTTATTTTTGCTTAAATTCTTTGCATCTACATACTGAAACAACGCAATTCCAATATATTTGAGTTTAAATGCTCATCCAAATTTGATTATTTATACAACGAAGCCTATTTTTCACCTATGTAAAATGTAAACAGCAAAATATGTAGAATGAGTTGTATTGGAATTGCTGTATTTCTTTAACACAAAATCATTTAGTTCATGGAGTCTGCGTAGCTTATATGAATGAAATATTCATTAATTTTACAATGAGAAGGACGATTATTGTCGATAAAGTTTCACGCGAGTTTAATTACTTGTAGCTCCATGGTCTTAATTTTTAAATAAAATAAATTATTATAGTATTATGATGAATGACATGAATGGGAAATTATTAATGAATGAAATGCTGCTTTTATAGAGAGAGCCAGGCGTGTTATTTTTTCTATGACGTCATTTGAATGAATTTCAGTTGTTTTCGATGAAGTTTTCAAATATAATAAATTATCTTAGTTTTATGATAACTCTAAAATTATTACCAAGGAATGTATCACATTTTAGGGATGTTTAAACCAGGCAATTTATATTTCAATGCCGTCATTGGAATGAAGTTCATTTTTTTCGATGAAGTTTTAAGCTTAGAGTACAATTACTTATAGCTCCATGGTCTTAATTTTTAAATAAAATAAATTATTATAGTATTATGATGAATGACATGAATGGGAAATTATTTATGAATGAAATGCTGCTTTTATAGAGAGAGCCTGGCATGTTATTTTTTCTAAGACGTCATTTGAATGAATTTCAGTTGTTTTCGATGAAGTTTTCAAATAAAATAAATTATTGTAGTAATATGATAATTCTAAAATTATTACCGAGGAATGTATCACATTTTATAGATGTTTAGACCAGGCAATTTATATTTCAATGCCGTCATTTGAATGAAGTTCATTTTTTTCCATGAAGGTTTTCAAATATAATGAATTAATGTAGTATTGTGATAAGTTTTAAAATATTACCGACGAATGTATTGCATTTTAGACATGTTAAAATAAAATTGCATTGAAGTTGGAAAGTGTTTCATAATCAATGCTTTAAGCGTGATTGATCTTTCTTGTTTAGTATTGAGTAAGTGCAATTTACCTCACATTGTACATGATACACTACTTAACTATATGCTGTACAAGATATATTTAATCAACTATACATATGCTGTACTAAAATATCTTTATTCAACTATACTCTGTACTAAAGAAGTCATTAATTTTCAGCAAATTAATTGTTCAAAAGTTATTTGTATTCAGTTGCACCAACCCTTTGACTAGTGATGATTTTTAAGAGACTTATTAACTGACACAAATTTAATATCCGTTTAATAGATTTAAATATGATCAATCATTTGGATATATTTGGAATGTTTTTTAACACAAA
This sequence comes from Amaurobius ferox, assembly GCA_951213105.1. NCBI lineage: Eukaryota > Metazoa > Arthropoda > Arachnida > Araneae > Amaurobiidae > Amaurobius > Amaurobius ferox. The sequence continues at coordinate 102,048,164 of OX578136.1, forward strand.
ATTCATATCTAAGCTAATTTTGAATAAAGAGACTTCTCGAGTTCATGCTGAGTAATAATGACTTATATTTTACTTTGAGCTCTCAGAAATATACATCATAACTTCGGGTTTTCTCCGTACATCCGAGTTTTGCTGAATATATAAATTTTCCAAAGCATTACCGCATACTTTTTATGTCACCTTATGTTTCCCTAATCAAAGCAGCACTTGCACTTGCCCTGTGTCGTCCAAATTCAGTTCTATAAACCTCCTCATCGTATTTTATGCATTTTTTGCATTACGATGTAATTGCATGCCCGTGAGCTCGCACTTTCACTCACCTGATTTCCATAAAAACTCCGGTTCCGTCTTAGCATAATTCAGATTATTCGACTAAACCTTTCCAGAGCGGAATTCATTTGCAGTCAGAAAATAACTTAGCCGAATCTTAGGACACGATATAGGCTAACCGCAGTGGTGTTATATAATTTTAACAACCGGTTTCTTCACGTGACTTTTTGTCATATATACGGATAATTTGAGAATATTTATAATATTTTTTAATTTGATTGCAGTTAACATATACATTTCAGCCAATTAACAACCGGTTTCCGAACCCATACATATTTTAAAATCTGGTTTCCAGATAGTGTTTCTTTCAGAACATTTTGGCCAAGGGGCGAAGGAAACTTTAGGGGAAGGGAAATTTTCTATTTGCCTTATACTCGTATAAATACATCTAAACGCTGTCACATAAATAGAAACTAGGTTACCATAAAATGTCTCCGGGGTGGGGACGAGTAATTGTCTGCGGGGGTGGGGGGTTCGCCACCCTAGATGTTTGCCTGAAAAAAACACTGTTTCCAGAAACCTGTGAAAACTAGTTGAATAACGCCACTGCACTTTGGGATGAACTGAAGGCTTATCATTGTGAAAGATTAAATTATCTAAAATTTATAAGGCTTTAAATGTACTCAAACTTAGGACCAATCCTGGTACAAAGGCAAGTTAATATCAATTGCTCACTGCTGTGACTAACACACATATCAAAAAATCGTTTAATATGCAATATATTACGTAAGAAAATAAGATTACAATACCTAAAATTTAGACAAAGAATGTCGAGCCTAGAAAGCTAGAAAAGAAAGCAAGTAAACCAAGAAAATGTAATTATGCTTTATATACAGTGAAGCTTGTACAAGTATATCCAGACAGACCGAAAGTAACAATAGCAATTTGGAAATGGAGCTATTTCTACTCCATCAACGAATGCCACCTCTTCTACAATTAGTACTGATGTCGAACACCATGTATTACTGGTACGTAAAATAATACGTTTAGTAGATGTAAACTATTAATTGCCTGATTTACTATATTACGATTTCAATTTACATCCAAATGCACATAAAAAAAATCTAACTTTATCTAATGTAACTAATTTACTTCTTTAACAGTGCAAAAATGATGTCAAGATCCATGGCACAATGTTATTAACGTTGAATTGTACATTTAGCGCTTTTTCCGTTAACAATATGTAAAGCTGCTTTGACGTACCCGATTAACTAATATTTCGCGTAACTCTAACTTAACAATTATCAACGTGAATAACATCCACAATAAGCAATATAGTCCATATATTAAAATATTTTTATAATTAATTCATCAACTCAGCGTCATTTTTCCCCGTTTCGGGTCATAATTTCTTCACAATATATTTCCACGGGCGCGGTAGCCCAGTGGTTAGCGCGCGGGAGTTGCACTCGGTAGGCCCGGGTTCGATTCACTTCGCTGCCAAAACTGCCGCCGTGTTCACGCGGAGTACGATCACGTTAAACATGTGGGTCCGTAAGTCCTTCCGAGAGGTTGGTGGTAGGGCTAGGAGGTACGATCCCTGTGGATGCCTCGCCCATTGGGTTCCGGTCTAAGTTGGGTGACTCTTCCCGGCCGTCCAAATAGTTACCTTACACCTTTCTGGTAGGTCGGACGGTCTGGGTCTCAACAACAACAATATGTTTCCACAATATGTTTCCACAATATGTTATTTATCCTATGTATATAAGGAAAGTAAACATTTGAGAGAAAATTTCTTCACAAGATGTTTGGAGATGTATTTTATATTTATGATCGACGGATAGTATGAAAATAATATGAAGAAACAGCTAGCAAATGAAACCTCTTTGATTTCAATGGCATTTCCAGAAATTTACATTAACGAAATTTAACTTTAAAATAGCTGCCGAGAATGGTTGACAAACAGAACAATACCTGCTTTGTCCCAATCCTACGGCTTCTGTTACCCAAATGTTCCCAATCCATTTGCCTAAATTAGACTTGATTATTGAAAGGCTAATTGCTCCACAACTGCCTTTCATGCAGATACAAAGACTCCGTGATATATTCAATTATATGGTCAATACGGAATGTTAGGTTATGCGATCAATGTGCCTGTTTCAGTCAATACAGTGATCAATAGACTTCCATGGAATATTAACGATAATAATAGTGTCTCCATTCTCCTCGTATTTCTTTTAAACTCTGGTGTTTCACATACAATTTTTTCTCGTGCTGGAACAAGGTCCCGTTTTGTAACGTAAACTTGTTTGTTCTATAAGTACAATTATGTTATGTAGAATTAAAAAAAATCTGATGTAGACAATACATGACTTTCCTTATATAATGCAATGAATTTACTACTTTTACAGTAAAAAAATAGGTTTTTCTTATAGTAGATACTTATATTCTTTCCACGATATTGAATTTTCGACAATTAGTCGTCATTTTTATTAATTTAGCGTTATTTTCATCCATTTGGCGAGATTTTCGTTAACTTGGCAACATTTCAAAAAGTCGTCAAGTTGGCGACATTCCGCCCAATTCGTCGCCAAAATCTCGCCAAGCGTTAGGGACGGGGAAATAAGTTATTCTTATAGCATATAAATGACTATTGGCGTTCAAATACAAAAGTATTAATCAAAGTACCTTTTCTCATGAATGGAACGAGCTAGATCTACGAGAATGATGCCACCCAATTTATTGCATGATATTACATATGAAAAGTGAACATATTTCTCGACAGTTAATATTTTTTTTTATTTATGGGATTTTTTAATAAATTTATTTGAAAAATGCGCTATATCTCGAGAACGGTTCCTGCTAGCGTTCTAAAGTTTATGTCAATCGTTTTCCAAGGAAAAATTACATAAGAGATGTCTATTTGCGTAACTTTATTAAAGGTTTTGATTTTTTGATTATTTTTTCAAAATTTCACTCGAAATTTTAGGGGGGTTCTGAACATTCGATTGTGTTTAAAAACAATAAACTTCCAGTATTCACGGATTGCGATTTTTGTACCAAATTTCATTTGAATCGCTCCATTCGTTCGTGAGATATCGTCTCCACAGACTCACTAACACACACACATACTTTCACATACACACATACTTTCACACACACACACACACAGACAGACATCAGCTGAAAAACGTTTAATTCGTGATCAGGTATGCTTGAAACGTTCTCTCCCGTCGAAAACTCGAATTCGAATTTTCGACCGCGTCACAATACTTTCCTTATACATTATGTATATAAGGAAAGTAATATAAAATTAAATTTTTAAATGGGTATGTTAACTTAGTGAATTTATTCATTAGCGTAGCCAGAATGTAAGAAAAGGGGTGTAATAGCTGAAAGAAAGTTTCTAGCAGTAGATTTTGTTTTCCAATACGGACCCTATGAGAATCAATGCATTTTTTTTTCGTCAATGGGGGCACCCCACCCTCCTTGCAGATGCCACTCAGGAGTGCCAATGTTGACTCCGAAAAGAAACTCATAGAATTTTATATTTTATCAACCGTTATTTTACTCTTTGATTTCATTATATTTTTTACGATAACAAATAAAATACAAACTTTCAAACTTTGAATAGTGACAGGACTTGTCCAGGTTTGAACGATTATTTATACACCTCATATGATTCCTCGTGTGTTTTTCTAGAAGACAGAGTGGAATGCTTAGAGATAAATATATAAATACAAACATACAAACATCCAATAACGTTAACAGTAAAATTAGCTGCATGTCAATAAAGTACATCAAAAGTCTTCCATTCTGAAAATTGTCGCTTTTTTCTTTAAATTCGATTAAACGAGTCGACGGTCGGATAACTGGATGATTGTATGCTTTCTATGGACGTTATTAAGAGAAAAAACAACTGGAAACATATTCTAACTGAACAATCCAGGTATATCGCAGCTGTGTAAATTAACTGTTGATCACGTGATCAACTGAAGAAATGACATCCTGCTCCTATGTGTGTGTGTATGTATATATATATATATATATATATATATATATATATATATATATATATATATATATATATATATATATATATATATATATATATATATATATATATAATAGTTTGAAAGTTCAATGAAAGAAAAGTGAGAAGCTGTAACTCGAAAAACCTAACTTTCTAACAAGCCTACAAAATAAAAGTATAAATCTGCAAATCTTCAATCAAATGGACAGAAATACAAACATCGAATCATCAAGTTAAAGAAAATCATCAAATATCACTGGTATGGAATCGATAAAAGAAAAACAAATGAAATCCAAGCATTAATGCTATACACGTGGACAAGAGCTAAGCCTAAATCATGGATCTGTTCACTTCTCCAAAAGTCTTCTTCTGGCCCAAGTATTTTGTCAAAGCAAACACAAAAAATGTAAGTTTCTGAAGAAATAGATAGATTATATCTATAAACTATTTCTATTTGGACAGCATACATAAAGAAGAAAAAATAAAACAAAACAAGAATACCTGGAAAATAACACTACAAATGCACGAACCTGTCGAACCCAGGAACCCAGAATGAAGAAACCAGTGTTGCCATTCGTAAAGGAAAAAGAAATGATCTACTCTTGCCATTCGTAAGAAATAAATAACAGTAATGCGAAAAATATATATATACATAGTGTATGTGTATATATATATATATAGTATATACATATATACATACATATCAATATACATATATATATATATATATATTATATTGTATATTGTATTGGTTCTCTTTATTCAAAATAGATAGACCAAACTTCACGAGGTAGTAGTATACACCGAAACCAAACATTTTTTGTCATAGTTTACCAGGTCGGAAATGACACGTAAGGGCGTTCGTTACAGGGCACTTATTCGTTGGGAAGCGGTCGCTCCACAAACTTATAAGCGCCATTCTAGTTGTTATTTTCTGGTTAAAGAAGAAAACCACTTATGCAAATATCATGGGGAAGAAGAAGAACACTTATGTAAATTTTTGTAACACCGAATGTACGACCTTATCAGTTTGCAGCAGTTATTCGCAGCTCAAACTTTTAAGACGATGGAGGAATTTACAAATAGGGAAAAAATCTATATTCATTTCATCAATGGAGCTGCAAATGAGAATGGCAGAGAGGCTGAATAACTGTACAGGGAACGTTTCCCACATAGGTAGTTGCCCAATCGTAAAGCATTCGTATGCTTGCATCGACAGCTATGTGAATCGGAATCCTCTGTAAATCGAGATTGGGCGAGGTAGTCCCATAGCTTGGTCCCCACCATCGCCTGATCTGTCGTGGACTTCTTTTTGTGGGGATATCTCAAGAGTCTCATCTATGACACTCCCCTTGAATCTAAAGAGGAACTCGTCGCCAGAATTTCGACCGCTACTGCCGAAGATCGCGACATGATTGGTCTGTTCGAGAAAGTTCGCCAATCCCTCCATCGCCGCTGTAAAACGTGCATTCAGGTTAACGGTTGCTCTTTTGTTCCATTACTGTAATTATTGTTTATTAAATGTCATTTTATAACTTCTAAGTCATTATGTTTTCGCCTCACCTCATCGGTTTCACCATTAAGCTCACACTGGCGCATTTACGTGTCATTTCCGGCCTGGTAAACTATGACGAAAAATGCTTGGTTTGGTGTATACTACCACCTCGTAAAGTTCGGCCCATCTCTTTGAATCACCCTGTATGTATGTGTGTGTGTGTGTGTGTGTGCGTGTGCGTGTGGTGCAATTATATTGTTAGCGCGATTATATTTAGATATATTCTATCCAAATATAATATTTTAACCGTGTTGACATGAAATATGTATCCACAAATCTCAAATGAAAATACTTCCAAGCATCATATGAAAATTGATCCAAACGGGTTAACGAACCTTGCAAGGGTGTTTCTCACACTATGTCACGTGTACCCCTGGGGATACAGTTGTTCAGATTGTCATCTAATTTAATATATCTCAAACGAAGCTTGTTAATGAACCTTGCTTTAGGACAATGTTTTCCAAAGTGCGGTTTATGTACCTCTGGGAACAAAGTTGCGCAAAATGTAATCTAATTAACTGTTGACAATCCTGATTAAAACGATTAAAAATATAATTAATGAATTAATAATTATAATTTTTTAATTGTTTAGTTGTAAGTGATTAAACGAAGTAGTTGTTAAAAATAATTATGTAGGGCAGTTAGAATTCCTTTATTGTTAGTTGTAATCATAGATAATTAATCTAGTTAAAAATTTTAACATTGAAAGATTTTTTTAGTTTTTTATGTATTAGAAACATAATAAAATTCTTAAGAATACAGAAAAATCATTAATAGATTCGTAAAATAAACTATGTGCTTTTTTCTTAATTTGAGTGATAGGTAACGCGGACTGCATTGCAAAGCAATAATTATAAAAAAACAACTACAATTAACGATTACTATATAATTGCGTAATACACAATTACGTTCAAGTTCATTTAAATGTAATCACAATCAAAAGTAATTGTCTTTTGCTATAATTACTTTTTTGTATTATTTCAATCAACTAATAAATCAACTTACTAAATGATTAATACTGAACACTACCTGAGAGTACGTAAAAGTACATGTACCCTAAACTTTTTACCTTACAGAAACGAAATCAATCAGAACATATTTTTAAAATCTAAATACAAAAGAAGTTACTCATTGAAAAACACGATTTATAGCAAAATTTTTTTTAATATTTTGTAACCTCGTCCGAAAAAAAGTGCATTAATACGATCAATCTCCAAAGATAAGATTAATGTATATAAATTAATATGTAGATAAGATTGGTATAGAAAAAGAGTAGGTACGTAGATAAGATTGATACACATATCGAAAAATGTTTTGCACCATCTCCTTTCCTCTCCTACAATGAGATCCAGGCAATGCAACTGATAAGTATCCAACTGATAAGCCCACTAAGTTAAAATAGAAATTCTAGGTAACTACAGATGCTGATTATGTTTGAATTACGTCATAGATGAACTGCAGTCAACTTTTAAAGGAGGGGATTTCCTCTTTTATCTTGAACACATCCTTGTTATTGCTTTCATGGAATAAACAAGATGGCTAGAAATATTTTAACCAATAAAATGTAAGATTTTACATTTTGATAACTAGCTTTTTTCATAGCTAGCTTTTGAAAATGTTGTTGTTGTTGAGACCCAGACCGTCCGACCTACCAGAAAGGTGTAAGGTAACTGTATGGACGGCCGGGAAGTGCCACCCAATTTAGACCGGAACCCAGTGGGGGAGGCATCCACAGGGACCGTACCCTCCTTCCCCTACCACCAACCTCTCGGAAGGACTTACGGACCCACATGTTTAACGTGATCGTACTCCACATGAACACGGCGGCATTTTGTGGTAGCGTGCAAATCTAGCGCGCAAACCACGGGGATACCGCACCCGAGATGGCCAACAGCACGCGGTGTTCCGAGGTGGTCACCCACCAAGTACTAACCGCGCCCGATGCTGCTTGACTTCGGTGATCTAACGAGAACCGGTGTTTTCAGCACGGTACGGCCGTTGGCCCCAGCTTTTGAAAATGTGAAATTTTTCATTTTGATCATTCAAAAAATCGCTTACTAGCTTTTCTTTTTGAGATTCGAGAAATTGTTTGCCAAGTCGGAAAAAATCTTGCAATATGCATTAAGAATAGGTAACTTATTATAGGAAACCGGGATGTGATGGACACAAAGATATGGCCAGCTAGAAGACCGATATCTGAGTATGTGATTCACACGAACTAATTTATCAATGCTTCGTTAATTTGCAGAAATTTTTCGCTAGAACTGGAACGGTTGGCGAAGTTGACTATAACAGATTCCGTCAAGATAATCTGGCTTCCAGATGTCTATAGCGCAGATATTCTAAAGAATATCTACAGTCTATAACTAATGCCGAATTTACCCTAACATGATAAAGGAACAGGATGGGTTGGTTGATCGTCCACATAAACCTTTGACGAATAGCATCATGTTCTCTTTACAGATTTCAGTAGGATATGTCTGAGCCTTGATAATAATAGACAATTCGTATGAACACAGTAATGTTTTTTTGTACTTGGTGGGCCATTGTGGGAGGTGAATAAGTATACCCTATCTCCCCCGCAATAAAGGATAACACAGTAAATTGGTGCATTTTTCAGTTTTAAAATTTTATATTTTTTAATCTACTTTTAAAAAAATTCAAGAATATGAATATTTATTTTATTTCTTCCTCTGCTGATTGCGCGAATTACGGTATATGAGATTGGAATTAGAAACCCCTTGAAATACTGTTAAATTAGCTAAATAAAAATGTATGAATTTGGTCTACCCTTAGTTAAGTTGATATTGATAAAAAAACGTTATTGCAATAAAAAAATGTAAATAAACACTATTTTATGGATTGTAAATTATAATTTTCGATATTAATATTTAGAATAAAAATAATGACAAACACATTATATAACAAATTGCTCTCTGCTATTAATATTTCATTTTTAATATTTTCCACCTAGACTGTCCGTAAGACTTCTAAAGGTGATGATGAGGTCAGGTGCGAATTTTACCCTGAAGAAAAAGAAAAATAATTAATTCGATGTAATTGGAATAAGTTAATACATAGTATCAACTTGCACCAAACAACGACGTCGCGTTTTAATCAAGATACGCAGATAGAGAATAAACAAATACGAAAAACAATGGAAATATCCTACTATGTGGTACCCAAATAAGCCTTCAATCCAAAAGAATATTGAAAAGTGCAACCAAATTATTCAAAAGACATTAAAAAGCAACACAAAAATTTACTTCGCACTGCCAGAAACAATTTTGCTTGGATAACCTTTATTTAGTTAACATTATATCATGTAACATGTGCATATTTATGGTTTAAATGAAAGGATCCTCCTTTTCTAACGAAATAAAACTGCGAATACGCGCTATTGAACAATTTCAACTATACCCTTACCCGTGTATCAACTTACCCCGGTCTTTCCTGTGACTATTTCTGGATTACTTTTATTTCTTTCCAAAATAAACACGCAAAAATTGCACGAAAAAAAAACTTATAAAGTACAAATGAAATTCTATATTTGAAATGAAAAGTTTCCATATAAAAATGTATTTTTCTCTTCGATACTTTTGAACCATTTTAACGCTATTTCCGATTCGTATCTTTTGAATGAAATAGCCTAGAAAGTCTTAGACACCATCTGTTCCTATTCCAAATATTTCTGGAAGAGAGCAACATTTAACACCATGATTACAATTTCAAAATGTGGGTATTCGCAGAAGTCGAATATTTTCACTATTTTCACAGTTTGTTCTCGCGGTAGAGCTATTTTAAATGTTTTTTAAGAAAGATGTTTTTCCAAAGCAAAGTTTTCCACTCATAAAAAATGGAACTGCAACGGGAAACAGTTTTATATTAAGTATTGAGTGGCGTGAAACTACTAAATCACATGTAATTTACAAGAAAAGCAACCACCTGGTTTCGATGAAGCAGTTACAAAATTTATAAGAGTTTTTGTCCAATTACATTTTACCTGAGTTTACTACATCTGATAAAGCGCATTCACCACACCAATGAAGGATGTTAAAACCGCTCTTGTTCGCATTGATAAAAAAAATCTAAGTATTTCCAAAATAATCGTCTGCATTCAACATTTTATTTGCGCAGCATTTTATATTCTGATCGAGATATTTATCGTGCGTGCGCAAATTCTTATTCTATGTTTATATTTGTCACTGGTTTGTTAAACGTCATTGTGAATATAAGAAACGTACGAGCAGTGTAATGCTTACAATTACGAATATTGTAATATTTAAACATATTTTCAAATTAGAACAGCATTAGTTCTTCAAGTAAAATGTCTACATATTGTAAAAATATTTTTAATATATTTCAAGACGCAAACTTACCATTTGAAATTAATAAATGTTGTAATTTTCACGAAATATAAAAAAGAAACATGATGCTCGTCAAAAAGTGCTGATGACAGTTTTCAATCGTACACTGATAATTTTAATATTCTTTTACAAAATAGTAGAATTAATACAATACACTGATTGCTTCAGCTCGGAACTTCATAACGAGAATTCTATACTGGACAAAAATCAAAAACAGTTTCTTTATTTTTAACTTTTCAATACTGGCGAACCACAGGTAGTGCGGGTCCTCTCTGGTTATTCCATGCCTTCCTAAAATATGGGTGAAGCTGGTGAAGCCCCTAAAAATTCAGGAACACAAATGAAACGAAACAGAGAAAGATATTATCATTAAACACAATCGAGATCAATTATAACAAGAAAGATCGATCATGTATAAAGCATTGATTATGAAACACTTTCCAACTTCAATGCAATTTTATTTAAACATCTCTAAAATGCGATGCATTCCTCGGTAATATTTTAAAAATTATCACAATACTACATTAATTTATTATATTTGAAAACTTAAAACTTCATCGAAAAAAATGAACTTCATTCAAATGACGGCATTAAAATATAAATTGACTAGTTTAAACATCTCTAAAATACTATACTTTCCTCGGTAATATTTTAAAATGATCATAATACTACAATAATTTATTAGATTTCAGAAACTTCATCGAAAACAACTGAAATTTATTCAAATGACATCATCGAAATATAACATGCCTGGCTCTCTCTATAAAAACAGCATTTCATTCATTGCATTCATCCCAATACTATATTAATTTATTTTATTTAAAACTTAAGACCATGGAGGTACAAGTAATTAAACTCTATGCTTAAAACTTCATCGAAAATAGCGTCCTTCTCTCTGTAAAATCAATGAATATTTCATTCATATCAGCTATATTGCAGACTCCATGAGCTAAATAATTTTGCGTTAAAGAAATACAGCAATTCTTATACAACTCATTCTACTTACTTTGCTGTTTACATTTTACATAAGTGAAAAATAGGCTTCGTTGTAGACATAATCAAATTTGGATGATCATTTAAACTCAAATATATTGACATTGCGTTGTTTCAGTATGTAGATGCACAGAATTTAAGCAAAAATAAAGCGATTTTAGGACGAATACAACACTAAATATAAATTAAAAAGAACTTTAAAAATCACGATTTTGAGACGAGATGGATGCCATATATCATTTTGAAGTGGATCACGTGATCTTTTCATATCATGATCACGTGATCGCTTCATATAAAAGGGGTAATTATTATTTTAATTTTTATTTAAAAAACAAATGAATATATTTTGCTGAAATTTTTTTATATATTTTATGGTATAATTTGAATATTTCATAAAACTTTCGAAGCAACTTGTGAATTTTAAATTCGCTTAAAAATGCTTGAAAAATTAGGTCCCATAGGGTTCAATGTATTTCATTTTTTTCAACTCGGGTTCAATCCAAAACAAATTGGGGGATATTCTTCGTTTATATTCCCATAGGTCCCACAGACCATCTGAACAACATACTAAAATTTCATTTTAATAAAGTCATTTTTACAGTAATTATCGTGCTAACGGACAGACAGACAGACAGACAGAATGACCAAAGTCATAAACACTTTTCAACATTGTTGTAAAGTGTTAAAAATGTGAGCAGGTCTGCATGAGAACGTCACGTGCAGTATTGAGGAATGCGACTACTAACAGCCCTAAGAAGCCTTATAATTGTTGAAATATGCGCATTGGGCACAGAGGTATATGTGGTAAAGTACCATTCTTTCGTTTTCAATATTATGATGGGGTACTTAATGAGTTAATCAAAATTAATAATTAATAATAATTTTCCCTTCTATTATCACATTTCTAAACCCCTTAAAGTTCATACTTTATAACTATTTCAAATATTAAAAACAAATAATAAATATGTTATTATAAATTATGCGTAATTGATGATCTCACTACTAATGAAACTGCTTTACGGTGAAACGTAAATATCCGAATGTTCTGTATGCAGCAGTAAATTGAAGGGTTATAGCACAACATAATGTTTAATGAGTATTAATAAGAATTTCAGCATTTGATCAATAATTATTTAGCACAATTTAATGATTATTTTACCCTTAAAATTAAATTCACATAAATAATTTTTTCCACAATTAGTAACTTCGTCATTTAATGGACTTTGCAGTTATACTTCGGACGAAATTTATTCAAAAATACTATGAAACATATAACTGCCTATTTACATGGTTTTGTTTTCATGCACTCATTATATGTGCATTGATTAGATGGTTACTATAGTAACAGAATGTCTGTTGAACATCAATTTAGAATGCCTTTACTTTGCTCGCACGAAGAGCTAAAAGAAATTATTGTGATAGTGATTGTGACTTGTGCCACTTTTCTTGATTGATAGATATGTGTTTAGCAGTAGATTTAGCACACATTTTACTTTAATCAATGTACTTTAAGAGAAGTATGATGAACATGATTTAATCACAAGTCGAATTATCATCATAAATACATCAATGGAGTCACTAGATACCAGAAATAACTTTTTTTAGTCTGTAGGTGGGTGGCATTCAAGTCGTTGGTCCCTCTTAATCTCAAAAATTCGATTTGTAACAAATTTTGCATAAATTTGTATATTGTGTAAATGTGAATGCAAATATTTTTAAAGGGTATACAATTAGGCTAAAAGTATGAGTTTCTAATTGTTTCACGTGAAAAATCTGGGTTTTATTCTCATTCTTTAGTTTCTTTAAAATATTGAAAAATATTAGTTAAAATTTTTATTTTAGAAATCCATTGATTTGAAATCAAAGTATCGGTTTTGTATATATAAATTTTAGTTTTTAATTATTAATAGCGTTTAAAAGATGGATTATAAAGTCTATAGTTTTTTTTTAGAGTTCCATTTGAAAGTTAGCTTTTATAGAAGCACAGTTACTTATAATCTTAGACCAAAATTCCCAACTTAAAAGGGTATACCACTAAAAGAGCTATTAATAATTACCCATTGTAAAATATTACTGTATTTAGTGCATAAATATTTAATATATTTTATAGTTTATTTTTTCGCTTTGTATATATAGTAACTTTTTTTCAAACTTCTATTGAAGAATACGGGGTTAAACATTGACTTTTCTGCTTAATGTAGGATAAAATCATCCAAGCTCCAATTTCGATGATATTTAAGATAAAGCCCCTACTGCTTGAGATATAAACTCCGGAGAGCTTCTCGTTTTTCGAAGAAAGTTGGAAAATATGTTCTTTACTGAGGGAAAATATTTCTGAAGAAATATTTTAGAAACTTTACCGACTGTTTGACTTTTTTCGTTAACAATAGTTTGAAAAAAAAATTATTTATATATTTTTTTCTTTCTAGTTTCATCTAAAATCAGTATTCACATTTGTATCAGAAATGCTCAAAATTATTGACTCAGAATGCTAAATCAATATGTTTATGTGGTGCACATTTTAATATAATTTTAAAGTACAATGCAAAGCGCATTTTTAACGTTAACATAAATATTAATTTAAAAAATCTGATGTAGGCAGCACATGAGTTTCCTTATACAATGCAATAAATTTACTACTTTTACAGCAAAAACATAGGTTATTCTTATAGTAGATACTTATATTCTTTCCAAGGTATTGAATTTTCGTCAATTAGTCGTCATTTTCATTGATTTAGCGTCATTTTTATCCATTTGGCGTGATTTTCATTAATTTGGCAACATTCAAAAAAGTCGCCAAGTGGGCGATATTCCGCCAAATTCGTCGCCAAAATCTCGCCAAGCGTTATGGACAGAGAAATAAGTTATTCTTATATCAAATAAATGACTATTGCGCTCAAATACAAAAGTATTACTCAAAGTATCTTTTCTCATGAATGGAACAAGCTAGATCCACGAGAATGGTGTTACCAAATTTATCGCATGATATTATATATGAAAAGTGAACATATTTCTTAACAGTTAATATATTTTTTTTTAATTTATGGGATTTTTTGATACATTTATTTAAAAAATGTGTAATATCTTGAGAACAGCTCATGCTAGCATTCTAAAGTTTATGTTAATCGTTTTCTAAGGAAAAATTACATAAGAAATGTCTATTTGCGTAACTTTATTAAAGGTTTTGATTTTTTGATGATTTTTTCAAAATTTCACTCAAAAATGTAGGGGGGTTTTGAATATTCTATTGCGTTTAAAAACAATAGGCTTCCAGTATTCCCGGATTGTGATTTTTGTACCAAATTTTATTCGAATCGCTCCATTCGTTCGTGAGATATTGTCTCCACAGACTCACTGACACACACACACACGCATACTTTCACACACACACACAAACTTTCACACACCCACACACACACAAACTTTCACACACACACACAACACACAAACTTTCACACACACACACACACAAACAAACACAGATATCACCTCAAAAATGTTTGATTCGTGATCAGTGATGCTTGAAACATGCTCTGCCGTCGAAAACTCGAATTCGAATTTTCGACCCTGTCACAATACTTTCCTTATACATTATGTATATAAGGAAAGTAATAATATTTAACCAATGGCCGAATATCATATATCGTGGAACCTTAATATACATTGCGTTGTTGCAGTACAAGTAGAAGCCCAATACTTAGAGTTAGTGCCAGTACGATATACACTGATGCAAGAGTTGTGGTCAATGGCCAAAGACGAAATTGAAAGTATGTGCTTACCAAATATTGTAGCGGGTCTTAAACCATTTGGTAATAGAATTTACCTGGTCTCACATTTTCAAGCTCCTCAGCGAATAATATGATAATTATTGTCATTAATTTAATAATTAACCAAATGTTGTTAATAAATAATGTTGTTTTTTAAAGTTAAAAAATGGTGCAATTAATTGAGTAGCAATATGTTAATAAATATTATTTTACAGGAACTCGCACTAGAGATAAATAAGTTGGGTTAACGCGATATTTTATGCATCAATGCAATGTTCAAATTCATAATGTTTATGTCAAAGTTAAAAATGCGCTTTGCATTGTACTTTACAATTTTTATAAGTTTTGTGCACCACAGTTTACATGCGAATTTCCTGACTTTTGTATTTTTAATGCCAGAAAAATAAATATGTATAGTGAAGGAGCAGTATAGCTTAAGAAAATGAACAATATTTTCAGTTTCCATGATTAGAACACGAATTATCCAAAATTAGAGATTTTAACAACATTATTTCCAGTAGAAAGCAATGATAATTCTAGGTATAATTATAATAGTCATTATAGAAAATCGGTAATTTTAAATATTTAAAAGATATTAACACTATGTGTGCAACAGAAATCAGTTGAATGCTTTTCATTCATTATCTCGGCTAATATGTTGTAGACTTATTTTTACTTTCCCTGCAATACATGGTAATGTATAAGGAAAGTATTGGAATCATGTCGAAAATCGCAACTCGAATTTTCGACGGATCTACAAGTTTCGAGACCTCTAGAATACGAAAAAATCATTTTTAGCGTGACTTCTGCGTGTGTGTCTGTGAGTCTGTCTGTCTTTGCAAATTTTGTATCCACTTTAACTAAAATACTAATGGACCGAATTTCACAAAATTTGGTAGGTAAATAAATCACTTGTGGGCGAGTCTGGTGCTGATTAGTTTTGGGTACGATTCGAGATAAAAGAACCCGCCTATTTTTGCGAAATGGCCCGCAAAAGCTTGTATCCACTCTAACTGAAAAACTAATGGACTGAATTTCACAAAATTCGGCAGATAAGTCACTTGTGGGTCGCCCTGATGCTGATTTAATTTTGGTACGATTCGGAAAAAAATAACCTACCTTTTTTTGCAAAATGGTCCGCAAAAATCGTCAAAATCTAAACTAAAGAACTACGTATGCTCAAATATATCCATTAAATGCTTGTTTCATACGTAATTTTCAGCGAAGAAAAGAATAAGACCAACCCCATTACACTAGGACTAGCCGTTCGCGAGATATTTTAGCTTATCGTATTTTCTCTACGGCACCTTTGAAAATAAGTACGATTACCGAAAGAGAACGAAAATTGAATTAAAAGTGAAATAAATTTAATTAAAATAAAGAGAACGTGGATATAAGTCTGCAGGGAAAGTCATGTGCTGCCCACATCAGATTTTTTTAATTGGAAAAATTCTTAAAAGAACAATTAACAATGAAAAGATTATCAAAAGATGTTATACATATAGATGTTACCTTACACCTTTCTGGTAGGTCGGACGGTCTGGGTTTCAACAACAACATATGGATGTAAAAAATGTAGAATATGAATATACGAAAAGTCAAATTGTGCTGTCAAACTCAATACATTTTAAACATAACTGCACTGACGCAAAACTCTTCAGGTTGCCACTGAGAAATTATTACGTTTTAAAATGTGTTGCTTATCAACTTATGGGATCTATGTGCATGCGTCACTTCCACAAGTATTGCATAAGCTAATTAACTGATGGCAAACCTTATCACAAAATTAAATTTCCGTACATTTTGGGGAACATTATTATAAAAATATTTAACAATTTAAACTGTATTTCGGAAAATTATCTATTCTATATATTTAGCAATCTGATGTGGGCAGTATGTGACTTTCCCTAAATAATGCAATAAATTTACCTCTTTTCACAGTGAAAAAATGATGAAGACATCCACGGTACGGTGTATTTAACGTTGCCTTGTACATTTGGCGCTTTTCCGGATTACAACATGTAATACTATTTCAAAGTATCCAATTAACTTATATTTCACGCGATAGCATCCTCAATAATTAATATTGTCTATATATCAAAATATTTTAATGATTAATTCATCAATTAGGCATCATTTTCAATACCTTTGACGATATTTACGTCAGTCTGGGGGCTAAATATCGCCAAGATGGCGAAATCCCGCTAGATTATTCGCTATGTTCCCAAATGTAACGCTAAGTGTTACTGATAAACGGAGAGAAGAGTATTTCTTATATATTAGAAGGTATGACCGTCATATGACGGAATTCAAAATTTGCAAATCATTACGTCCCATTTGGCGTCATTTTTATCAATTTGGTGACACTTTCCTCACTTCGGTAACATTTAAAAATGTTGCCAAATTGGCGCTATCCTGCCAAAATTTTTGCCTAGTGGTGCGCATGGACGAACGGTTGAATGGGCCGACGAAGAAATTGGTTATTCTTATAGTCTGTTCTTATGTTCTTTCCAAGATTTCGAATTTTCATCAATTAGTCGTCATTTTCATTGACTTAGAGTCATTTTTACCAATTTGGAGAGATTGTCATCAATTTAGTAGGATTTAAAAAATGGCCTAGTTGGCGATATTTCGCCACCGAACATTATGGATGAGAAATAGATTATTCTTTCAGTAGGTAAATGATTATTGGCGTTCAAATAAAGAGCTAGTACCCGAAGTATCTTTTTTCATAAATGGAAAGTGAACTATATCCACGAGAATGATGTTAACAAATTTATCGCATAATATAACATCTGAAAAGTGAACATATTTTATAATAGTTAATTTTCTTTTTAATTTTATGTGATTTTTTTAGAAATATATTTAAAAAATTTCAATGTCTTGAGAACGGTTCATACTAACATACTAATTCTTATGTCAATCGTTTTATAATGAAAAATTACATAAGAAATTATTATTTACGTAACTAAAATTGAAGGTTTTGATTTTTTTGACGAATTATTCAAAATTTCATTCGAGAATTTAGGAGTTTTCTGAACATTTGATCGAGTTTAAAAGCAATATAGTTCCAGTGTTCACAGATTGTAATTTTTGCTCAAAATTTCGTTCAGATCTCACCGTTCGTGAGATATCGTCTCCACAGACTCAAGAACACACACACAGAGAGAGAGAGAGAGAGAGAGATCACCTCAAAAAAGTTCGATTCGTGTTCAGGGATGCTTAAAACGTGCTCTCCCGTCGAAAACTCACATTCGAATTTTCGACCTCATCACAATACTTTACTTACACATTATACTATGTATATAAGCAAAGTAAAAATGATTAAACAAGTTGTGTTGTTAACAAATGAAACAACTCAGTAACATATTGACCTCATCATCCAATTTGATTTTGCCCTCTTCAACACATCCTCTTCTGACAGGTCTAAAAGCAACAATCTCAATTGACATATAATTTACTTTTCTCTGCACAGTTATGTTCTCAATCAAGATGACACAAAACGATTTATCTGAATTAATAAATTAATATTTAGATCAATGATAGGCAATTATTTTTATCCCGAGGACAGGATTAGCTCAGTAGTTTTATGGCGGACCGGAAAATGAAAAAAAAATTACACCTCCTCCTCCTATCCGCTTTAGTACTTGGGTGGGTGACCACCTGGGAACACCACATGCTGTTGGCACATTTCGGGCGCAGTAGCCTGGTGGTTTGCGCGCTGGATTTGCACGCTGCCACAACTGCCTGGGAACACCGAGTGCTGTTGGTCCTTTTCAGGCGCGGTAGCCCGGTGGTTTGCGCGCTGGATTTGCACGCTGCCACAACTGCCGCCGTGTTCATGCGGAGTACGATCGCGTTAAACATGTGGGTCCGTAAGTCCTTCCGAGAGGTTGGTGGTAGGGGAAAGTCCCTGTGGCTGCCTCCCCCACTGGGTTCCGGTCTAAATTGCGTGGCACTTCCCAGCCGTCCAAACACATTACCTTACACCTTTCTGGTAGGTCGGACGGTCTGGGTCTCAACAACAACAACAACCCCCCCATCCGCACCGCACATACAGACACAACCATCACCATACATTTTTCTGAGTTGTTTTACAAAGCAACCAATGATTTTTTTTAGGTTGCCACTTTATGTTATAAAGGAGAAGTGTGTCCAATATTTTAACATGATATGGAACTACTTTTCGGTGATATGCGTTATGTATATGCTCAAAGTCTGAACGTTGCAGCAAAATGTAGTTTTTATAGTTAATTGTACTAGTATTAGTCCGTAAAACTTTATTTTATAGTTTATTGTAATAGTGTTAGTAGAAATTCAGGTTTCATTGTTACTTGTAATAATATTAGTTAGTAAAAATGTAGTTTTACAGCATTACATGAACCAAATTGTTTAACGAAATTTCGCATTTTTTCTTATGTGCAGCTCCTCTCTATTATCACATTAGATGTACACGAAATATAAGTTAATTTAAACACTTCGAACTGGCGTTGCCCCATATCACAAAGAAAAGTGTACTAGTTCAATTTACGATAAATCAAAGAAAAAGTACTATGTCCTAGATTTAGTACCTGATTATGTATAATTACATTATGTAAGGAAGGTCAAGTACCCCCCACACAAATGTCTTTATTAATTCTTGCAAACAAATATGTTTTTGGTTCAAGTAGCGAACAAGACCACTGAATAAAATATTGGGGGCTGGATTTAGCTTGCGGGCCATCCATTCATCAATAATTCCATTCATCATTCATCAATGATTTAATTCATCCATTCATCCATTCATCAATGATTCTATTCATTATTCATCAATGATTCCATTCATCAATAATTTAGATCATTAGTTTTAGACAGGAATCCTTATTTAACAAATACCCTTGTCACTTTATATATTACCCCCTTATTAATACAGGCTATCTTAAGAGCAAATACTCCTCTGTATACTAATCTCTCTCAATGTTTGGAATGCACCAATGCAATTCATATCAAACTTGTCCCTATATGCATTATCATCATCATCGTCTGAGCACGATGATGATGAGAATTATTATCTCGTGTTGAATACGAACGGATCGAAGTAGAAGCATAATAGCGAGAACTATCGTTACTGGAGATTAAGGGCTGCGTAGGAACTCGCGGCACTTGCGGTGTAGTAAACTACCTGACAATGATTCTTGTTGAAATTCTATACAAAATCTTGACTAACCGATTCAACTCGTAGTATTCATAGGTGTGGCTTACCTTTTCTAACGTGGTGCTCTGTAACATGTTCTGTGCCTCAACCGAGAATCGAACCTTGGGTCTCCAAACTGGCCAGCCGATTCTCTACCGTTGATCGACTGGAACAATTGGAAGCTCTTATTATTGAAGTGAAGTCTGCACTATCCACAGTCTAATATCAGATTCTCGCGAAACTGGCAATCTGACTGACCACCTCTTGCTATTTTTACTTCAGGTTATCCTCCTGCTACTACTATTTTTACTTAGGTTAATATCCTGCGTGGTCGTTGAACTCCTGATTTGAAATCACACTCCATATACCAGAGTCCACTGAATGCGTGCGTGTCGTACCAGGGTCATTTTCAGACCTCCGACATTTTTGCACTGACCTACAGAGTGAATTCGTTAAGGCTTCACTATAAAGAACCTTGTTACTCCAACCGGGAATCGAACCCTAGATCTTTAAACTGGCCACCGGACGCTCTACCGTTAAGCTACTGGGATGTAATTGCAAGCTCTTCTTGTTGAAGGAGACTCTGCAAGCCTTGTGAAGAAGGCTGATTTCTATCCTCCGAAACCGGTTGATATATAGTTACTAATTTATTTTGTTCTGTGTTTTCAACGGATATTTTACTTTGTATCTATTTTTGCAGAGGTTAGATAGATTTCTTTCAAATTAATAAATTTTATTCAATTTATTTTAAAACATTTGACAGAAATTTACTTATCTATCTAAAAATATTTTACAGAAATTTACTTAAATACATGGTTAATTACGAGTTTTCAAATGTATATGTGTTCTACAGATGCTTTAAAAAAAATTTTAAAGTAATCATACATTTCCCTCATAAACGCTCCAATGAATGATAATGGCTTAACCAATGTGTGCCATGTAAGTTTTAAATCTTATGGACAGTAAGTAATGCGCTAATGTAGACTCATTTAGAAATCAGACAACCCACATAAAGTCATTTTCTGGCGACCTCTACTTAAAATACGTCTCGAAATGGCAAGTGCCCAGTAACGAACTTCATCGCTTTCGGCTGTCATATGAGTTACGGTTATGGGGAGAATACGATTCATCAGAACAAGCTATAAATACGAAGGGCGCCGCATTCTGGAATTATCGTTTGCAACCATTCTTTCTTTTAATATTCTTTACGTATGATATCAATTAAAATTTATGATCGGTGTCTGAACTCGAAATTCTATCTGCTTTAATGCGTTTTGCAGTCATGGATGTCGTTTGAAAACATATTTATTGCAATCTATCGATAACTTTACCATTTCAAATGAATTCTCTAAAACACGTTGGATTTTATTCTGTGATTAGTTTGATTTTAGGAGAAAATTAATTGACAACATCAAGAAAGGCCAGAAACTATAAAAGCATTTCATCTAATTTACATATTATTTTGTTTTTCAAAAAAAAATTATTTTTGATATTCTGTAATAGAGGACAGTTATTACAAAAAACTAACTAAAAACATATACTTGTAAATATGTTTATTTAAATTTTGAAAATATGTTTAAGAAACTGCCGTTCGATTTTCTCTTAAACTTAACATTCCTAAAATATCCAACATAAAGTTATACGTATCTTTGCTTTTATGACTTGAGTTTTAGAATATTTTAGTGTGTTTCTCTTACTCACTTTCTCCCTCATTCGGCGTCACCCTCTTCGGCTGCTCTTTCCTCTGCTTATCTTGTTTAACAATATATTTCTATTCCTTCTTTCTTAATTCTCACTCCAACATTTGTTTTCTACTACCTCCATTTTGTATAGTCCACTAGAAGTCAAGCTGGTATTTTAAATAGTTGATGATACAAATAGTTAGTTATTCCTAAGAGCTTAAAATTTTATTAACGATAGTCGGATCTAAAAGCAATCGTTACTGAATTCGATGCTACAATACTTCTTCCAGAAAAATTTTAAAATTCACTGTCCATGAACCGCTGTCCATGGATTTGTAATTAATGATCAATTGAGCACTTTCTTTAACCACAAACAGTTTGAATATTTAATTTTAAAATCCCGCCACACAATATCTTAAAACAAAAAAGGAATAAAACTATACTCCGGATTTAGCTTTCTCCTTGTTTGCAAATACAAACAAGATTTTGAGGCGACTAAATGCAAATATGATAGAAGTTTTCAAGATTTCAACCGATCGACGATTAAGAAAAGCTGTAAATATGTACTTTAAATATTTAAGATATTTTCCCTCCAGCCGCTTATTTCATTTTTTCCATGTTAACCTACGGAAAATAGTCCCCAAATTCCAGCTCGTGTTGTTATTGGGATTTTTTCTGGTGGTTTTTACTAAGAACAGATGCTGAAAACGGAAGGTTTTTGCTTTCTAAAAATCTAGTAAATTAATGAGTAATACTTTTAATATTTTTCGAAAAGCAATGCATTTCTTTTTACAAAAATATTAGAGGTACTTCTATTTATTTTATCGATTTTTTATAAAAACATAAACCTTCCTATTGGGCAAAAAACAATTGAAAAAAATCCTAAAAATAAACGATCTGAAGGTAGGGACTATGTTCCATGAGTTAACATGGTTAAAATTCAATACATATATGCTTTATACGGTATCTGCGGCAGCTGAACTTTTGACTTCGAGTAACATACATGCTGATCATAGTACTTGATCGTTGTACATTCAACACTTGACATCGATTTGACGAAATTTTGCTGTTTCCTCTGATATCTCCATTTAACTTCATTTAAACGAAAGTTTCAACCCTTCAAACGATTCCCATTCTCACAGCTTTAAGACGACGTACTACAATAAATTTACTGCTCTTTTGAAAGGGAACAGTTTTATTAATGATGCAACAAGCAACGACTGTCAAACAATAGCAATGGTGTTACGGAGCTTTAAACTGTATGCAAAACTGATCGAGGTTCTATTCTTTAGCTGTCAAAAATATGAAATTTGTGCTGCTGTTAACAGCCTAGCATGCTCTGTAGTTAAGAAATCGTATTGTAAACACGTATCTATAACATTTGCGAGAGACCAGGTAAGTTGTGATCTCAAAATCAAATTAACCTCATTGGGTTTTGTCCCTCTCTTTTGAGATCCATCTCAATGTTTTCCCTAACAAAACTGGTTGTATAAGAATGCCTTGACTTATAAACGTTCTGTAAAACGTTAAAAATCTAATGTTTAAAATTTTTAAAATATAATGTTAAAAACCTAATGTTTCCTTTAAGAAATTCAATGAACGTACTGTTTAAGAATTCTGATTTGATGATAATTTGAAAACATTGCCTTTTTACCACTGTACATTGTATGTTGATGGCAACTCTATCTTCGTACTGGGCATAAGATTTCATACTTAAATAAAGTATTAAATGTGATACTCAGTACAGAATACGTCGTCACTTGCTCGTGTAGAAACTAGTTTAGAAGTCATAACAATCATGCAACAATATTCTGGTATCCTCCTCAAATGCATCACGAAATGGTAATTAACCAGTGATGTATACTGCATCCCTTTCGCTTGAGGTATGGTTACAATTTAGAATACGATACATCAGAACAGGCTATAAATGCAAGAGGTGCCGCGTTTCAAATAATAGTTTGTACCATTCAGGATTTAATATCCTTAGCGTATAATGCCAATTAAAATTTACGATTGGTGAATAAACTCGAATCTATATTTTCCTTAATGTGTTTTGTCACCGTGGAAGTCGTTATGAAATAAGTTTATTCCAATTTTATAAAAATACTAACAGTATACCCATTATTCTCACGAAAAATATAATATAAAGAAACTTAACATTCACAATTAATTCCTATAGTATTCTAAATGACTTTATTATTCAAAAATTTCTACTATAATAATCTATCTATTAAATTTCATTCTTCTAAAAAATGTATACGAGTAGGAATCTCTGGGCTCGATATATAAAATTATCTTCACAGGTAGATCTGAAGAATAAAGCATCCTGGTCCAGTTTGCAAACAAACTTAGAAAAAATATTTTTTAATTCTCACAAAACGACAGAGATTATCTAGAAAATCGTACTTAAGTATGCAAAATACTTAAATTTCATCAGTTCGCTGTCATTTTGATGAATTTAGCGTCATTTTAACAATTTGACGACATTTTCGTCAATTTAGCGACATTTTAAAAAATCGCCAAATTTATCGCCAACTGACTGACAGTCCCTCTTGGCGACAAATTGACAAAACATCATCACAATGTTATCCCCTAACTAAACACAATTAATTTCATTGATTTAGTGCAATTTTATCAATTTCAAGATATTTTTATGGATTTACAAACATTTTTATCAATTTGACGACATTTTAAAAATTCTCTAAATATGTTACCAAGTAGGACGGATGGATTGACGGACAAATGGTACCGAAACATCATTTCAGTACTCTCTTCTAACAAAACAAAATTAATTTCATTGATTTAGCGTCGTTTTTATCAATTTGGCAACGTTTAAGAAAAGTTGCCAAGTTAGTGATATCCAACCAAATTCGTAGACCTAAATTTGCAAATCTGCATGATTTGCATGATCTTATATATTATATATGAATTTGCATGATATTATATATGAAAAGTGAACATGTTTCTCAACAGTTAATATTTATTTTTAATTTATGGGATTTTTTGTTAAATTTGTTTGAAAAATGTGCAATATCTCGAGAATGGTTCAAGCTAGCTTTCTAAAGTTTATGTCAATCGTTTTCTAAGAAAAAATTACATAAAAAATGTCTATTTGCGTAACTTTATTAAAGGTTTTGATTTTTTGATGACTTTTTCAAAATTTCACTCGAAAATTTAGGGGGAGGTTCTGAACAATCCATTACGTTTAAAAACAATAGGCTTCCAGTATTCATGGATTGTGATTTTTGTACCAAATTTCATTCGAATCGCTCCATTCGTTCGTGAGACATCGTCTCCACAGACTCACTGACACACACACACACACACATACTTTCACACACACGCACACACACACATACTTGCACACACACACACACACACACACACAGACAGACATCACCTCAAAAATGTTTGATTCGTGATCAAGGATGCTTGAAACGTGCTCTCCCGTCGAAAACTCGAATTCGAATTTTCGACCCCGTCACAATACTTTCCTTATACATTATGTATATAAGGAAAATAAAAATTAATTGCAACTTTATTCAACAAGTTTATATTTTGCTTAACAATATATGATATTAGCATAAAAAACAGTCTTCTTAATCAAAACCCGGTTCAGCCAGTTTCTGCCACGTGTTCGATACTATAAGTGTGCAAAGTTTTAGTCAGTTTCTGTCACGTGGTTGATACTATCAATATGCAAAGATTCAGCCTTCTGTGTTACAGATTATTTCTCAGGGACTTGAAAAGGCTTTCGACCCCCCCCCTCTTTTATTTCACCTTCATTTTCTCCGCCTCCGGGGAAGGAATTGATAATCCTTCTCCTTTAGATTCTGCCCCGTGATTAATACTTTAGGTATGCAAAGATTCAATACTCTGGGCCACCGAGGGGCTTCTTAAAGATCTGAAAAAACACAAATAAGTTAAACCTTTATCATATAAATGAGAAAGTAAAAGCAAATTTACTTCACCAATTGACATGCCTTTCCCTTTAATTTAATATATGGCTTATATTTATCGTAACGAGTGTTAACCGATATGTTGCTAACATAGTTAAAAAATAGCTCGCAGAAATATTAATGTAGATGACACTTTCCAATCATTTTAAACTGAAGTGCTTTTGCAGATTATTTTGAAGCGCACATACTTCGATATATCTATGCCAGTTAACGTTATGCAGTTGAATGCCATGCTGTAAATTGCAGAATAATTACGGTATACCGAGTGGGGTAAGGCTTAATAGGTCCTGCCAGCGCAAACGAGTTTAGAATGCTTCCAGGAACGGCAAATGTCTATTATTATAATGGCTGTTTAATAACTTGCTGAAAGTAAATTGATTGTGAAACAGATAAGTATACCCGAGCAAACATTTTCAGCATATGCGATAAGAGTCACGAAAATCTAATATGAGTGTATTCAAAATGGGTTAACGAAATATTCTTGGGATGGAAAAGTTTGCTTGAAGCGTAAACTCTTAATAAAAGAAGACGTCCAATTGTCTGTATGTTCGTCTGTTGTTATGCAGCTGAAAATCTAGGCGATCCATAGATACAAAGTTTCGTACAGCGGTAGTCAGGTCAAGTTAGGTTCAATGACACCTCGGGATGAGTATTTTATGTAATTTCATTTTTATATTGTTACATCAAAAAATTAAAGAATCGTATGATTCTAAGATTGCATACGCAGATTGTGCGTGTACATGGATTGGGGACATATACGCCGTAAAAAGCTACTACAAGAAAGCTATTAAAGTTAAGAGCTTTTGAAAAGGCAAAGAAACGTATGCACCCGTTTTTTTATTTTTATTTTAAGCAGGCATATTTTCAAAGCGTTCTTTTGTTTTCGAGGGTTCTCTATGACTTCCGGTATAATCCGTAATTATCAGAGGTTTTCATCTTAAACCCAGGACAGTACCGTTGTTGTTGAGACCCAGACCGTCCGACCTACCAGAAAGGTGTAAGGTAACTGTTTGGACGGCAGGAAAGAATCACACAATTTAGACCAGAACACAGTGGGGAAAGCATCTACAGGGACCGTGCTTCCCCTACCACCAACCTCTCAGAAGGACTTACGGATCCACATGTTTAACGTGATCGTACTCCGCGTGAACACAGCGGCAGTTTTAGCAGTGGCGGGAATCGAACCCGGGCCTACCGAGTGCAATTCCCGCGCGCTAACCACTGGGCTACCGCGCCCTCCCGCATAATACCGTTGTTGTTGTTGATACCCAGACCGTCCGACCTACCAGAAAGGTGTAAGGTAACTGTTTGGACGGCCGGGAAGTGCCACCTAATTTAGACAGGAACCACAGGGACCGTACCCTCCTTCCCAAATGATCCCAGTCTGGTGTGATTGCGCATGGCCGTACACCCGTAAATGGCACTGCAAGCTTGAGCCAGCGGCTCTATAAACCAGCGTGTAGACTACGCCCCATCATTGCGAGAAGCTTCAGACGATGCAAGCACGAGTACGGATTGTAAAGAATGGTGAGTTGTTGTTGAGACCCAGGCCGGCCGACCCACTAGAAAGGTGTAAAGTAACCGTTAAGAATGGAGAGTAGAAGCCAGAAACGTCGATATACGCAACTGACTGACTTTGAAATAGGCCTGATCATCGGGCTGACACCGCAGGGTGGTCAGCGCGGCGGATAGCCCATCACGTGGAACGTTCGGACCATATCATCCTACGATGTTGGTAGCACTGATCACGGGACACCGCAGAAAACCACGTTGAACCAAAATCTGGCAAAATCAGTCCTTATTTCAAAACAAAGTACAGGTCATTTAAAGGAAACCAACAATTGTGATTTTTTTAATATCTTAATCTAGTACACAAGGCAATAAAACATGAATTATCAAGCAAGTAGCTTCACAGAAATGTCGACAAAAATCTAAAACAGGCCGAGGCATGTAAAGTTTCGATCACTAAGCAATCTGGAGCACAGGTACAGTTCACAAGGCGAAGACACAGGACGTCACGAAAACCATTGCATTCATTATAAATTGTACCACTATGGGTACAAATGTCAAACTTAGGCGGCAACTTTTATATTACTTTACAAAAACAAATATAATAACTCCATATTTTTAACCTTGCCAGTTAGTGAGTAAGCCAAAAAGTTATTCCGCAGAAAAACGCCTTAATCAAAATTCAGTCGAAACCAATCACACTTATAAGTTCTTACACATATCCCAAAGTCTATATTTTTCTACATACAGTATATTGCCTATAACACCATATATCCAGAGGTAAACAAGACTGAATCACAAAGAATTCTCGAGAAAAATATCAAAAGTTTACTATTGCGTATCTCATCCGCCATTGACAGAGACTATAACGTTGAACATCAAATACGCTTAGCATTGCACACTAATCGCAATTTTGAAACTCTAATACAAATATTATTACAGACTATTAGTTTACATCAATTATACCATTCCATTCGGCTCTATATGTAGAAACCTTTAGAAACACTTTCAATCTTCACCCATCTCTGAAACACAGACTATATTCAAATAACCAAGAGCTCATAAACAACAACGAATCATTTCGGTGCCATTGCTGAGGGGGTCGGAATTCCAGGTGTGCAATTCCAACAGGATAATGCCCGGCTGCACACAGCTCGGGTTGCCCAGACACTTCCATACGTGTTCTGCTGCGCTGTTTTTGAGATTATGTATATCATTCATCTGTATCCTTTCATCAATAAAATCTCAAGTCCATCCTATTCTTTCTTCTTGCTGCGCAACTTTCATTGTCAGTGAGTGTATATATATATACAGTTAAACCTGTCTAAGTTGGACACTCACGGTTCCCCCTAAAAGCGTCCAACTTAGACAGGTGTCCAACATAGACAGTATGATGAAATTTCATTTTCCCCTTCAATAAAGCACATCAAAAGACTTCATTTTTAACATGTAGAAAATACTAATAAGCCAACGGTTTTAATTAAATATTGTAATTACTGTTACAAAATACTCATGTATGTGCGTACATACTTAAAATGTGAAGCAAGAAATCTTATACATATAATTTTATACGTAATATGTAACGGCTACGCACATACTGTCAGATTGATGCAGTAATCCATTTCTATTGTTCAGAAAAATACTCTGTCAGAAGAGTTTGTTTTTTTCTGATTCCAGATGCACATTGTCTTTCTATTTTACTGTGCAGATTAAACACGGCCTCAATGAGTTCTGGCGTATGTTGCATAAAAGCATGCAGTTCTAATTTCTTGACACACTGCATTGCACTTTCGTGTGTAGGAAGTTCTTCTACATCTGTTTTTTCCTCTTCCTCCGAAGAAAAGCTGTCGTAATCATTCTTGCTCAATGTAGCAACACATGGAGATTCAGTATCATGGGTTTCAAGAATGTCATCAAATGCAACATTTTGACAAGCCTCGGATAACTCTTTTCTGGACGTTTCAGAAAGACACTTTAGTTCTTCATCCAGTGACTCCAATTCGAAACAGTCTGTCACTTGACCCTCGGAAGAGCTGAGATCACATATAAATCCTGCATGCTTGAAACACTTAACAATAGTGTTTTCTGATACATTTTTCCACGATTCATAAATCCATCGGACTGCGTCTAAGACTGTCACCTGTTTGACAAATTTTGCCGCATTCTCACAATTTTCTGCAGCCTGGATAAGTTTCCGCATTAGTTGTTTCCTATACAATAACTTTACTGCTAGAATAATCCCTTTGTCTAATGGCTGCACTTCACTCGTTAAATTAGGAGGCAAAAATTGCATTGTAATGTTTGACAACTTCAAGTCGACATGACATGTTGCATTGTCAATGAATAACAAAATGTTTCTGTTTGCATGCTTCATTTTTTTATTGATCTCAGTCAACCAACCTGAAAATATTGCGGTAGTCATCCAGACTTTCTTGTTATACTGCCATATTACAGGAAGGTTGTTTATTTTCACATTGCTGCTCTTAAATGCTCTAGGGTAGGCTGCCTTTCCTATTACCAAAGGCTTCAACTTTTCTCCTCGAGCGCTGCAGCACAACAAGACTGTGATCCTCTCTTTAGACTTTTGCCCACCTCTGCATGTTTCACCTTTTTTCACCAATGAACGTGTAGGCAACAACCGATAAAAAAGGCCAGTTTCATCAGCATTAAAAATGTTTTCGTCGCCATACTCCAATGTTAGATTTGAAAGTTTACTTTTCCAGTCTTCTGCAATGTGGATGTTAGCACCAGCTGATTCACCGCAAAGAACTTTAAAACTGATATTGTTTCGTTTCCGAAAGGACTCTAACTATCCGTTACTTGCAAAAAATGACTCCATTTTCAACTCTGAACCGATTTCTTTAGCCCTTTCCTGAAGAAGTGGGCCACTTATAGGGATGTTCTTGCCACGACAACATAGAAAAAATTGACGCACTTTTTCATTTAGGTCATCATGTGGGGTTCTACAGATTCTTTTTCTTGTTCCAGAGCAGTTCAGTTCCCATGCATGTATGATATCAGATCTCTTATTGTTTATATTGGAAACAGTAGATTTTGATATGCCGAACTCCTCTGCCAACTTTCTGCAGCTGTCACCTTTGTCTAGGCGATCAAGAATTATTTTTTTCTTTTCAATAGTTAGCTCAACTAATTTATGTTTGCTCATTATTAAAAACTAATGTGCACGTCACTAAAATCACAGTCACCTTTCCAGAATGCACTAAGAAACAAATGTGAATTTTGAGGGTAGAGAAACCTTTTTATTCAGAGGATGCAGAAATCTAATTGGACAAAGCAAAGATGGGATAGGGAAGCTAAGCCCCGTTCACATGCACAATTTAAAGCCGGTATCATAGCCGCATTTCAACTGTGTCACCGTTCACATGTCCAAGCGGGGAAAATACCGGTTCGAAAGAGGGTTGAAAGGAGGTATGATTTCCTTCCTTCTTATTTGAGGGAACGAAGGGGGTAGATTGGGGATTTTTACCCACAATTCCATTCGCGCAACTGCGATTTCTTGAAAAACATGGCGGATACTGAGATACCGCGTGGACCTTGTTTACAAATTCTATCTGAAGATTGTACAATAATGATGAATTTATAGCTTGTTATATAGATTATTTTGCATTCATTACACGGACTTATTTACGAATTAAACGGATTGATCCTTATTATACATCAGAATTTAATGAACTGAGAATCCTACTGAAAAAGACTGATGCGGGTATGTACATTTTGTTTATTTGAGCTAACTGTTATTCATGAATTAGAAATATTTGTTCCTCGATTTCAGGATAATTTTTATAGAAATGTTTGTTTCTTAATTACAAAACGTATACAATTAAGTGTTAGTTAAAAGTCGTAAGCTAGCTGATTTTCCTTTGAAGCAGCAACTTTAAAATATAATGTTCTGTTTCTTGGGCAAATTTTCTGGATTTATCTAAGTAGTTTTTAACAAATGATACAAAGATTTTCTTAGTTTTATATAAGGAGAATGTATATTAGATAAATCTATCTTAATACTCATTTATTTTATATTGTTAAAAAGGAGTATAATGTGTTTATATTTAAATGAATATATGCTGTTAATTATTGTAAATAAATTATTTATACATTATATTTCAAGTTTGATTATTTTAGTTTTGTATTCGAGCTTTTACATATCAATGCGAAATGTTCCATAACTTGAGATGATGTGATTATGATGCCAATATTATGATTAGTAGAGAATTGCGTTTTATAAGTATGTATATCAATAACAAAATAAAATGTTTCAGGCATTCAAAATAACTTTACATACATACATTTTGCAATAAACTGAACTGTGTAAATTAACTTACAAAATGCTCTCCCCTCCCCCCCTTAAAAAAAAAAAAAAAAAGAATGATTGCTAGTATCAGAAATATAAATTATTTTTATATATTTTAGATACTAACTACATATGAAGACGATTTTATTTTATTAATTTTATTTTTGGATTACTTAGAGGACCACCTATTTTACATATCAATAAAACATGTCCATCATAAGTATTTTTTATACTGCTATATTAAAAACATTATTTTTAATTGCGGTATTAGTGGTATATGAGATTTTTTGTATCTGGGTCATGCAGTAAGGTCTTATGTGTTTTTAATAAAAAATGAGTTATACCGATTTTGTAATAATTAAAATGTATTCGGTATAAATATGCATATTTTTTTCTCTATGCCAACTTCTTATAACGATTTGTCTTGAATAAAGTTTCTTAAAATGGTATTACACTTTTTCCACTAATTCAAGTTTATACGTCATAATTTAGCTTAAAAACGAAGATTAAATGAGAGAAACTTTCTTTTTTGACTTTTAAGAATGACTTCTTTAAACAGTTTCATGGAATAAAACATTTATATATATATATTACAATAAGCATATATTTATAGTTTTAAAAATATATTAAATTTAATTTTGGCATATTATTTTTAATTTGATGTTTAGTTCATAAAGATCCAAGTTTAATTTATATATACATTATTTCGATTTAATTTATATATATAAGATTATTTTGTTTCTCATTTCCGCACATTTGTCATATTAAATAGATAAAATAATAACATGGGATAATGAATTAAAAATAATACGCTTTTTAAAAAAGCAATTAAAAAAAGAAAAGAAAAAGATATATTGTTTACCAAAAAGGAATGTCAAAAGCATTTAAGAAAAATTGGTCCTAGCCCTTTAAGCGGGAGTAATGGGGGTTGCACATGTGAACGGGTCTAGAATGGATCCCGGAAAATACCCCCTTTTTCAACCCAATGTTTCATGGCCGGAAAATACGGCCTTGCATGTGAACGGGGCTTGAGATGTCCATTCTTCAAGTGTGTTGTTGTGTGTGTGTAACAAACTGATAACAAAAAGGTTGTGGGCTGTGGAATGGTGGGGAAGGACAGCCCTTTAGCAACAATAAGAAAGAAATGTGAGCAGATAAGAGCTTCCTGAAAGTGATAACAACAAAGGAATACTTCTGGGGATCAACAACAAAAGCTAATCCCTAGGGATAGAGTCTGGGGATCAACAACAAAAGATAATCCCTAGGGATAGATAAGGAAGGTCAAAAGTGGTAGGTTATTCCTTTATGCAAATGCCAATTTTGAGGAACTTGTCCAACTTAGCAATGTAAAGAGTGTCCAACTTCCAAGATAGACAGGTGTCCAAGTTAGACAGTATTATATACATGTTAAAACATAGGACTTCATTCCGTTCCAGGGAATTGTGTCCAAGGTAGACAGGTGTCCAACATATAGAGGTGTCCAACTTTACAGGTTTTACTGTATATATATATATATATATATATATATATATATATTACTCGTGAATAAAGTCACTTGCATTTATGTTCACTTAAAGTCATGTGTGTCCAAGTTATGTACTGTCCACATTAGATTTTTAAATAAGGAATAATTTTAAAAGTCGTAAAATTTAGCCAAATAGCATCGTCTGTGTTAATACGCGAGTAATTTCTAAAACAGAATCCATGAACTTACAATTCATTAACTTGCAACGCAATACCAAAGTTTATGATAACTATTTTTAAGAAATTGTAAATTGCATCATGTTATCGTCTGCCTTTGAAAGTTATCAAACTGGTACCATGTCTGCAGCTAAGTATGGTTCTAACGATCATTATCATATCATTACATTCCCTGTTTTTGAAGGTTCATTTTCAACCATAATGAAAATGGGCCTCATTTGATGAAATCTTATACGCTTAGCTAAATGATTTAATATACCCAACGAAGGACGATATTAAACTAAGAAAAATTTAGTAGAAAAGAAATTGCCCGCTTTATTGGTAATTTGATTCTAATAAAGGACCGAATCTGAAGCCAATGGAGTTAAAGTATCAATTCGAAGACAAAAGTAAGATTATTATGGCGTAATCATGCTAAACAGAATATTTAAAAATCATATTACGTTGTATTACATAAGTAGCGCTAAGAAATCGATTTAATAATTAACAAACATAAACAGCGAAGCATACATCAATATTAAATAAAATTTCTTAATAAAATATTTCTGGAAAATAAATTGCCCCACTGATAATTTTTTTCTAATAAAAAACGTAAACTGAAGACAATAAAATAAATTCATAAAACCGAAGATAATAGTAAGATTGTTATCGTGTAATCATAACTAACTAACACTTATTTCACATTCCATAATATATATCGTATTTGTCATCTTACATTTTGATATATTGCATTTTTACTTTCCTTATATACATACTGTATAAGGAAAGTATTGTGACGGGGTCGAAAATTCGAATTCGAGTTTTCGACGGGAGAGCACGTTTCAAGCATTCCTGATCACAAATCAAACATTTTTAAGGTGATGTATGTGTGTGTGTGGTGCGTGTGTGTGTGTGTGTGAGAGAGAGAGAGAGAGAGAGAGTCTGTGGAGACGATATCTCACGAAAGAATGGAGCGATTCGAACGAAATTTGGTACAAAAATTACAATCCGTGAATACTAGAAGCCTATTATTTTTAAACGTTATCGAATGTTCAGAAACTCCTTAAATTTTCGAGTGAAATTTTGAAAAAATCATCAAAAAATCAAAACCTTTAATAAAGTTATGCAAATACACATTTCGTATGTAGTTTTTCCTTAGAAAACGATTGAAATAAATTTTTGAACGCTACCATGAACCGTTCTTGAGATATTGCACATTTTTCAAATATAGTTATCAAAAAATTCCATAAATTAAAAAAAATATTAACTGTTGAGAAACATGTTCACTTTTCATATGCAATATCATGCGATAAATTGGGTGACATCATTCTCGTGAATCTAGTTCGTTCCATTCATGAGAAAAGATACTTTGAATAATACTTTTGTATTTGAACGCCAATAGTCATTTATCTGCTGTAGGAATAACTTATTTCTCCGTCCATAACGTTTGACGAGATTTTGATGGAATGTCGCCAACTTGGCGACTTTTTAAATGTTGCCAAATTAACGAAAATCTCGCTACGAACGAAAAGTGACGCTAAATCAATGAAAATGACGACTAATTGGCGAAAATTCAATATCTTGGAGAGAATATAAGTATCTACTATAAGAATAGCCAATTTTCTTTTTACTGTAAAAGTAGTAAATTCATTGCATTATATAAGGAAAGTCATGTGCTGGCCACATCAAATGGTTTAAAGTGGTTGTTAAGAAAGGAAGAATTTTTTTTAGTACGAGTGACACTGTGAAATTGATTACAAATTTAAAGTATGCATAAATAATAAATTTAACAAACATTTGTAAGTTGTGCTTTATGGCTTAAATGAAGTATTTTAAAGTGAAATCAAAATGGCAGACTTGCACTAAGTATTGAAAGTCAGAGCATTCAATTTAATAGGGCAATTAACCAAATGATCACAAATAGCGGTACATTGAATATCTGTCACTTTATTGCTCGATATACCATTTTGCATGAAGACATTATGGCAAATTATCCAAACTTAATTTACTTGCATACAAGCCCAAATTTAAAATCTGTTTTTATCTCGGCACTATGTTTATAACATTTTTAACAAAAAAGAACAATCATGCATAAAGCATTGATTATGAAACACCTTCAAACTGCAATGCAATTTTATTTAAACACCTCCAAAATGCGATACATTCAGCGGCAATATTTTGATAATTATCACAACACTACATAAATTTATTATATTTGAAAACATAAAAGTTCATTGAAAAAAATCTGATGTGGGCAGCACATGACTTTCCTTATATAATGCAATGTATTTACTACTTTAACAGTAAAAACAAAATAGGTTATTCTTACGGTATATCCTTATATTTTTTCCAAGATATTGAATTTTCGGGAAATCGTCGCTATTTTCATCGATTTAGCGTCATTTTTATCCATTTGGCGAGATTTGCTTTCATTTGCTAACATTTTAAAAAGTTGCCAAATTGGCGACATTCCGCCAAATTCGTCGTCAAAATCTCGACAAGCGTTATGGACGGAGAAATAATTTATTCTTATAGCAGATACATGACTATTGGAGTTCAAATACAAAAGTATTACTCAAAGTATCTTTTTCCATAAATGGAACGAGCTAGATCCACGAGAATGATGTCACTAAATTTATCGCATGATATTACATATGAAAAGTGAACATGTTTCTCAATAAGAAATATTTGCTTTTTATTTTATATAATTTTTTGATAATTTTATTAAAAATGTGCAATATTTCGAGAATGGTTCATGCCAGCGTTCTAAAATTTATGTTAATCGTTTTCTAATGAAAAATTACATCAGAAATATCTATTTGCGTAACTTTATTAGAGATTTTAATTTTTTGATGATTTTTTTCAAAATTTTACTCAAAAATTTAGGGGGTTTTTGAATATTCTATTGCGTTTAAAAACAATAGGCTTCCAGTATTCCCGAATTGTGATTTTTGTACCAAATTTCGTTCGAATCGGTCCATTCGTTCGTTAGTTATCGTCTCCACAGACTCACTGACACACACACACACACACACACACACACACACACACACATACACACACACACATACACATACACACTTTCACACACACACTTAGACATCACCTCAAAAATGTTCGACTCGTGATCAGGGATGCTTGAAACGTGCTCCCCCGTCGAAAACTCGAATTCGAATTTTCGACCCCGTCACAATACTTTCCTTATACATTATTGTATCTAAGAAAAATAAAAATGAACTTTATTCAAATGACGTCATTGAAATATGAATCGCCTGGTTTAAACATCTCTAAAATGCGATACTTTCAGCTGTAATATTTTTAAAATTATCACAATATTACAATAATTTATTATATTTGAAAACTTAAAACTTCATCGAAAAAAATTAACTCTATTAAAATGACGTCAATGAAATATAAATCGCCTGGCTCTCTATGTAAAAGCTGTAAATATTTCATTTATACACTTTTATTACATTCCTTTCATTCATCACAATACTACAATAATACATTTTATTTAAAAACTTAAACTCATGGAGGTAAAAATGATTTAACTCTAATACTTACCGTCTGACCAACATACTAAAATTTCATTTTGTAAAGTCACTTTTACGGTAGTTACCGTGCGAACGGACAGACAGACAGAATGAACAAAGTCATAAACACTTTTTAACTATGCTGTAAAGTATTAATAAACGACTGTTAGAAAAATTGTTTTCCTTTTCTTCAAGTTACGAGAAGTGAAATTAACAAATTTCAATGTGACTGTGCAATTATGAAATTATCATCAACACTCTTCAAGTAGAACCTTATTATTAACCCTAACTTAGCAACATTTAAAAATGTCGCCAAGTTGGCGATATTCCGTTAAATTCGTCGCCAAAATCTCGCCAAGCGCTATGGACGGAGAAATAAGTTATTCTTACAGCGGATAAATGACTATTAACGTTCAAATACAAAATTATTACTCAAAGTATCTTTTCTCCTGAATGAAATGAGTTAGATCCACGAGAATGATTGAAAGTGACTGTGCAATTATGAAATTATCATCTACACTCTTCACCTAGAACCTTATCATTACTGAACGTAACTAATGTTACTAATGTTACCCAATTTATCACATGATAGTAGTATCCATACGCATGTCTGAGCGCACAGACTCTTTTTACACTAAAAAACATGATTTTATGGCTTATTTTATTTTTTTTTTCATAAAAAAAAAGGTCTCGATCCATTTTAATATTAAAAACATGATTTTTATAGCTAAAAAGGTGTATATATACCTTTTTTACATTAAGACCAAATTTTAACAGTGAATTACTGAACTTTTAAGTTAAAAAACTAGACATATAAAATAAATGCGTGAAAAAAGAGGACCTCCAAATGAATGGAAGTCTTCTAATATATTAAAAATGTGTACCTTTAAACAGTGAATTATTGAACTTTTTTAGTTAAAAAGCTAGACATATAAAAAGTATGCTGTGAATTATATAAAATAAATGCGCCTGAGCCCTCTAATATATTAAAAATACCGTGTTTTTAAAGGGTGGGGTTGAGGACACCCCCCCCCCATTTATTTAATAGATAAAACTCAAAATTTTTTAACTAAATCTAAACATTTTTTATAAAATTAAAAAGAATTATAAAAATATGAATGAAATCATTATGAATTACAAAACATATGCTTAATAAAAAAGAGATGATAATTTTATAGTGGGGAGGACGCACCCCCACTGAATTATAGAGATTTTAATTAAAAATGCATGAAAAAAGAGGACCTGAATGGAAGTCCTCTAATATATGTACCCAGTGAACTTTTTTAGTTAAAAAGCTAGACATATTAAAAGTATGCAGTGAATTATAAATATAAAGAAAAATATAATAATAAATTTTCAGGTGAGAAAACATATCCCCACCTAAATATATTAAAAATGATTAAGCTTTCTCTAATTCATATTCGTTCAGAACTCTTTCATTTAAGAAGCGAAAATAAAGCGACTTTGATTTTAATGGTTTGTTAATCAGCTACAGTCGAAAAAGAGAGGTCAACCTTTACATTGAGTAGAAGTACAAACTTTCTCTATGACGTTCTTCATTACGTAGCGTGAAGAGAAAATAATATTTATTTAACTTGTTGCAGAATTGCCTAGATGACAGCATCGGATGGTAAATAAATAGTATATATCCGGCAGCAAACGGATAGTATATATTTCTCATTTTAAAAAGTATTTATAACGTTTTATAAACATTATTTTCGTTAATTTTAAATCAGATAAATTAAAACTATTGATCTTTTAAAGTATTCTCGGCTTGAAAAATGACTCGATTAAAGTTGCTTTTTCAAATGTAAAGGTTATATTAATGAATTGTTAAACATATTTCGCGTACCCATGGCACAACGGTAACATGCGGGGCTATTGATAAAAAGGCCCCCGGTTCAAATTTCTCCCCGGATTGTTAATCAATTCGGGTTGATGGTTTATTGCCAAAAATGACGTCAGCTACTCTAGTCGTTGATCCAAAAGAGTCATCGAAAAATAATAAGTAGTGGGTTGAATCTTGTGGACTCTATGTCCTGAATGTTATATGTTTGTATTGTCCATTTCCTTGGCCAGTGGGCCTGGTCCAAGGGGTGATCTGGAACTCTGGTTCTAGAATTCTAAAACAGCTGTTGGAACCAGACTTCCAGATCACCCCCTGGGGCCAGGTGGATCACTTTGCTATTTTTTTAAATAACTCATTTTTATAAATATAAATTCACCCATTCTTCATAATCTGTAAAACCTCTTTATTCCATCTCTTTTTTAAGTTTTTCTCTGTATTCTTCATCAGACATTGACTTTCTAAATATTTTTTCAGCTATAATATTTTTTGTTCATTATCAGATATGGTAATAGAAACATCAGGATCAAATCCATTTAGTACATTAATTATTCTAGTTACTTTCCCAACAAAACACTTATCATCACCCTCTTTTAGTTCATCTTTTAACACTTTTATAATTTCGTTTTTATTCTCATTTTTTAAAATTCTATTAAGCACAACAACTAATATCTCTTTAAATTTAATATTATGGAATTCTTCCTAAAGTAAGTGACTTTCAATTTTTATACCTAATTCTTTAATGCATTCATCTAAATCATATGTAATTTCTGTATTTAATAATTTTTTGATTGTGTCTCTCAAAGATTTGTGAATATATGTATTATGCACATTTTGAGAGTCACTATATACATTATATTGAAATCTTCTTAAAATCGGAGATAAATTTATTTTATCTTCATCATACCATACTTTATATATTCTAGGCAAAAATATTAATTCATTTAGAGATGTAATATCATTTTCTCTACAATCTAATAATACTATATTTATTAAATTTTCTATTCCTTCAAGTGAAGTTAATTTATTTTTTCTACAATCTGATTCTTTTAAATTTATTAAATTTTCTATTCCTTCAAGTGAAGTCAATTTATTTTCTCCACAATATAATTCTCCTAAATTTGTTAAATTCTCTATTCCTTCAAGTGAAGTTAATCTACACGTCATACAATATAATTCTTCTAAATTTATTAAATTTTCTATTTCTTCAAGTGAAGTTAATTTATTATCTCCACAATATAGTTTTTTTTAAATTTATTAAATTTTTTATTCTTTCAAGTGAAGTTATTTTATTTCCTTCACAATATAATTCTTCTAAATTTATTAAATTTTCTATTCCTTCAAGTGAAGTTAATTTATTGTCTCCACAATATAATTTTTCTAAATTTATTAAATTTTTTATTCCTTCAAGTGACGTTAATTTATTACCTCCACAAGATAATATTTCTAAATTTATTAAATTTTCTATTCCTTCAAATGACGTTAATTTATTTCCCTCACAATATAATTCTTTTAAATTAGTTAAATTTTCTATTCCATCAAGTGAATTATAATTTAATAAAAAAATCGATTTCACTTCAGCAGGATTCTCTATGTTTAAGAAAGAGATAAATGTTTTTTTATACCATTATTATATATAACATTCATTTATTTAGAAACATTATTATAAAATATTTATTTTTCATCTTTGTTAATTAATTGTCTCAAAAGATAAACACATTCTCTCAAGACTTTTTTAACTTCACAAATCTCTTCAATAATTTTTTCTCTGTAAGGTTCTATTTCATGACCACCAAACTTTTTATTTAATTCACTCATCTGTATAGCTTGTATTTTTTTCCAATAAACATTAAAAAAGTGATCAGGTAAAAGATCAAATTTGTATTTAATCAAATAACAAAAATCTAATTTATGCATAAATTCTTCTATAAAATTTTCACTAAATGTTTGATGTCTAGTTATATACAGCCAATTTAAATCATCTTTTAATTCTCTCATGGTATCTTCTGTAAGTTTTTGAAACATTGATACTTTATATAAATCTAAATAATTAGAACATTTTATGATTAATTCGTTACTTAAAGTTTGATATTGAGAAATGTTTATCCAATCTACTTTATCTTTACATTTTTCTATAAAATCTTCTGATAAGTTTTTATATGTAGAAATTTTAGGCCAATCATCAGGTTGAGCAAATTCTTCAATAAAAGAATCAGACAGTGATGAATATTGAAAAATTAAATGCCAATTTACATGATCTTTAAGATTTCTAATTACATCTTCAGATAAATTATTTCTGGAAAACGCATTCCAATCGATATCCATTTAATAGTGAACGTATTTTAGAAAGGGATTTTTTCAATATGCATTTAAGGTTTTAAAATGTTTGATTTGCCGTCAGATTTTATCCATAATGTGATGATATCATCACGTTTTCCATAAGCAAAACAGGTTACGTATCTGTATGAGCTTCTAAAAATACCTTACCATTGATTTCTAATGATATCAGTGGACTTTTATTATAATATTTACTTTCTACTGTATCATATATAGCTATATATATAGAAATTTTCATATATATATCTGTAGTTAATCGCATCTCTTGATCCAGTAATTTAGAACACATCATGTTGAAATTTACTTTTGTAAATTCTCCATCTGTAAAAATTAGATCTTCTACGGTAATCCAGATATCTCTATTGTCTAAATATATTTTATATATTCATGGTCTAAATATATTTATCATTCTGTGATATTAATGTATTTTTTTCAAAATATCTTTTATTCACAACATTTTTATCATCTTTAGGATCTGCTACATTTCCTATGCTTCTTCCTTTTGCATCGTAAGGTTTTCCTTCTGAAGAATGTTGAAGACCCAGACCACACGACCAACCCTAGGGTTAATGGTATCAAGATGTGTGGCCGGCTTCTGAAGAATGTAAAGATGTTTCATCTAATTCTTTTATTCTCTTACCTATTTCTTCAGTAAGGGATAAAAAATCCTTATCATATTTAGTTTCTATAAGATTTCTCAATTCAAAATGATTATTCTCTATTTTATTCAAAACGAAACTTTTAGTGGTTAAATCTAAATCATCTATAGGATTTTCACAATTTTTTAAAATTCTATTTTCCATATCATAATTTCCATCATCCATTAATTTAAAACCTATACCTGGAGATCCAATAGGCCCTTCTTTCATTTGATCATCATAAGGTGGATAATAAGCACTCATTTATTATAACATTAATTTTATGATTTTAAACTCTTAACCATTGTTATAGTTTTATTTTTCAAATTTATAAAACATCTCTTTCTTTCTTTAAAAATAATATAAAACTTATATTCTTTTTGAGTATTCATTAATCTCTCCTAATTAAATTCAATATCTAAATTATTTAAATCGGTATAGTTTTCATGATTTGATAAGTCAAAATAAAAAATAGTATACATATCACCAAAATTCTTCTTATTTATCAAACATCCTGTTTTTGTATTAATATCATTTAATCCTGCATGTAAAAGAGCTTCATACACTCTATTATAATCTTTATCGGTAAAATTCGTTTTGTAACGCATAAGAGGAATTTGTTTATTATTAATCATCAACCAGCATTCAGTCATATCTATATTATCAAATATCATATTATTTTTTTCATAATTACCATCTCTTTCAACGTACTGAGGAATAACATAAACACCTAAAACTTCATCAGAGGCTGTAGTTGCTGTGACAGATCCTCTATCGCTTTTATAGGGACCTACCATCTTAAATCTATATCGATCCCAATTTACCTCTATATCTTTATCAGATAGAAATGATTCCAAAAACACGCTTTCTACAGAATTTTTAAATTCTATATAAGGTAAATGCAAGGTTAAACCTTCAACTACTACCTTATAATTAACATTTCCTATATCAGTATATATCATATTCTTATTTTCATTTCTTTGAGTTTCTATTTTCACTTCAAAACCAGAAATAACCTTTTCATATTCTCTAAAGAAATCGATTATATCTTTTAAAGGTGTCCATATTTTAATGACATTGCTATCTTTCGTTAGTTTCCATCTCTTTGTGAATCCTTCGTTATAATCTTTATTCATTTTCAAATTATTAAAAAAATCAGTTATTTTAGTAATATCTTCTAAAGTACCATCATATTTTAACTCTTTTCGGTCAGTTGAATCAGATGTATCTAGATAAAAAAATTCATCTTGAGCTTGTGATGTATAATCAGGAGTATAATGAGTTAATCTTAAAGCATGATTCATGATTGAAAAATTGGACTGTGTATTTGATTCAATTTCGGTATCTCCTATATATACTTTTAAAGTTTTGATAAAACCTCCACTAGACCTTTACCAGACTCACATTTTCGTTTCCAATGGATGACTTATCATTTTTTGTAAATTTTAATTTTTGTTCAAGATATCTTCTGGAATATAAAATTTTTGCTTTAGTATTATTAATATGAAAAACATAGGTGGCATTCTCATCTGAACTATGTTCTTTTGGATGAATTTCTCTTAATTCATAACTTTTAATATGATCATTATGATAATAATGAGTATCACTCAAATCATAAATCTTTTGCATTTATTTAGGAAGAATTTTTAAACCACCTCCTTTCTTCATTGAAAATATTTCATTTAATTTATTCTGTGCTTTAATAATAGGTTCAGTTTTCAATAAAACCTTTAAAAATCCTTGTATTTTTTTACTTTTTCTATATAATCTATGTTTATTCATTTATTTAAGAGGAAAAAATAGGAATAAAATTAAATTCTACAGCTCCTTTATTTAAATCAATTAATTCACCTTTTTGATTAGTAATCCTCATTTTTATTCTTTCAACAGGATCCGTTTTAACAGGAAAATATATCCAATTATTAAATTCTTTTGAAATTATACTACCAAGAGGATTTTTATTAACAAAAGAATATATGACTTCTGAATTAGATTGATTTATTAAAGATCCTTTTACAACATCACAGTGAATATAAATATTATCATTTCCATTGGATATATGAGCTATATGTTCACCTTCAACCTCTGTTTCTTCATCATAACTTCCATATGTCGGTTTAAAAAGCCTATAATTTTATGAAAGTTACTTTTTGTAAAATCAATTACCCAACCTTTTTTCAGTTTAATAGCTATTCTTTGTCTTGCTTCAATAATACCAAATTTCACAGGTGGATCCTCACCGAATATTTTCATCATATACTCATTTAAACCTCTTATAGTGTAATTACCATTTGAGATAGTAATTGTTCTATCTGTGTCTAATGTATATATTCTAAATATGTTATTTCTATAATTCTCACTTATATTAAACCATGAAACTTCCATAGAAAACGACTGTAAAGCTAATTTTTTTAATTTAAGAGGTGTAATAAAATTTACAGTAAATTCCTCTGATTTCTCATGTCCTTCAGATTTTAATATTATCATTTATACAGAACAAAATTTTCATTATAGTCACTGGGTTTTGGTGTAGGAAATGATTTGAGAACATTTTTAGGTGATTTACCTTTATTCCTTTCTCTTATATATTTCATACAAAATAAACCACATTTCACA
Organism: Amaurobius ferox; assembly: GCA_951213105.1. Classification (NCBI taxonomy): domain Eukaryota; kingdom Metazoa; phylum Arthropoda; class Arachnida; order Araneae; family Amaurobiidae; genus Amaurobius; species Amaurobius ferox. The sequence continues at coordinate 102,092,431 of OX578136.1, forward strand.
GATGTAGGTTTCTGTAAAAAACTATCATTATGACCTATTTTTGGTTTTTTATTTGATGTAACAAGAAATGATTTAATATTTTCAGGTATATCGTTATATTCACCAAACGGATCAAAATATTCCACATATTTATATTTAGGGTCATAAATTTAGAAGAATTATATTGTGAAGGAAATAAAATAACTTCACTTGAAAGAGTAAAAATTTTAATAAATTTAAAAAAACTATATTGTGGAGATAATAAATTTACTTCACTTGAAGGAATAGAAAATTTAATAAATTTAGGAGAATTATATTGTGGAGAAAATAAATTAAATTCACTTGAAGGAATAAAAAATTTAATAAATTTAGAAGAATTATATTGTATGACGTGTGGATTAACTTCACTTGAAGGAATAGAAAATTTAACAAATTTAGGAGAATTATATTGTGGAGAAAATAAATTAACTTCACTTGAAGGAATAGAAAATTTAATAAATTTAAAAGAATTAGATAGTAGAAAAAATAAATTAACTTCACTTGAAGGAATAGAAAATTTAATAAATATAGTATTATTAGATTGTAGAGAAAATGATATTACATCTCTAAATGAATTAATATTTTTGCCTAGAATATATAAAGTATGGTATGATGAAGATAAAATAAATTTACCCGCTATTTTAAGAAGATTTCATAATAATGTATATAGTGACTCTCAAAATGTACATAATACATATATTCAAAAATCTGTGAGAGAGACTATCATAAAATTATTAAATACAGAAATTACATATGATTTAGATGAATGCATTAAAGAATTAGGTATAGAAATTAAAAAACACTTACTGGAGGAAGAATTCCATAATATTAATTTTAGAGAGATATTAGTTGATGTGTTTAATAGAATTTTAAAAAATGAGAATAAAAACGAAATTATAAAAGTGTTAAAAGATGAACTAAAAGAGGCTGATGATAAATGTTTTGTTGGGGAAGTAACTAGAATAATTAATGAACTAAATGGATTTGATCCTGATGCTTCTATTACAATATCTGATAATGAACAAAAAAATATTATAGCTGAAAAAATATTTAGAGAGTCAAAGTCTGATGAAGAATACAGAGAAAAACTTAAAAAAGAGATGGAAGAAAGAGGTTTTACAGATTATAAAGAATGGGTGAATTTATATTTATAATAATGAGTTATTTAAAAAAAATAGCAAAATGATCCACCTGGCCCCAGGGGGTGATCTGGAAGGCTGGTTCCAACAGCTGTTTTAGAATTCTAGAACCAAAGTTCCAGATCACCTTTGGACCAGGCCCACTGACCAAGGAAATGGACAATACAAACATATAACATTCAGGACATAATATCCACAAGATTCAACCCACCACTTATTATTTATCGATGACTCTTTTGGATCAACGACTAGAGTAGCTGACGTCATTTTTGGCAATAAACCATCAACCCGAATTGATTAACAATCCGGGGAGAGATTTGAACTGGGGGCCTTTATATCAATAGCTCCGCGTGTTACCGTTGTGCCATGGGTACCCGAAATATGTTGAACAATTCATTAATATAACCTTTACATTTGGATCAACGACTAGAGTAGCTGACGTCATTTTTGGCAATAAACCATCAACCCGAATTGATTAACAATCCGGGGAGAGATTTGAACTGGGGGCCTTTATATCAATAGCCCCGCGTGTTACCGTTGTGCCACGGGTACGCGAAATATGTTGAACAATTCATTAATATAACCTTTACATTTGAAAAAACAACTTTAAACGAGTCATTTTTCATGCCGAGAATACTTTAAAAGATCAATAGTTTTAAATTATCTGATCTAAAAATAACGAAAATAATATTTATAAAACGTTATAAATACATTTTAAAATGAGAAATATATACTATCCGTTTGCTGCCGGATATATACTATTTATTTACCATCCGATGCTGCCATCTGGGCAATTCTGCAACAAGTTAAATAAATATTATTTTCTCTTCACGCTACGTAATGAAGATCGTCATAGAGAAAGTTTGTACTTCTACTCAATGTAAAGGTTGACCTCTCTTTTTCGACTGTAGCTGATAAACAAACCATTAAAATCAAAGTCGCTTTATTTTCGCTTCTTAAATAAAAGAGTTCTGAGCGAATATGAATTAGAGAAAGCTTAATCATTTTTAATATATTTAGGTGGGGATATGTTTTCTCACCTGAAAATTTATTATTATATTCTTCTTTATATTTATCATTTTCTGAGACGATTCTATTTTGGGATTAGGCCTTTTTTTTTAATTTTTGATATTTTTTTATTTCTTTTTAATTTTATCCCTTATTTTTAATGTATTAGAAGGCGCATTTATTTTATATAATTCACTGCATACTTTTAATATGTCTAGCTTTTTAACTAAAAAAGGTAACTGGGTACATATATTAGAGGACTTCCATTCAGGTCCTCTTTTTTCATGCATTTTTAATTAAAATCTCTATAATTCAGTGGGGGTGCGTTCCCCCCACTATAAAATTATCATCTCTTTTTCATTAAACATATGTTTTTTAATTCATAATGATTTCATTCATATTTTTATAATTCTTTTTAATTTTATAAAAAATGTTTAGATTTAGTTAAAAATTTTGAGTTTTATCTATTAAATAAATGGGGGGGTCTCAACCCCACCCTTTAAAAATAGGATATTTTTAATATATTAGAGGGCTCAGGCGCATTTATTTTATATAATTCACTGCATACTTTTAATATGTCTAACTTTTTAACTAAAAAAGTTCAGTAATTCACTGTTTAAAGGTACACCTTTTTAATATATTAGAGGACTTCCATTCATTTGGAGGTCCTCTTTTTTCACGCATTTATTTTATATGTCTAGCTTCTTAACTAAAAAAGTTCATTAATTCACTGTTAAAATTTGGACTTAATATAAAAAAGGTATATATACACCTTTTTAGCTATAAAAATCATGTTTTTAATATTAAAATGGATCGAGAGCTTTTTTTTTTCATAAAAAAAAATAAATAAGCTATAAAATCATGTTTTTTAGTGTAAAAAGAGTCTGTGCGCTCAGACATGCGTATGGATACTACTCATGATATTACATATGAAAAGTGAACATGTTTCTTAATAGTTAATATTTTTTTTAATTTATGGGATTTTTTGATAAATTTATTTGAAAAATATGCAATATCTCGAGAACGGTTCATGCTAGCGTTCTAGAGTTTATGTCAATCGTTTTCTAAGGAAAAATTACATAAGAAATGTCTATTTGCGTAACTTTATTAAAGGTTTTGATTTTTTGATGATTTTTTCAAAATGTCACTCGAAAATTTAGGGGGGTTCTGAACATTCGATTGTGTTTTAAAACAATAGGCTTCCAGTATTCACGGATTGTGATTTTTGTACCAAATTTCATTCGAATTGCTCCATTCATTCGTGAGATATCGTCTCCATAGACTCACTGACACACATACACACACACAGATATCACCTCAAAAATGTTCGATTCGTGATCAGGGATGCTTGAAACGTGCTCTCCCTTCGAAAACTCGAATTCGAATTTTCGACCCCGTCACAATACTTTCCTTATACATTATGTATATAAGGAAAGTAATAAAAACATTATACACTAGAAGTACAAAACTAACTATCAATGTATACAATGTTAGTAATCTATCTGCACTAGTCTAGCTGAGATCGTAATAACTCCAACTGCCTGTTTTAATCATTGATATACCTGTCATTTGACACAGTGGCAAAGTCTTGGCTCGTCGTAATTCCAAATGTCGGAATTCAGAGGGTGAAACAGTCTAGTGGGTAGCGCGCACGGATTACACTCTCACGACCCGAGTTCGATTCCCAGCTCCGCTCAAACTGTCCCCATTTTCAAACAGAGTACAGGCGTGTTAAATATATGGGTTTGTATGTCATTCCGAAAGGTTTTTGGTAATGAAAGGAAGGTCTCTCTAGTTACTATCCCGCACTGGATTCCGATCTATATTACGTGTCACTGTCCCGGTCGTCCAAACAGATACCTTACACATTTGGGTAGGTCGGACGGTCTAGGTCAAGCAAACAATCTTCCCCATTTCGTTAAACTGGCAAAACTAGCCATCAGGGATGCGTTGGTACTACCTTGACTATATACTCAAAAAAATCTGATGTGGGCAACACATGACTTTCTTTATATAATGCAATGACTTTACTTCTTTTACAGTTTAAAAAAATGTTATTCTTATAGTAGATACTTATATTCTCTCCAAGATATTGAATTTTCTTCAATTTGTCGTCATTTTCATTGATTTAGCGTCATTTTTATCAATTTGGCGAGATTTTTGTTAATTTGGCAACAATTAAAAATGTCACCAAGTTGGCGAAATTCCGCCAAATTCGTCGCCAAAATCTCGCCAAGCGTTATGGATGGAGAAATAAGTTATTCTTACAGCAGATAAATGACTATTGTTCAAATACAAGATCAATGACAAGTTCAAATACAAGAGTATTACACAAAGTATCTTTTTTCATGAATGGAACGAGCTAGATCCACGAGAATGATGTCACCCAATTTAATCGCATGGTATGACATATGAAAAAAGGAACATAATTCTCAATAGGAAATATTTTTTTTTATTTTATATAACTTTTTGATAATTTTTTTGAAAAATGTGCAATATCTCGAGAACGGTTCATGTTAGCTTTCTAAAATTTATGTCAATCGTTTTTTAATGAAAAATTACATAAGAAATGTCTATTTGCGTAACTTTATTAGCAGTTTTGATTTTTTGACGATTTTTTCAAAATTTCACTCGAAAATTTAGGGAGGTTCTGAACATTCGATTGCGTATAAAAACAATATGCTTCCATTGTTTACGGCTTGTGATTTTTGTACCAAATTTCGTTTGAATCGGTCCATTCGTTCGTCAGTTATCGTCTCCACAGACTCACTGACACACACACACACACACACACATACTTTCACACACTCACACACATACTTTCACACACACACACACAGACATCCTTTCAAAACTGTTTGATTCGTGATCAGGGATGCTTGAAACGTGCTCTCCCGTTGAAAACTCGAATTCGAATTTTCGACCCCGTCACAATACTTTCCTTATACATTATGTATATAAGGAAAGTAGTAGTAGGAGTAATTTACGTAACATTTCATTAGTTCCAAAATATGACTTTTACACACTTAGCCAGAAAAGTATTCTTGCAAGCAATAAAACAACAGTAAAATATCTATATAAAATAAAATATCTATATAAAGTAAAATATCTATATAAATTGTATATTTCTGTTCTATATATAAAAGGATTGAAGTATTGAAGTATATCCCAAGCATCCAGTAGTAGTGTAATATTTGTTTGAATTGAAAAACATTTGTATCATAGTTGCGCCAAAAGTTTATAAATTCTGTGTAGAGAATGATTTAAGCAATGAAAAAATAACAATGTGGTTGATATGTAATTAGACATTCATAGTACTTAGATCAGCGTTTCCCAAACAATTTGTTTAAAGGGACCCTTAAAATATTTCATAATATCTTGCGAAACTCCAACTTTTCTAACGCATATTAGGTTCAATAAAGATAAATTAGAAAGTAGTGTAAGCGACGTGTAAAGCAGTAGAATTGGGGAATAATAACTACCTCATACTTTTGAATAAAATATTAAAAGAATAAAATTTGAATAAAATATTATATAGAATTTGAATAAAATATTATTTATTGCCTGTTTCTATTTATTAATGTTAATAAAAAAATGACAAATATTTTTGCTTTACAACTAGCTTACTAATTACAAACAAACATTGCTTATATATTTTTTAATAATGTTGTGCTATATAAATGTAGTTTTACAAAATTATGAACAGAAACAAATTACATCCTACTTTTTTTATTATACATTAACATTTTCATGGAAGTGTTGATAATGTTCATTTTTGCCAACTTTTGCCTTGCTGCTTCAAAATTCATCTTTCCAAGTAAAACTCTAGCTACTTAAATTTTAGCTATCTCGCGAATATCTAATAAATTTAAACTTGCAAAATTATTTATTATTTTATTAAAAGATCATGTTAATGATTTTAATTTTTTTACTCAATTACAAAAAAGTGGCTAGTTGTACTTTTTTCACAAACTTTTGCAGATTTTCGCAGGGCCTTAGGGTTTCCACTGACTGAGGTTAGGGGAATCACTGACTTAGGTTAAGGGAATCACTGACTTAGGTTAGGGGAATCACTGACTTAGGTTAGGGGAATCACTGACTTAGATTAGGGGAATCACTGACTTAGGTAAAAATGTCTGAAATGTTTAAAGGGGTCATACAAATAACGTACATATAAATTCAGCAAGGACATATCTTTTCCATGAGTGAACTTTTAATTAAAATGTTAAATAAACATAAATCTATGTAACAAACCGAAGCAAACCTGATATTGCAAAATTAACAGTACTAATGGTGATATAACATTCCCATACAGTAGGAAAATTCTACATGTAAGCCACAAATCAGAACTATTATTAAAATTTCGAAAAGTGTAAAATTGCCTTGTCTGTCTGTGGCAAAATGATAGCTAGATTCAATGAAATTAAAATGACATTTTGAAAGTCTCAGTCATTCTCTTCAAAGAACCACAAACTGGGCTTATTTACTTCACTGAAAGTCAATTTGACAGCAGAAAGGTATGACCCTTCCGCTAAGCAATATACTTCATATATAAAACACTGTTAATAATTAAAATCTAAATTTTCTCAATGCCGCCAGTTTGAGCTTAAATCGAACGATTCCAAAAATTCAAAATTCTACTCATATATTTTTATATTTTAATAAAATAATATAGTTAATTGATATTCAAATGCATGGCATTATGTCACCCACTTAGTCATTGTCTGTATATAATAAGCGTATGAATATTGTGAAGGGAAACTGGGTAAAAAAGAAGCACTTAGTTTAGTAGCCTCTCTTCGAAAAGTTAATACATATATATTTATATATGTACTGACTTTACGCAAAGAGTAGATGAAAAGTCCGTAAACTCACATAGACAGAACCGAGACGAATGACTTTTTATGACTTAATGACTTTTTATGACTTTTTTTTGCCTGTAAATTAAACATTGCGTGAAAATGAAAAAAAGATTTAAAATAAGCCTCCAGTTACAAAGCAGACTTCGCTTTACACCCTTTAAGTGAGTTGGATGACATGAGTAATAAAAACAAAATTACAAAACAAGCAATAAATGGAAAAATTATTAAAATTTTGACATTTAATTGGACATCTGGGAGTTCCCGTTCCCCCTTAGGTATCAACTCTCGTTTACCGGAGCCGTCTCTTTCTTAACACTGAATCGGGGCTCTCGAATTTTAGAATACTCAACTATCTTTATGAACGAGCGAAGAGTAAGTCTGTTCTCCATTCCTAACGAACCCAAATCAACATTTGCCTAAATTTTGTTATCCCTTTTTCTCAAAAACTACAATAAGTAGGAAGATCAAAATTTGCCCACTTACTTGAAATTACACACAGATGTGCAAAATCGCCATTTTAATAATTAAAATGAACTGTATCAGGGTGTAACGCACATTTATAAACCGCGCATGCTCACTAAGCTTCTTACAAATAATGGGTAAACAATTTTTAAACAGCTTATCAAAGCGTGTGCACTTACATGCATTGGGATTGAAACGTACTCTTGTATATTAAATACTTTTTTGCGATTTAAATGTATTACTTTGATTTCATTGTTTTACTATAGTCTAATTCGTTTAATTTCATTTTCAAATTCTAAAAGCTTATACAGGGTGTCCCAAAAAGATTGAAACTCGCTTTAATTACCTGTTGCAGATAAGTGTGCAATGCAAATTGTAAAAACGTTGAAAGAAAGGTAGGAAATAAGACTACGTTAATGAAATAGTCCTCCCATTCATTTTCAAAAAGTTACACTTTTTAAATTTTTATACGACTCCCTTAGACAAATTTGGTCAATCAGAAAATTTGTATTTTTAATACAAAAAAAATCATTAAAAAAAACCGCATATCTGTATCTTTAAAATCAACTGAATTATGATAAAGAAAATATCTGACTTATGCAACTTTTCCGTACCATGTGAAAGGCTATTTCATCAGTGAAAATAGGGATCATAAACAAATTAACGATGGAAATTGTTCAGATCAAAAAAAAGTACTTAAATGTACCTAATTATTGAAAAAGTACTTAGTTATTGAAAAGTACTTAAGAATCCGTGATTGCATCGTGAGCCTAAGCGGAATTAGCAAAAATGTCTCCTATGTATTATCATCCAATTTTATCTTTTTTGTGATATGTCACAAATTTGCATTTCTCATTGGATATATGGTTCTCATTCACAATGTTCAATTTTCAATTAAATGTAACTCGCTCAATTTTAAAGATACAGATATGCGGGTTTTTAACACTTTACAACAAAGTTGAAAAGTGTTTATGACTTTCTTCATTCTGTCCGTCTGTCTGTCTGTCTGTCCGTTAGCACGATAACTGCCGTAAAAATGACTTAATCGAAATGAAATTTTAGTATGTTGTTCAGACGGTCTGTAGGACCTATGGGAATATAAATGAATAATATCACCCAATTAGTTTTGGATTGAACCCGGGTAGAAAATATGAAATACATTGAGCCCTATGGGACCTAATTATTCAAACATTTTTAGCGGATTTAAAATTCACAAATTGCTTCGAAAATTTTAGGTAATACTCAAATTGTTCCATAAAATATATAAAAAAAAATTCAGCGAAATATATTCAGAAGTTTTTTAAATAAAAATTAAAATAATAATAACACCTCGTATATAAAGCGATCACGTGACCTCGATATGAAAAGATCACGTGACCCACTTCAAAATGATATATGGCATCCATCTTGTCTCAAAATCATGATTTTTAAAGTGCTTTTTAATTCATATTGAGTGTTGTATCCATCCTAAAACCACTTTATTTTTGCATAAATTCTGTGCATCTACATACTGAAACAACGCAATTACAATATATTTGAGATTAAATGCTCATCCAAATTCGATTATTTCTACAACGAAGCCTATTTTTCACCTATGTAAAATGTAAACAGCAAAATATGTAGAATGAGTTGTATTAGAATTGCTGTATTTCTTTAACACAAAATCATTTAGTTCATGGAGTCTGCATAGCTGATGTAAATGAAATATTCATTGATTTTACAACGAGAAGGACGATTATTTCGATGAAGTTTTACGCATAGAGTTTAATTACTTGCAGCTCCATGGTCTTAAATTTTAAATAAAATAAATTATTATAGTATTGTGATGAATGACATGAATGGGAAATTATTTATGAATGAAATGCTGCTTTTATAGAGAGAGCCAGGCGTGTTATTTTTTCTATGACGTCATTTGAATGAATTTCAGTTGTTTTCGATGAAGTTTTCAAATATAATAAATTATCGTAGTATTATGATAATTCTAAAATTAATACCGAGGTATGTATAACATTTTAGAGATGTTTTAACTAGGCAATTTATATTTTAATGCCGTCATTTGAATGAAGTTCATTTTTTTCGATGAAGGTTTAGGTTTTCAAATATAATAAATTAATGTAATATTGTGATAAGTTTTAAAATATTACCGAGGAATGTATTGCATTTTAGACTTGTTTAAATAAAATTGCATTAAAGTTGGAAAGTGTTTCATAATCAATGCTTTAAGCATCATTGATCTTTCTTGTTTTAATGATCTTGTTGCATTAAAAATTAAAATTTTCTGATTGACCCAATTTGTCTAAGGGGCTGGCATAAAAACTTAAGAAGTGTAACTTTTTTTTTGATCTGAACAATTTCCATCGTTAATTTGTTTATGATCCCTATTGTTACTGATGAAACAGCCTTTCACATGGTACGGAAAAGTTGCATAAGTCAGATATTTTCTTTATCATAATTCAGTTGATTTTAAAGATACAGATATGCGGTTTCCTTAATGATTATTTTGTATTAAAAATACAAATTTTCTGATTAACCAAATTTGTCTAAGGGGGTCGTATAAAAATTTAAAAAGTGTAACTTTTTGAAAATGAATGGGAGGACTATTTCATTAACGTAGTCTTATTTCCTACCTTACTTTCAACATTTTTGCAATTTTCATTGCCCACTTATCTCCAACAGGTAAAGAATTAAAGCGCGTTTCAATCTTTTTGGGACACCCTGTATACTCTTTTGTATTAGGGTTTTGAAATATGGAAATTACTTTTTATACTTCTAATTTTACAAATATTTGCTACATTAAAGTTTAAACATTAAAGTGCATTAAGTTTTAATTTGAAATCTTTGACAGCTCGCATACTTCATTTGCGCGAATACACTCAAAGCTCGGTTTTTTGTTAGTAAATAAGTAAGACAATATCGAAATGGTGATATCCATATTGAAAAAGCCCTCCATATATATTCGGTTTCTAAAATCTTGAAGTTAACTCGGTGTTTACAAGTCAACTAAATTTTGTATTCAACTGTATTCAACTATAAAGCACATTACATTTGACGCAAATCATATATAGCTGACAAGTTTTGTTCAATATTCATCGCACTTCCCACATGTGAAGATATGCTTACACTGTAAAACATTTGCAGCATGTTAATGAAAGATTCAGGGGAATCAACTGTCCATAATGGGGAGTAAGGTTCCTGATAATTATGATGACACATATATATATATATATATATATATATTTGTCATTCACATTCTTATACTACGCTGTTTAGTTTATCTAACTTTTCATTTATGAACTATCCTTATTCCTAATTCCTTTTATATGCTTCGTATTAAAGAAACATTCTATTTGCTATCTATTCAAATTTATGCTGCATTTGCGCTAAATTCAGTAATAGAATTTATTTTAATTTTTTATTATGTATTACTATCTCTACTTTCTTCCAATGTTAATTGTAGTTTATTGTGGCTCATTCTCCTATTTTATTCTTTTCTTTTATTTGCATAGGTTACTTATTATATTTTTGCTTAAAGTATTATTAATTATTGTCTTCCTTTCTGTTTTATTATTTGGTAAATATTTGTATTGCAATTATTCTTTAGCAATTAGTAATTTAATATTAGAATTTTCTTAATCTAGTGCTGCCATCTATCGTTTTTAAATCTTACTGCAAATTTTCTTTGCTATTAGTAATTACATATTGGAAGTATCTCATTCTAGTGCTGCCTTCTATCGTTATTATTTCTTACTAATTTATTGGTTTTGTGATTTTATGACTGGGTAACTGCCTTTGGGATTTTTCTATTGGTGTTATAGATACCTTTTATAAATTGTACTTTTTAGTACAATCTTTTTATTACTTTTTTGGACAGGATTCTATGTGAATTCAAGATTTACACAGTATATATTTTATTATACCTTGTGTTTTAATTAATCTAGTTTAGAATTGATTATATTTATATTGTTAATCATTTCTTTTTATCTTGTAATATCCTACTTATTACATTTTATTAGGTTTTACATGGACTTAGTTGTATATATTTATATATAAGCAATTATTTTATTTTTATTTATATTATTTATATATGTTAATGCCATACTCTTTATATTACTTTAACTATTATGAATTATACATCTTATTTGATTTAGTGACTGGCAAATATATTTATTCTTGTTATTATATAATTTGATAAATATTGCCCGGTATTTTCAATTTTGTTGGGAATTGTTTAGACCGTTATCATTTTACCAACAGTGTGCCATGGATTGTTTTGGATATAATAATTGCCCAGCTAAAAATTATAACTTCAATAAATGTAAGAATAAAAATTGTAAAACCTGTCCATTTGCTTCTAACTCACAAATTACTAATCTACATAGTCATAAGACTTTCTGTAAAATTTTTAATTGCATCTACAAATTATCTTGTAATATATGTAATATATCTTATATAGGACAGACCAGTAATCCTATTCATCTACGTATGAATGTACATAGAGATCATGTTAAAAAATATATACACAATAATAATTTTCTTCCTACTTCTAATAAAATCGAATATAAACACTTTGCTCATCATGGTTTTGAAAATATAACTATACATATTTTGGACATTAAAACAAATACTGCTGATAGATTATTCTTAGAAAACTTCTATATTAAATCACAATGAACTCTGTTTCTATATGGATTAAATCAATTATATCTCAATGTCAATATTGTTAAGAATAATTTTGTAGATAATAAATATTCTATTTTTAATCACCTTTTTTTTTAAACCTCTTTTACATAATAGTAAATTGGCTAAACTCAAAAGATTTAAAGGCGGTAAAGGAAGCTCCTCCCAATATGATTTTAAAGCGGAGATTAAAAGTATGCATCAACAATTCAATAACACATATCAATGGAAATTTATTAAATCATGGGTATTTGCAGTTAAGAAAAAACAATTAAACACAGTTTATGCTATTTTCTTAAAGTTAAATCTTACTAATGAACATTTTAATCATATTTTCTATGATTTGCTCATTACTAGATCAAAATATTTAAAAATAAAACTTAATCAATTTCATAATAATAACTGTTCTAATTCTTATTGTGTAATATCATTTAAGCATCCTATTTATAATTCCATAAACTTTAAGAATTTATTTAATCAATTTCATCATTTATTGCCTGTAAAGGATTTGAATGTTACTAAAACTTTTAAATATAACAAGCCTATTGGAAGAACCATTTTTAATTACAATGCAATTTCAAAATCTCTCTCAGTCGACATAGATTCCTCTACAAATTTAGATGGTGAATGTATTTGTAGTGTTGATAATTATGCTGAATTTATAAATCCACACTTGGGTCATATAGTTACTGGCAACTTAGCCATTGTAAAAGATAAATCTTTAAGAACTATAATGTCATTTGTCACTAAATTCAGGTTACCTTCATGTAATAATTCTAAACAAGTGTTAAAGTCAATCATTCTGGACCTTGATAAATTTATTTATGGATTAGCTTCTAAATATGCTCAGCCTTTAGAGGCATTTAATATGTGGAAATTTACTATTTTAAGATCTATTAAAAATACCATTTGTAGTATTAATTTATCTAGATCTATATATAATATGGATAATATAAAGCACTCTGTTAATGATTTACATAGATCTTTTGTTATTACTTATGTAGATAAAGCCTCTAATAATTATGCTATTATTTGTAAAAAATTCTATATTCAATATCTGCTAGATTATTTAAAAAATAATAGTCTATTTAAAATTGATTCACACTCTCTTAATAGTATCAAATTGAAAATTATCAATATGTATAGTGATTTAGATATTAATAATAAATTTTTGACATTTCCATATATTGTGCTTATACCTAAATTTCATAAAAATCCTATTAAATTTAGAACTGTTACTAGTGGTCATAATTCATACTCTACTACTGCTAGTAAATTATTACTAAATTATTTAAATGTACTAAATAGCAATTTACGAGATTCTGGTGATAGCTACATTATTCTAAATAACAGTAAGGAATTAAAAAATAAATTAAAAACGCTTGGTAAAATAATAGGATTTCAAACTTTTGATTTTAAAGATCTATTTAATAATATTAAGATCACTGATCTATATGATGTCATTTTAGCTTTATATAATGCTTATATTACTAATCATTCTAATCTTACTAAATTTACCAATTTTCCTAAGCTTCTCCATTTTGTTCTTTTCAGTAATTATATCTTTCAAGGTAATAAATTATACTTACAAGTCTCAGGTGTTCCACAAGGTGGCTGTAGTAGCAGTATGTTAGCTAATTTATACCTATATCAATATGAAAAATTCTTTACTTCAACTGATTATAAAATTTATAGATATGTAGATGATCTGATTTGTCTTGTATTTACTGATAACTATGTCATAGATATAGATTTCTATCCGGATAATTTGGAATTAATACCTAATGAAACTTCTATTAGTAATAATATTTATTATTTGGATTTAAATCTAATTATAGAACCTGCTCATGGGATAGTTACTAAATTATATGATAAAAAAGATTTTCTTAAATTTAATATTAATAAATTATTACCTTTTAATTCCTGCAACTCGATTCAATTGTTTAGAAATATTATACTTAATCAACTTTTTAGAATTTATAGATTATCAGATAAAAAATTTCATGCTTTGCACATTAATAACCTCAAAATTACCAGTAAAATGTATCAATATCCTGCATATTTAGTAAATAGCATAGTTAATAAGTTTCGATTAGCCTAAAATTCTCATATTCTCCCCTTATTATCTTATTTTAGCCGTACTTCTTCATTCTCTTGAAATTATATTTTCATCTTTTTATCTTGAAGCTTTAACTGTTGAATAACTCATTTTATTTCATTTTATTGCTTTTGCGCAGTACAGTTTTTATTACTCTCTTTGGCAACAGCAAATCACATCTTTTCATTTTGGCATATGGCAACATTGGTCCAGTCATATTTTGCTCGTCATGGTTGCGCTGAAGAGGTGTGTTTTGAGGTATTTATGTTTCCTTTATTGTTCCAATCTATATGCTTGTCGTCCATATAACACAAGTTTATAGATAAAATCTATCTTGTGTTTCAGAAACAAGCATTCTTGTGTTCATTTCGAAGGGATATATGGACCCGAAGAGAATTTTTTCGAAATGAACTTATCGTAAGCCTAAATCTCCTCTATGTGCAAGCTGTTCTGCTTGATTTTTTTGTTTTCTTATTTGCATTCCTCATTTTTGAAATTTGTTGATTGTCTTTGTCTTTATGACTTGCATTATGCTTTATTATTTCCTCTTTTTGTCTTAATTTCTTTTATTTCTTTGTATTTTGTAGAAAATTTTGGAATAGTGTATTATGAGTTACTACATACATTCTAACTTTGGATTTAATAATTTATATTTATATATATATATATATACAGGGTGTCCCAAAAACATTGACCTCAGCTTTTATTCCTTAAATATTGATCTTAGATATATATATAATAAATTACAAAGTTGCGTAAAAAAAGGTACAGAATTTTATGAAATCGATAAAAATTTTCAAGGGATTAAATTTGAAGAAATTCAAAATTTAAATTTTTATACGGCCCCCTTCAAAAAACATTTCCAATGAGTAAAATGTGCTCCATATACTAATAAGGTGATATACAAAATTTCAGCATTTTATCATAAAAAGTCCCAAAGGTATGTTTAAACAAAATTGGTGAGGGATTAATCACAAATTAAAATGTAAATGTTTACAGAAAGAGTGCAAATGACGCAACGCAGAAATGCATCATAGGCAAATAATATCTGCCTCTTATCTTTAATGGATCTTTGGCATGGATAGAAAACATTTTGAACAAGCTTTGTAATCTTTGTGTAAAGTTATTATTTCTACACAGTGTAGATACTTTTGTACCAATAAATAGCAAAATTACTATTTATTTATGTAGTCATTGTTTTCTTTCGTAATTTGTGTATGACCCCTGACACGCGATCTACCGACATTTTTTTCCCCTCCCCATGTCGATTCATCGAAAAGTGATTTAAGTCAGCATTTTTCTCTTTTCATATCTCTGGGACTTTTTATGATAAACAGCTGAAATTTTGTACATCACCTTATTAGCGTATGGGGCGCAAATTTTACTCATTGGAAATGTTTTCGTACGGGGGCCGTATAACAATTTAAATTTTATATTTCTTAAAATTTAATTCCCTTGAAAATTTTAATCGATTTCATAAAATTCTGTACCTTTTTTTACGCAATTTTGTAATTTATTATATATATGTCGATAGATCAATATTTAGGGAATAAATGCCGAGATCAATGTTATTGGGACACTCTGTATATATATATATATATATAGCTGGAATTTTCATGAACGCCTGCTATAGCGGCTTTTCTGGTAGTTTGCTGAAATTATCAAAAAAGTAGCTGAAAAAATGTGAAAAAGTTGCAGAATGTTTTGCAGTGTACATGCTATACTACCGATAATCTATTCTCATTCACCTGTCACGGTATCTTGAACGTGTACCTTTTTTTTTTTTTTTTGCGACCCAGACCGTGCCCCTTACCAACAAAGGGTTTAAAGGGTGGAAAGCACGGCCGGGAAACGAGCTACCCCAGCAATAGAACAAAAACACCGCGAATAAGTCCGTGTAAAAATATCCTCAGTTTTCCCACATTAAACAGGAAAGAAGAGACCAGAGAGGCAGAAAAACCAAGAACCAAATAAACAATCCACCACTAAATAAGAAAACAAATATATATGAAACAAATGCCAAAAATGTCTCTCCGGAAGAAAATACAAATCAACAAATTAACAGCCACGTCCAAACGCGAGGAACACAAAAACTTCAACCTAAATAAAAACAAAGCCAACAAATCTCCAAATACTCCGGAAAAACCTACATAAACATAAAAATAAACCAATCCTTCCAAACACCTTAATAACACAAGAACAGAAATAACAACTACCAACCCAAAAACAAGCAGATAGACTAAAAACGAAAGAAAACCAAGAGGACCAATACCACCTCAAAGCAACAAGAAAAGAAGCGGCACCAACCAAAGGCAAAAACAAACACAAACCCCAAATAAAAGTTTACAATCCAACAGTCAGAATTCACCGAAAATCAAGGAAATACCATAAGCAAACTAGCATGTCCTCCAACTACAATCCAAGAAAAATAACCAAAATACGAAGTACAATCCTCCCCCACAACAAACAAACGAGAAAAAAAAAAAAAAAAAAAAAAAGTGCGTCGCCATCAACATCCAAGAACCACACCAAAACAAAACTTTTCCAACATACATAAAAAACCAACCAACAGCAAAGATGTCCCAGGGAGCGCCTATAAAACCTAATGTCAAACTACAAAACAAATAAGCTAAAAACCTAATCTTCAACATTTCTTTCCAGGCAAAAACGCGCCACCGACAGAACGGCGACGCCCCCCACCCACAGAATATGTATTATTTAAAAAAAAAAAAAAAAAAAAAAAGTGCCTGGCCAGGGCCGGTTACATAGGCCCACAGATCTTCTGCCGCATAGGCAGGAAAATAAAAATAAACAATCGCAACCATATAAAAATTTTTTGCCACTTTAAAAGTAGGCCAACATTATATCAAAACTACTATACAATATATATACAAGGATAACCAAAAACAAAATCCACACCCCAATCGTAGTCCTAATAAACAAACAGGCCCAGAAAACCAACAACAAAAACAAAGGAAGTCCCGGCGAGACCACACCACTCCCACTGCGGTCTCCCGGGCTCAGAAAAAATACAAGTAGAACCAACTAAGTCAGCAATCGTACCAGGTTTAAGGTCCCATAACCAAGTTTAAATATCATCAAAATACAACATACGTAACAAAGATCCAACACATATTATCCAGAAAAAGTTACCCACCTAAATAAACAGCACGTTCAATACGACCCCGACCACGCAACAAAACAAACAAATGAACACCAAACAAAAAAAGGGGGTACTACCTGTGGCCCCAAATAAAAACAATTGGATTCCCAACAAGCACAGCAATTCTACTATATACTACATTCATTCTTTTCCATCTATACCTTCAAGACATAAAACTTCAATCCTATGCGTCTCCATAGTCAATATGCCTCCGGTATCTAATAACCTCTCTTTTAAATGCTTCACAGTTTTCATCCCGACAGGAATGATCTGTAGGTCGTTCACTTCGACTACCTCTAATAGATTCCATGCAGTTTATACACTTCAGAGGAGCCCTACAAGGGGAAGTACCATGTAAACCAGCACACCTCAAACATCGAGGATCTGTTTTACATCTTCCAGAAGTGTGGCCGATTCGTCCACACTTCATGCATTGAAGGACGGAGATAAATTCTCTGCACCTCACTCTTAACCACCCAAAGTAAACATGGCTCCTCTTGTTCAATAATCCAAAGGCCTCAGGCAATACATCAAAAATCAAGTGGTCTCCATATTTTCCTCTTATCCTGAATTTATATTTGAAGGAGGGTTCAAAGGACCCCAACCAAGGATTCTGGGAAACCATGTCCCCAACAAACTCCTCCTCTGCAACATCCCTAGGGAGATCGAAAAAGATTACCCTAGGGGCTTTCATTACTGGAATCTGGAAGGATAATTTATCCCTTAATGAGGGATCACCCGCTAAATCCTCCATAAGTTTAACTGCCTTTATTTTCTCCGGGACCTCCACAACCATTCTACCGTCCTTGAGGCCAAAGCACTTATCAATCCCAACTTCTAAGTCTTTAGGCTTGACCACTGATGAATAAAGCAGTTGTTTCGTTACCTCCGGGGAACAGGTGGACCTGGGAGTCACTATGATCGTACAATGGGAGTCCGGAGCAGTTAATTTAGAGGAGCGGGGTTCTCTTCCAGAGGCTCTTTCATCCCTGTCTCTCGGGAAGTCTTCCCATAGGGCCGATTGTTTCTCCAGCGCCTTTTCAACCAATTCAAAGGCTACCCTAGATTCGGCCAATCTTCCCGCAAGATCAGCATTCTGTGACCTAAGCTCTCTGTTTTCGTCCTTCAGGGAATCCTCGCCAACAATTCCGCGGAGGGAGAGTTTGTCTTTAATAGTCTCCAAATAGGCCTTAATCTCTTCAAATTGGGCCATTTGGCCTCCAATTTCTATGTCCTTTCCTTGAATCGAAGAACCAGTCTCTCCCTCCCTAGGACCACGGGAACCGTCCCGCACCAAAGTCTCCAGGAATCGGGAGACCATTAGGAAATTCCCAACTAGTGGCTGAATAATCCTCTTTATTATTTCCCTTTGAAATGTAATAGATAAGGGGTCGTCCTTCTTCCTCAAGAACAGATGACCCGTCCGAGTCAACATCTCTCTCATCACAAGGCCCGGCTGGACAGCTCGGCCATCAATGAAAACACATTGTTTCAAGTCTTCAGTGGTAATTTTATCAATAACATACCTTAAGGTGGGCGAAAAATTTTCTTCCCCCCTTGGTGAGGAGGCCGACCAACCAGGTCCAGCAATCCTGTCCTCAGAAATTTCCAACTCCGGTTTCGAACCCTCCAGTGTCGAATCCTCAAGCTGGTCAGTCTCCGTTTTCCCAGTTTCTTGATCCAATATAACATCTATTTCATCACCAAGTCCCGGTTTACTACTCTTCATAAGATCAATTCTCAGATTGAGGTCCTGAATTTCAACCTCCCTAGTCTTCAAAACTTCTTTCATTCTTTCTAGTTCGCAAGTCTTTCTGTTTAACTGTTTACGAGTGTTGTTTACATTGACTCTAGCCTCACAGACTTCACTCCTCAAACACTCCAAATCCTCAACGATCCTTTTATTTTCTCTCAAGCTATCGACCAGTTGTGAATTAGCCGCGTTGCGCAGCTCGCACCGATAGTCCCTCGCCATACTTTCCTGTCTCTTCAAAGATTCCCTCAACTGTAGAACTTCAACATTCGATTCAGGAGATGCTGAACCCTTGGCTTTTTCCTCGTTGATAAGTTCACGATAAGACTCTGGGAATTTTTCATTCATGAGATCCTGTACTGCCCTTTCCAAAGACAAGTTCTTTTCTTTCAACTCCATTAGAACCCGGTTCTTTTCCCTGTGTAATTTTTGGGAAGTCTGATATTCTTCCCCCAATTCAATATTGTGCTCCGAACTGAGATTTAAGTCTCTATCCCTTGATTGATAACAATCACAAAGTCTCAATATTATATCTTTCAAGGGTACTAATAACTGAGAAATAACTAAACCCTGCAGAGGGCGGGCAAAATGGGAAGATCTCTTCTCAGAACAGAAGGACTTAAAATCCTCCAAATGAGCCGCAACATCTTGAACTGGATACCAATCCAGATCATCCTCCTCTAATACTGGTTTTATACAAATTTCTTTCAAGTCCGGCAGGGATTTTATCAAATCGTCCAATTCTGTAGCGTAAAACATCTTGTAATTATTTATTTTCACCCTCAATCACCCGAAACCAAAAATATCAGTTATAATGACGTCACAATTTCAACGAATCACAAACAATCCCAAACCATGGTATACCAAAGAGTTCGGAAGGGCAGAAAGTCAATCTCCAAAACCACTAGTCAAGAGTCAAGTAATTACAGCCAGGCGTATCGTGTAAACAAACAATCCAAAGGAATACACAATTATTTCAATGCGGTTGACGTTGTCAACTATCTCCAATAATTCTAATAATTCTAATCTCAAGTCAAAAGGCCTCTAAGGAGATGCAGGACCCCAATATAGTCTTAAAATATCAATTATAGTGACGTCACAAATACAACAAATCACAAACAATCCCAGACCAGAGTATGCCAAAGATCTCGGAAGGGCAAGAAGTCAATCTCC
This sequence comes from Amaurobius ferox, assembly GCA_951213105.1. Classification (NCBI taxonomy): domain Eukaryota; kingdom Metazoa; phylum Arthropoda; class Arachnida; order Araneae; family Amaurobiidae; genus Amaurobius; species Amaurobius ferox. The sequence continues at coordinate 102,112,784 of OX578136.1, forward strand.
AAAACCACTAATCAAGTGTCAAGTATTTACAACCAGACATATCATGTAAACAAGAAATCCAAAGGAACACACAATTATTTCAATGTGGATGACGTAGTCAAATATCTCCAATAATTCTAATAATTCTAATTTCAAGTCAAAAGACCTCTAAGGAGATGCAGGACCCCAATATGGTCTTCTGTACACCGGGAAATATAAGTTATATTTTTAATATAAATAGAACAGTTATCTCTAAAAAACCAGCTCCGCAGAAAAACTAAAAAGTTAAACAATTTCAATTCTAAGCAATTAACACTTAAATGTATATAACAATTCTATAATACATAATATTATCACATTTTAGGAGTATACATTAACCCTCTATATCCATATATACATATGTAAAATCATTTATAAAGCTCGAAAAATCTGAAGAAAAATATCAATTCTCGTACCTCCCGAGTGCATGGAGAAAGAGCATAGAACTAAAGAACAAGGTATATGACGTCATCAAAATTCAATAACATAGTTATTAAATCATCCAATTATACCACTCCTTCCAATTTCAGCATATATGCAATTCATATATAATAGTACAATTCTACAATAACAGAATATTTTTAAACATACAGGTTAAGGAGTTATAGAAAAAGCAGGACCGCAGCAAACCAGTCGATTCACAATAACGTCGAAACCGGTGTCTCGGTCCCAAGTTCTTTGTATCAATTAGGACGAGAATAATTTTATCTTAATTATCAGACAACAATGGGCTTCCAATTATAAACACTTCAAAGTATATTTCAGTTTTTAATCTTCGAAAAATCCGAGAAAAATACTGTTTTCATTCACAACTTGTTGGATCCCCCCTGAAAAGATCAGCGATCAGCACGACGGAGGCAGATGACATCACAAATTATTGAAAATATTCTTATAAATTGTCCATAAGTCCAATAAACCCCAAATTCGGGATATGAGTCAGTATTAACCTGAAGATTCCATAGACACTGCAACAATATTTTTAGCACTTATAGTATAGTCAAAATAGAAAAAGCTGCCCCGCAGCAAACCAGAGAAGTCCTTATAAGTATGAAACCAGTCACTTTATATACAAATAAACACCATCAACCCTTAGATCACAATATTTCTATATTTATCAGTAGTCGAAGTTCCCGTAGAACCTTCCAGAAGAGAATCTATAGCAATTTGAAGACACAAAATTTTCAGAGAAAAATCTCGAGTTTTAACAACTACGCACTTGAATAGCCATCTTGATTTCTAACATGGCAATCCAGATTCACTTAGCATTACGAGAGATTCATTATATAAAAACACCTTATATACACAAGTTAACAACCATAGAGCACATCTAAACATTTCCATCATATACTACATTACCTCCGGCATCTTTTGAGACTAATATAATCTATATCAATCCACTATTACACAATATAAAACTATATCAAAACGGAGCCACAAAAATCACAACCTTTCAAGTCGACGCCATTGCTGGAGGGGAACGTGTACCTTGAAAAACTATTGAAAACTTCATTCCGGATTTTCGATTCCGTTACTCCAGAAACAGTACCCTATATAGTATATATCCATCGTATTGCCTACTTATACCTGAAAAGAAAACGAATTCTGAAATTTAAGTGAAAATATGCATAGAACAACCACGTCGTCGCGTGACATTTTATGTGTGTGTGTTAACCCTAACCCCAAATAGTAAAGTTAACTTGAGTAAATAGAGGTAGTACAAGGTTAATTTATGTAAAGATTGAAGCATTAGTATTTGTTTATTTTGTATTTATTTATTGACCAAGCGAATTTTGACTCTGCTGCAGGACTCGGCACGCAATATGTAAATTCCATTTTATGAAAGGGCGATAGCACATTCTCTCGTGTTTACTTTATAACGGAATTTAACGCTAACAATTCTGGATAAAAATAGGTTTACTTGCCAACATGTTGCATACTTATATGCATAAATTGATAAAAGTCCATAAGCTAAGTTCTGTTCTCTAATATAGAGTAACACAAGATATGATGACATTAGTTGAGAACAAGAACAGGGTGTATTTATTGAAGTGGGTTTTCTGTAAATTCATATCTTCCAGAATTAAAAATATGAAGTTCTACCGTAATATGGCATTGTAAATCTGCATTAATAGTTAACTAAAGAAAATTTCACCAGAAACTATGGAAACTAGAGAAAAATTAGAAATTTCAGCATAAATTTCTTTTAGAAAATGTATTTCAGTAGAAATTTTAAATAGAAATTTATTTTATCCAGCGTATTATTATCAATTTGAATACAGAGATTTTATTAATATTTTCTGAATCCGGATATTATATCGTCCCATTAGAAATATTATATTTTTCAGTTTTATTTATATAATTTCTAATTTCTTATTTATATAATTTCTAATGTAAATCAGCATTTATAGTTAACTGGGAAATTTACCCCACAATTAGAAATTTCAGTAAAAATTTCTTTTACAAAATGTATTTCAGTAGAAATTTCAAATAGAAATTTATTTTATCCAGCGTATTATCATCATTCTAAATACAGATTTTTTAATAATATATTCTGATTCTCGATATTATATCGTCCCATTGGAAATATTTTATATGTAAGCATTACTTTGAATATTTTATTAGGCAGCACATCCTAAAATGTAAATATTCGAAAACTCGTTATATCCTTATTTCTATTTATATAAATTCTAATTTTATGTCCATTCGTGTCGCTTTAAACCAGATGGTTTGCATTTACTCAAAAATTCGAATGTATTGGTCATTAGTACAGCTGTGTAATAAAATTTCAATAAATACAGTTTTATAATTATTTTTATAGCTCTACCCTTTGACCACAAATCCACTTATTTTTCTTGCCATAATATACTGTCAAATTTATACCTGAATTCCAGCGTTTTTGTTACACAACACGTATTTACAAAAATAATTTTGAGGTATTTCAGTTTCTCGTTAATATTATCGAATGATCTATCATCCAATTACCAAATTTTAAGTATATCTCGTTCATATATTGTTGGCAACTAGAAATTTCAGAAGAAATTTCAGAAGAAACTTAGAAAATGAATTCAGTATAAAATGTATCTCAGCAGAAATTTATTTTATACAGCGTATTATTATCAATTTAAATACAGATATTTCAATTACAGATATTTTACGTTGGCTCAATTATTCGAATTTTACATAATTTATTCACTCCTGGAAATGCAAATATTTGAAAACTACACTATTTTTTCTCTGCTGTACTACATTTAGTGTTCACAAATTCAAATATTTTGTTCTGAGCTCACCGTGAAATGCAAACATTCGAAAGCTGCAATTTTTCCATTGGCTGTGTCGGACGGTCTGAAACTAAATGCTTGATAGTTTGCTTTAAAATGTTGCTTAAAATATGCGTTTCACTTTTTATTGATAAATACGTTGCATGTTTGATTAATCATATTTTGATCTGCGACACCCCTGAAATAATAAACTAAATAAATAAATGGTAAAATCTATCATTTTTTACAATTTTTAGACGATCTCTGTAAATTATTTTAAATTTAAATCAAATCTTAATGTGTGTTTCGAATTTATTGCTTGCAGAGTTCGAGCAGTTTACTTCAATAGATTTAAAGTTTTTTATTTTGTTGTTTATTGTACCGAAAAATTTAAATTTAAATTTTCGCACTTTCGTAAACTGCATATTCCCAGAAGAGCTTTGCTTGCCCTGTGTATTAATTTTCGAGCCTCAATAACATCCAAATGTACGTTTCGCACCTGAAACAAATGTTTAATTCTCCCAAACATCTTCTAGAACTTATGCCTACATTCAAAACCCTAATACAATTTTGGGATTCTAGTACATATTTTAGGCAAATATTCCGCCAATACTTTTTAACAGATGGCAACAGACGTTTGAATCTCATATTTCAACCACATATTAATGACATATTGACCTATTAAAATAATTTTATCTTTAAAATAAGCAGTTCAATTTTAAAAAATCTGATGTGGGCAGCACATGACTTTCCTTATATAATGCAATGAATTTACTACTTTTACAGATAAAAAAATGTTATTCTTATAGTAGATACTTATAGTCCTTCCAAGATATTGAATTTTCTTCAATTAGTCGTCATTTTCATTGATGTAGCGTCATTTTTATCCATTAGGCGAGATTTTTCTTAATTTGGCAACACATTTAAAAAATTCGCCAAGTTGACGACATTCTGCCAAATTCGTCGCCAAAATCTCATCAAGGATTATGAACGGAGATATAAGTTATTCTTACAGCAGATAAATGTCTATTGGCGTTCAAATACAAAAGCATTACTCAAAGTATATTTTCTCGTGAATGGAACGAGTTAGATCCACGAGAATGATATCACCAAATTTATCGCATGATATTACATATGAAAAGTGAACATGTTTCTCAACAGTTAATGTATTTTTTTTAATTTATGGGATTTTTTGATAAATTTATTTTAAAAATATGCAGTATATTGAGAATTGTCCATGCTAGCGTTTTAAAATTTATGTCAATCGTTTTCTAAAGAAAAATTACATAAGAAATGTCTATTTGCGTAACTTTGTTAAATGTTTTGATGTTTTGAGGACTTTTCCAAAATTTCACTCGAAAATTTAGGAGGGTTCTGAGCATTCGATTACGTTTAAAAACAACACACTAACTAAACACAATTAATTTCATTGATTTAGTGCAATTTTATCAATTTCAAGATATTTTTATGGATTTACAAACATTTTTATCAATTTGACGACATTTTAAAAATTCTCTAAATATGTTACTAAGTAGGACGGATGGACTGACGGACAAATAGTACCGAAACATCATTTCAGTACTCTCTTCTAACAAAACAAAATTAATTTCAATGATTTATCGTCGTTTTTATCAATTTGGCAACGTTTAAGAAAAGTTGCCAAGTTAGTGATATCCAACCAAATTCGCAGATCTGAATTTGCAAATCTGCATGATTTGCATGATATTATATATTATATATGAATTTGCATGATATTATATATGAAAAGTGAACATGTTTCTCAACAGTTAATATTTTTTTTATTTTAATTGAATTTTTGATAAATTTATTTGAAAAATGTGCAATATCTCGAGAGCGGTTAATGCTAGCGTCCTACAGTTTGTGTCAATCGTTTTCTAAGGAAAAATTACATAAGAAATGTCTACTTGCGTAACTTTATTAAAGATTTTAATATTTTGATGATTTTTTCAAAATTTCACTCCAAAATTTAGGGGGTTCTGAGCATTCGATTGTGTATTAAAACAACGGGCTTCCAGTATTCACGGATTGTGATTTTTGTACCAAATTTCATTCGAATCGCTCCATTTGTTGGTGAGATATCGTCTCCACAGTCTCACTGACACACACACACATACTTTCACACACACACACACACAGACATCACCTCAAAAATGTTCGACTCGTGATCAGGGATGCTTGAAACGTGCTCGCCCGTCGAAAACTTGAATTCGAATTTTCGACCCCGTCACAATACTTTCCTTATACATTATGTATATAAGGAAAGTAAAAATATTACAAATGAAGTATTTGAACTGATATTTTTATTTATAATCAATTGTAAATTTGTCAGTGAAAAAATAACAAACTACAACATGCCAATTATTTCACAAAATCTTAATCGATATATTTTTAAATCCCTAAAAATAAAATTTTATTGAATTTTGATTCTGGCTTTCTAAAATATCGATTTTAATACAAAAATTTAATTCGACACTTTAAAAAGTTATGCATTTTTTGTGTATTTTTTATATAGGGAATGAAAATTACAAACAAATTTCAATATAAGAGCTACAGAGGTAACTTCGTGCGAACTTCATACGTACATATTTTAAAGAACATGCCAAAAAATTTTAAATGAACACTTTATTAATAACACAGCATATAACCAAGCAAAGGTATTAGCTGGTTTTGAAAGCAAAAAAAAGAACCTCTTCTATTAAGATAAAGGAGGCGTAAAGGAAGCAGAGAAATAACTCCAAAGAAACAGAATAATGTTTACCAACTCAAAAATGCCCATTCTATTCAAGAAGATAGGCATTGCCAATTCAAAAGCATTAAAAAAACGTATAAAACAATGAAACGAGCTACAAAAGATCGCAAACAAATATCTCAAAACACTGTAAAAAAAATAACTGTAAATATTCAATAAAGTTTAGTAGCACTTAAAAATTACAACAGCAAACGGTTTTTGGAAGCTTGTATATTCACAATCATTTTTAGTGTTTTCAAATCATTTTTTGCAATCGTCTGCTAGTAGTTTCATTCTATTTTATATCTCCTTGTATATTTATTTTTTATTGCTTTCGGATTGGCAACGCCTATCTTCATCACACAACCAATTTTGTTGACAGGGATTTTCTTGTCTCGGGTAAGGTGACTGCTCTGCCTCATTCATCCTGCTGAAGCTGGCTCTGTTATGCCTCCGAAACCGGCTGATATTTTACTTGTTTACTATATAATGTATTATAACCGATTTACTTGACAGTTAGTTATCTATCTTTACATCGGTTTGAGTGATTCAATTTAAGCATATAAAAAGTTGTTCAAAAATATTCCTTTTAAGAAGACAAAGTAAACTTCCTATTTCACTTCTCTTCCCTTTCTTACATTTATTGGCTTCATTTATCACTAGTTTTTGTTCTTCATTATGTTACATAGAAAAAAGCGTCCTAAATATAACAAATCTCTCTAAACGTGCACAAGCTTTGACTTTATCTCCATATTTCTTTATCTGTTTTTTAAAAGGTGTTTCTGAACAATCTCTAAGAACGAAGAATCGAACAAGAGAAAGATAGTGACAAACCATTGGAATGTTGTTTTGTTTCTGTCCGACATTGTCTTCAAACCTGTACAACTTTTATCTCTTCCAAAATGCTTTATTTCGTTCAATACTGACAAGGGATTACAGAAGAACGGAGAAAAAAAATGTATACATAACCGATTGGAAAGATAAAGAGATTTTCCCACAAAAATTATGGGAAAAACCTTATAGACAGCAGTGCATTTTTGTTTGGGCAGTATTTTTCCTTAAATTGGGGAAAAAAATCCCTAATGTGTACCACACATGATCTTCTCTTCAAATAAATAAAATGCCGATATTCCGGGATAACAAAAATTAGAGCTTTCTTATGACGTCTTTATTTTAAGAGCTTTCTTCGTCATTTTGAAGTTAATAAAATAGTTGCAAAACATGTATTTTAGTCAAAGGAATTTTCTAGTTAGGATTTATTATGACTTTTGACAAGGGATGGGGATAGGACAGCCCAGGGATTAGCGCGCGGGGTTGCACTCGGTTGACCCACGTTCGATTCACAGCTCTGTCCCAACTGTTCCCGTGTTCACGCGGAGTACGGGCACGTTAAATATATGGACCCGTAAGTCCTTCAGAGATGCTGGTGACAGGGAAAGAAGGTTACAGTCTCTATAGATGTCGCCCTCATTAAGTTCCGGTCTAAATTAAGTAGCACTGTCTCGGCCGTCCAAGCAGATACCTTACAGACCTTAGGGTAAGTCGGATGATCTGGGTCGAAAGAAAAATTGATTAAGTTGTTCAGAAATCCTAGAACCCGTTTTTGTAGGAAATACAATGTGAGAGAACAAATAATTGACCTCCACGAGGCTAGGTAGTCAACGCCATGTAGGGCGTAAGGGCACATGTCGTAAGGGAAAATACTACAGTCTATCGATGTATCCAGAAGTGAGCGAAATAATATATACCGGTTAAGTCGAGACTGGAGTACGTAGGGTGACTGCATATAATTAGCCGAAAAACCATAACTACTTCTACAGCCACTCCAACAGTCAGACCAAAGGTGATACATGTTATGAGTCAACCCATGACCAGTATGAGGGCTACATGCGCGTCGTCTATTACGCTGTCTACTATTTCCACTAACCTCAACTCATCATTGACAGCAGTTAGATTGGTGCCATTTCCCTGAGATGTAGCAGAATGGAGTTAAGTCGTCTTCAATACCAAATTTCAGTTTTGCTCAAGCCCCGACAATGGCAGGAAAATGGAAGCAACGTTCATATAAAAGTGGCGTTGCGAACGAGACAGTCTAGAGAATTGTATCTAATGGCAGGCGCACGACCCAAACACAGGACGCAATTATCTGAAAATCGATCAACTTCGATACCCGTTCCATTCTGATATTTATTGAAAACAATTTAGTAGCTTAACATTATGTTGCTGAAATCTTAGAATCTGTAGCAATCTCCTTTATAGCTAAAATCAGTCGCCTAATTTCAGCACGGTAAGTATCTCACGGAAGTGCTTACAAGGTACCAACATGGCACCATTACCTGTCATGCCTGATCTTTAAATATATCCAATAGGAAATGTCGGGAAGAGCACGGAGAGGTATCTACAGGCTCTGATACAACCACAGCAGACACCAAAAAACCATCTTCAAAGGGTTGAGCAAGAGTAATAAGCAATACCACAAGACTGTATACGATATTGATTTGCTTCAATGCCGTAATGTGTAGCGAAATTTATTGCTAACAAAGAAGAACCCATTACATACTATGGTCATGTAAGCCACTTTTTGCACAATATATGTTTTTTTTTTATGTTTTATTTACTACCTAACCAGTTTTGTCCATAAGTTTCAGGCAAATCGTTCTTTCCCTTCTTGTTGCAGTATCAATTTCAGCTTGTGTAATGAAATTGTGTATTGTGGGGAAAGTAAAAATATGTAGGCAGCATATAACTTTCACTACAAACTCAAATTCATTTCCTCTTTCCTAATCCCTAAAATTGAGTTTAACTGCATAATGTAACACAGATACTCATTCGATATTATTTCAATTCTCAGTTTTAGTACTTCGTTATTATTTGACAGTTTAGCACATTTTAAACGCGCCACCTCCTGAGAATTCAAAAAACTTTAATATCTCGTGAAAAGTTCATCCAAGAGTAATTGAGTTGATCTTCTTTGTTTTTTCATCAAAAATGCGTATCAAACGAACATTTAATCAATACACTTAGGCATATTTAGTCTTGTATTTAAAATTTTGGTGATTTTTGAGGGACATTTCGAAAAAAGGGCTCGAGGTTTTTTTTTTCGAATCATACCAAAATCTGATCTGCACCAGGATAATCCACACCAAGTAATTTACCTATTAAATTTTGTATTATTTAGTCAATTAGTTTTTGAGATGTAATGAATACATATATCCTGGTCACGGCACCAACTGTGCAGATTTAATTTAATTATTTTTTAAAATTGATAATCATTTGTACGTTGATAAACTTGGTAGCCGCAATACGCACCTATTACCAGCATATCCTGATCAAATTCCACATTGGTTATAATTTTAAGTAGACCACATTGACTACTAAAGATTAACAAAAAAGAACTAAATTTATTTAGTTACACAGTGCCATTTTACATCATTATATTCAGAAACATTGGAGGACATTATTCTCTTACTGGAGGTATATTAATTTATCCGGAGAGAAGTAATGCCAGAAGCATATTCAGCAGCCGGACCACGTGGTGAGCGACCTGTTGATTCTAAAACTCAATTTTAGAATAATAATATTATTATTAGTTTCCATATAGTTTTTAAGTACAGTACCTAATCCTTTGTTCGTTCCACATGCCACACTCCACGATTCACATCATGTTCAGAATTTCACCAGGTTCACCATTCTTCATCAAAAGTCCTGGAGCTTCCCCTCCAAGCTGAAAACGTTCTACTGCACTGGCAAAAACTGCAACTGAAAAACTGCTTACTCAAAAAATTCTGCCCAGTCGCCCTCTACCGTGATGTTTATATATATTCCTTTTCTTTTTCCAGAAAATCTGAGTACATTTTAAATAACTCTTGGGTGTATTTCTAATACTGGCTATCTCCCCTCTGATATTCATAATCCGCTTACCTTAAATCTTCTGAGAAATCCGCTCCTACCATGCTAATCTCTTTATCTGGTGCCTCTATCCATTCGAGTAAATTGCTTTTCAGTTTTCTGGCATTATACATACATTTCACACACACAGAGAGAGAAACTTCAAGTTAAAAATTGATATTGTGTGTGTGTGTGTGTGTGTGTGTGTGTGTGTGTGTGTGCATTCTAAAGTGCTCGAAACATCGAAAACTCGAGTTACGATTTTCAACACGATTCCAATATTACATTACCATGTATCGTAAGAAAAGTAAAAATATGTCAGAAATTTAAAAAAAATCTTTTGAGATGACAAGAAAGATCACTCTTTTTATTTCACTTGTCTTTTTCTACAAGCATTTATTAGCTTTACCTAGCACCAGTTTTTGCCCTTTATCATCTTATATATCAAAGTAATCCTCCTAAATATTAGGAAATACCCCCCAAATCATGCACAGACAACTTAAAGTTCTTGAAGATTTATATTTCTCATTGACGTTTTCTATCTGTTAAAAGAATGTGCTTTTGAACCATCTCTAAGACCAAAAACTTGAACAGGGCTAGCTACGAACCATGGAATATTTTATTTCTATCCGACATTATTTTTGAACCTCTGTAACTTTTTATCTCCTCTAAAATGTTTTATTTCATCGAACACTGACAACGGATTACAGAAAAAAAGACGGATGTAAACTTAACCGATTAGAAATGAAAAACAATAAATTTTCTAGAGAATTTCAGGATAAGACTTAAGAAAGTTGTAAATTTTGATTTGTGCAATACTTTGTCTTAAATAATCAAACAATAGAAAAGTGTCTGAATCCACTTAACTATCACATACATTTATATTCCATATTTTATTTCTCTTATATGATAATCATAATCAGAGCGAAAGGAAAGTATATTTTTATGAGCTTCCGCGAACCTTATAAAATTCCATTGCAATTGTTTTTACGATCCTTTTCACATTTATTTTGTAAGTTGACAACAGCTCAGTGGTGCCATTGAATCAGATAAACTGGCCCCATTCCTCCAAAAATTACCATGTAACCCCATTCAAAATAGTACTATGCAAATGTTAAACTCAATAATTAATGTTGTAATTATTTGAATTATAAAAAAGTAAGTCTAATTCTGGTTATTCCAGGTCTTTTCATAATGTACTGGCACATAAAATTATATAGCAATACCCGCATCTGTTCCGGAATTCCGTGTACAAACCTCACCGAATCACACACTCGAAGATGGGTTCGAAATCTAGGGATCTTAAAACGTGCTTCCCCTTCGAAATCTCGAATTTGAAAATTTTCGGGAAAATAATTCCTTTTCTATGTACTAATACAAGAAAATAAACGCATAATGTGGGATAGCAAATAACCTCATATAAACAAACATAAGATGGTAATTTTAGTTCTTTAAAAGATAGTGAAGCTCTATTTCAGCAATGTCAAAAAAACACATTTTATGTAAATTTTGTATGTGAAACATCTTAAGGCGCGAGGTACGGAGTAAATCATGAAAGAAAAAGAAATGTGCCAGGGATAAAACGCAAGTATGTAATGGAAGTGACATTATATTGTTACGAATTCCTAACAATAAACCATTGATATAGTTTGAAAGGCTGGCCCTCTTGACCTTGGCGCTAAATTCGATGCTCTCCGTCACGAATTTGACTAAATATTGCCAATTTGACGACTTTCGGTGAGTTCTGGAATCTTTCCGAATTTTATAAATTGGCGAAGGATTTGATGACTTTCGGTGAGTTCTGGAATCTTTCCGAATTTTATAAATTGGCGAAGGATTTAACGAGGTCCGTGATTTTTCCAAAACTTTCCACACAGGGTATACAAGCGTTACATTATCATCCTCGTTCAGTTGGGTTGTTGGCGTGATACGAATAAAAGTATCTGCCGAATTCCATACAGAATCCAAAATGTAATCTTTCTTCCGATAATATATACACTTTAAACTGTACTATAAGACAAATCTGGTAGCAAAGTGTAGCAAAATTAATTTTGAGATAAACACTATTAAAATCTTTTCCTGAGTACCTTGCATTATCGTCACACACAACACATATTAACCTTTCACTACTCAACATATGCGAAAGAAGGGATGTTTCACATCAATCTATAACAAGTAACAAAATTACTCACTATTTTTTCAGAATTCAATAATTCTATATAATATATATATATAATATATATACATATAATATATATGTGGCCTATAAATTTTTAAAAATGAAAAGTAAATTGATGTTTCCAGAATATTCCTTTTAGATGAAAAGGAAACGTATTTCTTTTCACGTGCATTCTTTTGTGACAAACATTTAGTTCTTTTGCGTAAAGCTAGGGTATATTTCTTCTGTTTCTTGAAATGCATTTCTAGTAACACAGTCAAAAAGATGTTACAGGCAGTAAAGTTCGTCGTAATTCAGGAAGACCGGGTTAAATTTTCAGTTCTGGAGGGGAAGGGGGAGTATTTTCTTTTCATGGATGAGTACTATCATTTATGGAAATCGGCTGACGACTGATCTAGAATTAAAACTGGTCAGGGCCATGGCCTGACTAACGCAGTAGCATGAGGGACAGCTGCCCTTGGACCCCGCATTAGAGGGTTTGCAACATCATTCATTAAACGCAACATCGAAAAATTTAATGACTGTTTTCTGAAAAAAAGTATTTATACCATCAGAATCCCAGTGAAAAGATTAATTTGAAGATATATAGGGATTACCGAACTAATTCGCCTTCTGGGCTATGATAAGAAAGTCAATTTTAGATTACATTGAAATATTCAGGAACTTCATTTTGTATACCTTTGTCTACAACACAATTATGTTGCTAAAAAATATGTTCTTTTATTTCAGATATGTCGAGTGGTGGAGGGGGACCCCGAGGAATGTCTGTCTCGGTCCCCAGTCAGTCTATGTCGGGTCCTGGTCAAGACAGATATATAAATAGAGAGAAACAGTTTTATGATTCATGTTGTTCTTCGTCGGAGAGATAAAACATTGGAATATTTACTAAACTCAGCCTCATTTCCTGAAAAAAAAATTCATCAAATCCATCGCGTGGTTCAAGAGATCTTTAAGATGGAAGCATGTATTGAAAATTCCCCTTTTATATATCAGATAAGCAAATTTAAAAAAAGATGCCTTGTTAACTTTGAAAAGCATTTAAAGTGATTCGTAAAATATTCCTATAAGAACACAAGATTTCGGAGATGTGACATCTCCATTCATTTTCCACAAGCATTTATCAGCTTTACCTAATACTCGTATTTGACCTTTATCTTCGAAAATTGAAGAAAATGTCTCAAATATAGAAAATATCTCCAAACATACATAACCAACTTAAAGCGCTTACTAAGAGTTACATCTTATTGACGGTTATCGCTTTTTAAAAGAAGGTGTTTCTGAACTATGTCTGAGAATCGAACGGAGAAAAGTTAACTACTAACCAGTGAAAGATTTTATTACTGCCTGACATTGTTTTAGAACCTCAGTATTTATTTTATTTATTTATTTTTTCTTTATCGAAAAGTTTTATGACATCCTTCACTGACGGGAGAAAATACATAATAGCAAAAAATGTAGATAAATAGCAAAAAAAAAAAAAAAAAACAGTAGAGACAGCTGGAATAGGACAAAATATTTTAAGGAGATTTTTGGGTACAGCAGGCTCATAAAAAGTTGTATGTTTTTGATTTAGCTATATGTTTGCTTAAATGTTACAAAAAGACGAAACAAAGAAATTGTCTTCATATAAATTTATTTCAAAGCTTGTGAGGTATTTATTATTTTACTTTTGCGAAAAATATTATACACAAAAGTGCTATTTCTCCCAACATTTTCCAATTTGAGATTTTAAAAAGTTATTTTAAGATTTGCAAAGTCCACTTTGACGATAAGAGAGCTTGCAATTTCGTCCCAGTAGCTCAGCGGTAGAGCGTCGACTGGCCAGTTCGAAAATCCAAATTTTGATTCCCAGTTGGAGCAGAAAGGTTCTTTACAGTGGCGTCAAAGCAAATCAACCCTATAGGTTAGTGAAAGATGTCGGAGGTCTGAAGACCCCAGACCGTGCGACTCACATATTGGGTTTAGAGTAGCTATCTGCACGACCGGGAAAGGATACCTCCTGCATTCAGGAGGCACCCAAGGTCTACCATCCCACCAAACGAACTTTTATTTAGGTCTAAAAATATTACAATTTATAATAAATATTGTGATTAAACAGACAGTTTTACATTATATTTGAACTTGACAAGTACGTCCATTTTACAAAAATGGGAAAATGGTTATTGCGAATATAGATAAAAAGATCATTGAAAAATAATATTTAGAGTGAGGTATAATAACATAATAAAATATAGATTAAAATGAAAGAAAAAAATAAAATTTTAAAAATAAAATTTAGAAAATATATAAAAAGAAAATATATGAAAAGGAAAAAAAAAATTTGGCGTATGAAAACAAAAACAGAAATTTAGAATAAAATTTAGAAAAGAAAAATAAGAAAAAATACAAATAAAGTGTCAAAAGAAAAAGAAAGATCCAAAAAAATAAGAACAGTTAACATAGCTTTTTTTTGTTTTTGTTTTTTTTAAAGAAAAAAAATAGAGGGAACACAATAAGTTCATATAAGTTAATAAGAATGAAATAAAGGGATTTATTGATCAAAATTAAATGAGAGCAGAATCTACTCATAAGCTTAGGTCACTTTATTAGAAATTTCCATGGAAACAAGAATACAGTTTTTAATTTTATCTACTGAAGAGGGATTTGAACGAACTTTGGAGAACCAAATTGGTTTATTAGAGGGGGAAGGTTTGCAGAGATGAAATTTTTTAGAAAAAGGACAATCGAAAATGTAATGGTCAACGTCACCGAATTTATTGCAAATACAGTTAGAGGTGGATTTAATTTTGAAAAAGTATAAGTAATCAAGAAAGGGGCCATGACCAGTAAGAAAGTAAATGAGATATTTATTAAAAATTTGTAAATTAGGATTCACGATAGGGAGGTAAGACAGGATTCTAACCGGATCACCAGTCCTGGTGGAAATGTAATCATTAAGTAAATTTTGCCAAAGATTAAGAATATGGGATTTACAAAATTTTGAGAGGAGCGAGTAAGGAAAGGGAATAGTAAGAGGGGAACCAGAGATAGCAGCAATTTTGGCATGGTAATCAGCAATTTCATTTCCAGATATGTTATTGTGAGCTTTTACCCAAGAAATATTGACAAGGTTTTTGGCAAGGAGAGCTTTGTATTTAATGAAGATAATTAGATTTATTTTTTATTGAGTTAAGAGCTTGAATGGAAGAGAGGCTATCGGAAAAAATATTAACAGGGGTATTAGAGGAAGCCCAGTCAATAGCAAAGGAAATAGCAGATGTCGGAGGTCTGAAAGTGACCCTAGTTCAACTAGCACGGATTCAGTGGACTCTGGAAGATTGAGCGCCGATTTCAAATTCGGGGGATAATAACCACGCAGGATGCTAACCTGGAAGATAAAAATAGCTTTCAGAGGCAAACCTGAACTAAAAAATAGCAAGAGGTGGTCAGTCAGATTTATTAGTTGGACCCCAATCTGGCATTAAAGAGTGGAGAATGCAGAGTCCACTTTGAGGACAAGAGCTTGCAATTTCGTCCCAGTAGCTCAACGGTAGAGCGTCGGCTAGTCAGTTCAAAGATCCAAGGTTCGATTCCCGGTTGAGGCAGTAAGGTTCTTCACAGATTTCCTGGATACACTTTAAAGCACTGTCCAGCGTATGTACTGTGTTACATGCGTATATGTTTCTGTCACTCTAAATTCGAAAGGAGTGAGAAGGTCACTTTATGGGAGAGTGACAGGCCCAAAAACTGATAATCACTCTTTTAGAGTGATTTTTTTTTTGTCATTTCACTCGTAGAAAGGATGCATATTTCACCTGAAAGAAAGAGTGAAATATTTCACTCCCTTTTCAAGAGTCCTTTACAGTCGATCTTCATATCACTCCTTTACTGAGTGAAATATCTCAATAAAAAGTTATAAATTTTCAAAGTTATAAATTTATGTCTTGTTATAAATTTTCGTTAATTAGTCGTCATTTTCATTCATTTAGCGTCATTTTTATCCATTTGGCCAGATTTTCGTTAATTTGGCAAAATTTAAAAAAGTCGCCATGTTGGCGACATTCCTCCAAATTCGTCGCCAAAATCTCGCCAAGCGTTATGGACGGAGAATTTATTCTTATAGCAAACAAATGACTATCGGTGTTCAAATATAAAAGTATTACTCAAAATATCTTTTCTCATGAATGGAACGAGCTAGATCAACGCGAATGGTGTCACCAAATTTATTGCATGATATTACATGTGAAAAGTGAACATGTTTCTCAACAGTTAATATATTTTTTTTAATTGATGGGATTTTTTGATAAATTTATTCAAAAAATGTTTATTTAAAAAATTTATTTAAATGATAAATGTATTTAAAAAATGTGCAATACCTCGAGAACGGTTCATACTAGCGTTCTAACGTTTATGCCAGTCGCTTTTAAGGAAAAATTACATAAGAAATATCTATTTGCGTAACTTTATTAAAGGTTTTGATTTTGTGATATTTTCAAAATTTCACTCGAAAATTTCGGGGCGTTTTGAACATTATTCGATTCCGTTTAAAAACAATAGGCTTCCAGTATTCACGGATAGTAATTTTTGTACCAAATTTCATTCGAATCGCTCCATTTGTTCGTGAGATATCATCTCCACAGACTCACTGACGCACACAGACATCACTTCAAAAATGTTCGATTCGTGATCAGGGATGCTTGAAACGTGCTCCCCCGTCGAAAACTCGAATTCGAATTTTCGACCCCGTCACAATACTTTCCTTGTACATTAAACTATGTATATAAGGAAAGTAACATGAACAATATACAATCAAACAGCACTTAAGTGCTCCACTAATTTCACGGAATAACTGATATTATTCACAGAATGTTGACGAAAGTAATTTTACAAAACAGCAGCAGCTATTCTTAAAATATTGACAAAAAACGCAGTCCTATGTAGCGCGTGTCACGTCAATTCGTCAACTGCACTATAACGAAGGGATGAGTCCTTTTATAGCTTCTCCATAGAAACGTCTGGAAATCTCTGTATCTCAATAATCGTTCTACCGAGATACTTCTGGAAGATTCGGGAAGTCGCCAAATATCACTAAATCGCCAAATCTGGAAACCCTTCTTCTAACTGGGAAATCCTGGCAATCCTGAACTCACGTCATCTTCACGTCATGCACTGTGTTTTCTTCACATGTCCTAAGAGACTAACGAAAGAGGAGTTGCCAAAGAGGGAATATTGCGCTTTCGCAACATTATGTATTATTTCGTTGTATTTTTATTTTGTTAGTAAAGTCATTGATTTTTACAGAGAAAGTCATGTGCTGCCCACATAAGATTTTTAATTGCAGTTTTAAATATACTATTATATTCTAAATATAATTATAATATTATTTTTAAATATAATATAATTTTAAATATATTTCTTGTTTCAAAATGTTCATTATGTTTTAAAACTCCATAATAAAATATTAATTATATAGTTTCGAAAAAAATAATTTGAACGCTTCATTTTGAGTTTTGTATCATTTTTATTTAATACATTTTTAAGCTTTCCATTAAAAAATGAGAAATATGAGCAAGGAATATTCACCGCTTTGTACATATAATTTGCGTATTTTCAATTGTTTAATATTTTTTGTTCACTTAATAAAGTTTAATTCACTATATATGAAGTAATAGAATATAGTATTTAATATATACTATATGTCTATTTAATCCTGGAAAAATTAAGTTTGTTGGCATGTTTAGAACTGACGAAAAGGATCCAGCGTACACTCGAAATGCGTTATATAATAATTTGTACGTACTTAATTATGTTGATTAATTTTTAACTGTCCTTTACACAATGCTTTTACTTTTTAGATAATTTAGCTCTGATTAAGTGTGCATTTTAAACCAACATTTTCCATATGAATATTATTGGTAAATAAAAAAAACCACACTCCTATTACAGTTTAGAACAGTGGTTCTAAACCTCTGAGGCATCAAGATCCACTTTTGATATGTATTTAAGCTAAAGATCGAATTCTATCTATAGCTAACATCATAATATATCATCAGGCGAGTATTTCAGACGGGGGAGGGGGAGGCTCAACATCTCCTTTCAAACTGAAAAATTTCAATAAAATTGAAAATTCTCTTCTTAAGTTAGTTTAGACGAAAATATATCTTTAATATATATATATATATATATATATATATATATATATACATTTAAAAAAATTTGATGTGGGCAGCACACGACTTTCCTTCTATAATTCAATGAATTAACTACTTTTACAGTAAAAAAATAGATTATTCTTACAGTAGATATTCATATTCTTTCCAAGATATTGAATTTTCGTCAATGAGTCGTCATTTTCATTGATTTAGCGTCATTTTTATCCATGTGGCGAGTTTTCCGTTAATTTAACAACATTTAAAAAAGTCGCCAAATTGGCGACATTCCACCAAATTTGTCACCAAAATCTCGCCAAGCGTTATGGACGGAGAAATAAGTTATTCTTACAGCAGATAAATGACTATTGGCGTTCAAATACAAAAGTATTAATCAAACTATCTTTTTTCATGAATGGAACGAGTTAGATCCACGAGATATCACCAAATTTATCGCATGATATTACATATGAAAAGTGTACATGTTTCTCAATAGGAAATATTTTTTTATTTTATATGATTTTTTGATAATTTTTTTGAAAAATGTAAAATATCTCAAAAACGGTTCATACTAGCGTTCTAAAACTTATGTCAATCGTTTTCTAATGAAAAATTACATAAGAAATGTCTACTTGTGTAACTTTATTAGAAATTTAGATTTTTGGTGATTTTTTCAAAATTTCACTCAAAAATTTAGGGGGGGTTCTGAACATTTGATTGCGTATAAAAACAATAGGCTTCCAGTATTCACGGATTGTAAACTTCGTACCAAATTTCATTCGAATCGGTCCATTCGTTCGTCAGTTATCCTCTCCACAGACTCACACACATACACACACACACACACTTTCACACACATATACACACACACACTTTCACACACATACACACGCACACACACACACACACTTTCGCACACACATACACACACACAGACATCACCTCAAAAATGTTCGATTCGTGATCAGGGATGCTTGAAACGTGCTCTCCCGTCGAAAACTCGAAATCGAATTTTCGACCCCATCACAATTCTTTCCTTATACATTATTATATATAAAGAAAGTAATACATCATTAATACACGTAATTTAGAGAGACAGCGATAGCGTACTGATTTTTGCAAATGGTGTACTGAGAAAGAGTGTGGAATTTTACAAACAATTTAAAATTCTGCTTTAAATATATACCACTTTTTAATGAAATAAATTTATTTAATAAGAGAAGTTCTAAACTTTCTATTCAATCTTTTTTCCTGTAAACATGAAATTATATTATAAATATATTTAAAAAAATCTAATTATATATATATTTAACTTCACTCGTTTACTTAATGAGAGTTTTAAGGTAAAATTTAATTTTCGTTTCCTTAAAGCACAATGTCAAACTCATTGTCCCCCCCCCCCCCCCCACACACACACACACACAAATCATCCAAAGATCAACTTGACAGGCCATGACGATCAACTGGTAAATCGCAATTAATGAGTTAAATATCACAGCTGTAGAACCACTTTCAATTAAAATCCCAATCCAGATTTCACTCCGAACACACTAAAATTCCACAATCAAAATAGTCAACCGGAGAGATTACAAAAGTTGCGTTAAACTGATAAAGATGACAGAAATTTAATTAAAACATTTTAACAATTATATTCCAGTTCGAGGTAAATTGAATTAAACCCTCATTTGTTACTATGAAGTGCAACATTGGCAATTAATTTACTTTCAGAACAGCATCCACAACAGCCACTACACACCAATTACCTCTTAAACGTCGTTGACACATTAGATGTAACACCTCTATAGAAACTCAACATTACTGTTGCTAATTAAACTAAAGTAACTTCGCTAAAAGCAGCATGCAATACAAAATCAATAGTGTTGATTGGTTTCGAAAGCAATAAATAGCCTTCTTCGTCATGACACACAAGAAGCGCAACTTTCACTCGTGAGAACTAGATCGACGACTACGTAAGCAGGACCGACCCCAGACTATTTTGCGCCCTAGGTAAGGTAAGTTACTTGCACCCCCCCTCTCCCCCCACACACACAAAATGCCAATTTCGATTTTTAAAAGCAGTTGTTTTGTAGAACAAATTAAGACCACAATTCTTGAAACTGCTAAATCTAATTCAAATTTTAAAAATAGGTAATTTAATTATGTTTTTATCTTTCACAAACACAAAAGAAAATAATTTGGTACACCAAGCATTTTGAAGAAAAGGCACTCGGTATATACCTCCACTACTGGCAACACAAATTTAAACCTTTTAACGCTGTATATAATATTTAAGGTTACTTGGAGTAACTGACTCGGCATTTTACCACAATATTTTGCTTGCAAGTCAAATAAATACAAACAGAGGAAGAAAGAATAAACAAACAGAGTTAAAAACGTCTCATAAAAGTTTCAATTTCAGGCACATCAAAATATCACTTTACGTGCCTTTTCTTTTGCAAATTTTGAAACCAATTCAACCAGATCAAGTGCTGATGCCTGAGCATGTTCAATGGATATAGTTGTTAAGCCAACACGTCTCTTTTCTAACATTGTAGCGTGTATATAAGCTTTTATAAGTTTGAGCTTTAAGAAACTACGTTCACTACTTGCCACCGATACTGGAAGGGTCAGAAGGATCTTGCCAACGGAAACATTTAGCACATTATCCAAGAGCTTTTGTTATAATATGAAAATAAGTACTTCTTGTGGAGGTATTACATTTTGGAAGTCATCTAGCTATTGCTGTGAGTTCGCAACAGAGATCTTCAATCTCAATATCTTTGTTTCCATTATGCAATAATCATTTTTCCAAATTCTTGCAGTCCTTCAGTAAATCTGTAGTAGATTTTTCCTTTATACTGTATAAAAGGGAATTATACTGTTGTAATTGTTGGAATCTCACTTCAATTGATTATATGGCTATGTCTAAAACAATATAAAAGAAACCGATTTTGAATTTCTGTGTTGGATCTTATGGTGCTTCTTCTTGGGCCTCATACTTAAGCTGCCGTTTCTAGCTTCTGTTTCTGACTTGTTCTGTCTCAAAGTTTGGTTGTATTTCCAGCTTCTTTGCAATCTCAGTAGCATCTATCAAAACTTGTTGAAAACCCTCAGCACACCTGCAATCCACAAGGTAATCATTCGTTACTTGCAATTATCTTGTAGCTGAATTTAAATCAGCTTCTTCATTTTGTAGTAGCTTGCTAGTTAGGCTTACTTCGAAAAGGATGTTATACCATGTAACA
The DNA here is from genome assembly GCA_951213105.1 of Amaurobius ferox. Taxonomy (NCBI): domain Eukaryota; kingdom Metazoa; phylum Arthropoda; class Arachnida; order Araneae; family Amaurobiidae; genus Amaurobius; species Amaurobius ferox. Next base: position 102,134,248 of record OX578136.1, read on the forward strand.
AGAGATACCAGAAACATACATTTACTAATTGCACCAGCAAGAGCCTTAGCTTCCATTCGGGAAGTATTTCCAAATGAGCCAGATAGGCTGGTATCTTTATATCATTAAAGATCTCCATTAATGCATTATATATATCACCAATATGATATCTCAATGGTTTTAAAGCATCCTTTCGATTCTCCCATCTTGTTTCACTCAATGACTTAACAGTTATGACTAAATCTGATACATGGCTAGTTAGAATTTACCAACGCTTTGTCGATGTAGAGAAATAATTATAAATCTGTTGAACCAAACTGAAGAAACTAATTACTTCCAGGCAACACAGCAGCATCATTCACTACCAAGTTTAAAAAGTGTGCATTGCAAGGAACAGAAAAAGCACACGGATTTATATTGAGGATTCGCTTTTGTACACAGTTTTCTTTACCTTTCATGTTACTCCCATTATCGTAACCTTGACCAAGCAGATTTTCAATTGGTAATCCCGTTTGCTTCAGCTGTTCAAAGAGAATTTCTGCGATAAAGGCAAATGAAGTCTCCTGTAGTGGAACAAATCCCAAGAAATGTTCTCTTATTATAACTTCAGACTCAGACATCTCATTATCTGGTGGTTTAATTACATCAATAAAACGTACAATCATTGTCATTTTCTCAATAAGACTAACATCAGGCGTGGAATTCAGGATGATGGAATAGTAGTTTGATGATTTTGAGTGTGTTAAAAGTTCCTGCTTTATAGCATCTGCTAGAAGCTGTATAAACTCATTTTGGATAGTTTTTCCTAGGTAGTGAACCATTATTTTCTGATTTTTAACTCTAAGCAAATGTTCATTCATGATAGGATCAAAAAGGGCTTGATATTCTACAAACTTTAAAAAATTACCACTGCCGGCACTGTTCAACAGATCATTTGTACCTCGTAATAGCAAGTTCTGCTCGTAAGAACAGCAAATTTGGCTGAAGGTAGGAAAGAGTAAGGCTCCTAAATATACAGGAGCCTTAGGAAAGAGGGTTGCCAACGGCGAGAGAATATAAAGGAGGTTAAAAAACCAAGGAGGACCGGAACAAGATGTAAGACACAACGAATGAAGGTAAAATACTAAAAAGAAACATTTTCTCTTTTGTCTATACATACAATTTTGTGTTGCATGCTGCTTTTGACGAAGTTATTGTAATTTTATTATTTTAGCAGCAGCTTATACTGTACGTATTACCGTTGCTATTCATTTACTTCTCCCAAGGGCGCTGCCATAAAGAATACGCAGCATGTTTTACTTATTTTTACTGTCCACACATACACAAATTGCATAATGTATACGTGCGTGTGTGAATAGTTTTCAAAGACTTTTGATTATCGAGGCCAATATCAACTCTTTTCAACCTCCTAAACAACCAGGTCTGTTAAAGTTTTATATACAAAGTTCATAGAAAAGTCCTAAAACACCCCTAACAACTTGCGAATAAAACGTCCCTGAGTGTGCACATTGGATATATCTATAGTAAAGTGGCCATGTCCGATCAAATACAGGTGAATGCAGAGCCCTTAGCGGAGAATTGAAAAAAATTGGGAACACAAACTTGGCAACAAAGCGAGATAGAAAAAAAAATATCAATTGCAAAGTTGTGTGGCAATGCCTAATTCGTAGGAGTCACAACTAAATTGATTACAAGAGGCATTTATTTGACACAATCTAGTTATTGGCAAATTGCTATTATATTCAGAAATGATACAGCACGTGCATGCACTTACTAACCAATTGGCGAAGGCAATCATAAACCCCAGAATGAGAAACGGTTTCTCAGAAACCTGTAACAACCTGCAACTGTTCTCAGAATTTGCAACTGTTCTCAATAACCAGCAACTTACCAGCAAGCTAAAGCTGAGATATGCAATAAAATTACTCTAGTTGTAAGAGACAAAGATAAACAAAAAGCTATTGGAAAATCTTGGGAGCAACTACTAACTAGCCGAATTCTACCCAAGATCCCGAGAAGATACTTTACAGAAAATTGTAGATTGGTAATAGGCCACGACTATTTAAAGACACATCTTCATGAAATTGGAATCAAGGTCATCTGATCCTACTCACTCTGTGTACTTATGTACCGCCAGGCAAATTTATAGAATAACTTTTAAATCTAAAATCTCGTCAGATATGATGTAAGTTTTATTTATATACAGCCAAGCAACTTAGTGAGATAATGTGATATTTTGGTGTGAAGTCTATGGTCGGGGTATCCAAATGAAATCCTGATGAAAACTAAAAGTGCTAGCTAGCTATAAACAGCACAATAGCATCGCCAAAAAAACATTTTGGGTGAAGTTTGAACAGCCAAATATTTTGTCTCTCATTTGTCCAAATACCATTTCTCCAACTTTAATGGGTTCAAATGGGTCCTGAATGGGGTTTGAATCCCCTGGCAACGCCACTGAGTTAGGAAATAACGTGCAGTTGTTTCAAATCCTGAAAACGAAACAAATAAGTCTGAAAACATCGAATAAACTTATTAAACTTTAAGGGAGTTTTATTTTTACAAAATGCTATTCACACAATTCGGCTGCATCAGACTCGAGCCACCGCCGATTTATATACATATATATACACAACTTCCCCTCCAACGAAGAAATTTCGCAAACATTACTCACTAAATAACAACGTCATGTATTTTTTCCCTTTTTACGAGAACGCGAGTTTGGGCAACTATAAATTTACAAATGCAAGTGGTTCGCCTCGAGAAACAGCATTATGATGGTATCAAAAAATTTGATAAGCTCTATCTTAAAAGATACAAAAGAAAGATTACGCAGAGGAAATCTGGCACATCAATTTACTTTAGAAATTTACAAAACAAAAACCATTCCCCTAAATAACAGCCGAGAGCTAGCATCCATTTTCTTCTGAAATAATATATTATCATCTCAGATTTCTCAGTTCTGAAAAGTAACTTCTCCCGCTTTCGACTGAAATCTAACATCGCGTTATGATTCAAAAAGCTTCGTTCGACATTTCCATAGAAACGTAGCAAGAGGAAGGCGATAATTGGAAGGGCAACGATTGTGTAGCATCGATTTTTTGACGTTCTTCGCGCCTGAGCTAACAGACGCATAGCTTCAGACGGCCAGAGATGATTGCTTGAGTACACATAAGAGCGAGTTGAGAGTGTTCGTGCGTTGGATTGAATATCAAACAAGCTCGGAAATTCACCTAGTGATTCAAAAATACACGATGTAATACCGCAAAAAGAATCTATAAATCACACTAAATACATTATCGAATGAATTTTTTTTTTATTTATGAGCAAGATTAAAATATAAAATAAGTTATGCATAAGTTTGTGTTTTTAATCAAGTTTGCCATCATTCGATTTGGTGTATTGGATTTGCATCGTTTCATTCGAATGTTTGAAAAAAGTTAATTAAAATTCGTTGCAGTTTTGGTAGCAATATGCAATATGAAAGTGCAATTCTTTCTGAACACGGAAAAACAATTTAAACTATCTTCATATATCTTATCACGAAATAACTTCTATCAACTTCGAGTTCATTATTTATTTGAAAAATATTCAAGATAACAAGGAATTCGCTTTTTATTTATAGTGAATGTTAAAACAGCCTTTGCTATAAATCATTGGTGAATATATCAAAGGAAAAGTAGACTACTACATGGCGGCCGCCTTAAATAGGCGTGCCCTGAAAATATCAAAATTGCAGTGGGCGATTCTTTTTATTTCCTCAGCTTCTTGCATAAATTGTATAATCTCTAATACCTCCCCCCCCACACACACACAAACAGAAAAAATCTGATTTGAGCAACACGTGACTTTCCTTATATAATGCAATGAATTTACTTCTTTTACAGTTAAAAAAAATGTTATTCTTATAGTAGATACTCATATTCTTTCCAAGATATTGAATTTTCTTCAATTAGTCGTCACTTTCATTGATTTAGCGTCATTTTTATCAATTTGGCGAGATTTTCGTTAATTTGGCAACATTTAAAAAGTCGCCAAGTTGGCGACATTCCACCAAATGTGCGCCAAAATCTCGCCAAGCGTTATGGATGGAGAAATAAAATATACTTATACCAGATAAATGACTATTGGCATTCAAATAAAAAAATATTACTCAAAGTATCTTTTCTCATGAATAGAACGAGCTAGATCCACAAGAATGATGTCACCAAATTTATCGCAGAATATTACATAAGAAAAGTGAACATATTTCTCAACAGTTAACATATTTTTTTTAATTTATGCGATATTTTGATAAATTTATTTGAAAAATGTGCACTATCTCGAGAACGGATCATGCTAGCGTTCTAAAGTTTGTATCCATTGTTTTCTAAGAAAAAATTACATAAGAAATGTCTATTTACGTAACTTTATTAAGGGTTTTGATTTTTTGGTGATTTTTTCAAAATTTCACTCGAAAATTTAGAGAGGTTCTGAGCATTCGATTGCATTTAAAAACAATAGGCTTCCAGTATTCACGACTTGTGATTTTTGTACCAAATTTCATTCGAATCGCTCCATTCGTTCATGAGATATCGTCTCCACAGGCTCACTGACAAACCCACCCACACGCATACTTTCACACGCATACTTTCACACCCACACACATACTTTCACACCCACACACATACTTTTACACGCACACACACACACACACACACATACTTTCACACACATACACATACACACACAGACATCACCTCAAAAATGTTCGATTCGTGATCAGGGATGCTTGAAATGTGCTCTCCAGTCAAAAACTCGAATTCAAATTTTCGAACCCGTCACAACACTTTCCTTATACATTATGTATATAAGGAAAGTAAAACATCGGTTCTTTATATGCTTTAGGTCATCTTCTAAAATAACATAATTTTTTCCAACTTTTGCCATTTAATATATTTCTAAATGTATTGTGAGACATATACACATTTAAAAATATCTGATGTGGGCAACACATGATTTTCCTTATATAATGAAAAGAATGTACTACTTTTACAGTAAAAAAATAGGTTTTTCTTATAGTAGATACTAATATTCTTTCCAAGATATTGAATTTTCGGCAATTAGTAGTCATTTTCATTGATTTAGCGTCATTTTTATCCATTTGGCGAGATTTTCGTTAATTTGGCAACATTTCAAAAAGTCGCCAAGTTGGCGACATTCCGCCAAATTCGTCGCCAAAATCTCGCCAAGCGTTATGAACAAAGAAATAAGTTGTTCTTACAGGAGATAAATGACTATTGGCGTTCAAATACAAAAGTATTACTTAAAGTATCTTTTTTCATGAATGGAACGAGCTAGATCCGCCGGAATGATGTCACCCAATTTATCGCATGGTATTACATATGAAAAGTGAACATGTTTCTGAATAGGAAATATTTTTTTTTCATTTTAAATGACTTTTTAATAATTTTTTTGAAAAATGTGCAATATCTCGAGAACGGTTCATGTTAGCGTTCTAAAATGTATGTCAATCGTTTTCTAATGAAAAATTACATAAGAAATGTCTATTTGCGTAACTTTATTAGTGGTTTTGATTTTTTGACGAATTTTTCAAGATTTTATTCGAAAATTTAGGGGGGTTCTGAACATTCGATTACGTATAAAAACAATAGGCTTCCAGTGTTTACGGATTGTGAATTTTGTACCAAATTTGGTTCGAATCGGTCCATTCGTTCGTCAGTTATCGTCTCCACAGACTCACTGACACACACACACACACACAGTCATCCCTTCAAAAATGTTTGATTCGTGATCAGGTATGCTTGAAACGTGCTCTCCCGTCGAAAACTCGATTTCGAATTTTCGACCCCGTCACAATACTTTCCTTATACATTATGTATATAAGGAAAGTAATATATAATTATTGATAAATTTTAAATGTGTTTCATTTTAAACATATTGCTATCGTTTCGACAGGAATTGTGAATATATCAAGTCTATACAAGTTTGAGCACCCGCAATAAACTTTATAGGATCTGGTGTAAGCTTTAAGTTAAGCATCGTTTGCATAAAATGTAATAACTTTACATTTTCTGTTATCTTGATGCCTACATTAAAATCTTCGAGTAATAGGATGAAAAACATTACTGAAGTTATTCACTATTATAACTACTATATTTCGAAAATTTAAAATCCGATATGAAATCCAATTATATATCCTTATATGGCTTTCGAAAGACTGCAAATAACCTTGTATTCATAGCTGGCACTTTCAGTTTTCGAGGTGTAAGTATTCGAAACTTTAAAAGTAGAAAATTTTCCTCTTTAACTGGAGAAGACGATTTGTCGAAAACTATAAGAGTTCTGTAAAAACAAATTATCGATCTATAGAAACTGGGTTTTTTACTAAATATTTTTGCCACTTATTATTTATGCCTATGTTTCACAGTTTAAAATATATTTCGAATGAAAATAAGCGAAGTGAAGCTAAAACTTGCTTGGACTCAAAAAAAAATTTTGTTTGAAAAAAATAGTTCAGAATATAAAAATTATTTCTGTGTATTATTTAATAAAGGATTCCCTATTTCCGACCAAACAAGCTTAAATTGTTTGTATGTTTATCTATTAGGTTCGGAGATATAAGCGTCTGAAGTGTTTAGATTTTTCGTAACGCTCCGATTTCAACCGGATACTCAGAACATAGACACTATTCACGCCAAAAAAACATTCTGTTTTCTATGAAGCATCTATTTTCTTTTACCTTACAAGATAGATAGATGCATATTTTTTCAGTCAGTAATAAATTGTAAAAATAATACATTCCGTAAAAAAAAATTTATGGTGAAATATACAATAAGGTATGCCTGTCATATAACGGAATCAAAAATTTGTAAAGCATTGCCTCCCATTTGGTGTTATTTTTATCAATTTGATAACATTTTTATCAATTTGGCGACATTTTCGTCAATTTAGCAGCATTTAAAAAGACTCGCCAAGCTGGCGATATGCCGTCAAAATCCGTCGCCATAATTTCGCCAAGCGTTACAGACGGAGAAATGGGTTATTCTTATAGTAGATTCTTATATTTTTTCCAAGATATTGAATTTTCATCAATTAGTCGTCATTTTTACCAATTTAGCTACATTTTTATCAATTCGATGACCTTTTCGTTAACTTGCCAATATTTAAAAAATCTCGACAAGTTGGCGATATTCTGCCAATTTCGACACCAAAATTTCGCCAAGCGTTACCCAGAGATAGATAAACAAACAGATAAATCAAGGTGTTTATATTATAAATTGGTAATACCTCAATGAAATTGTTAAAGAAAATTTGTTTTAAACTAAAAATAGGACAGCACACATAACCAGCTATAACATCATTACAAATATCTATGTTGATTTACTTTCAAAATTCATATGTTTTCACAGAAAGAACAATTACATCCTTAGCACTTGATTTATATCGAGTCTAATTTGTTTAGAATTTTTTTTTTCTTTCCCTGCAATACATGGTAATGTATAGGGAAAGTATTAGAATCATGTCGAAAATCGCAACTCGAGTTTTCGACGGATCTACTCGTTTCGAGACCGTTAGAATATGAGAAAACTATTTTTAGCGTGACGTCTGTGTGTGTGTGTCTGTCTGTCCGCCTGTGCAATGTATGTATCCACTCTAACTCAAAAACTAATAGACCGAATTTTATAAAATTTGGTAGGTAAATCACTTGGATGTGACCCTGGTGCTGACTAGTTTTTGGTACGATTCGTGAAAACAGAACCCGCCTTTGTTTTTGCGAAATGGCCCGTAAAAATTTCATTTATCCGCTCTAACTAAAATACTAATTGACCAAATTTCACAAAATTTTGTTGATAAGTTACTTGTTGGATACTCTGGTGCTGATTAGAATTTTGTACGATTCGGAAACGAAGAACTCGCCTTTTTTTACGAAATGGCCTGCTAAAATTTCATCTATCCACCCTAGCTAAAATACTAATTGACCAAATTTCACAAAATTTGGTAGATAAGTTACTTGTGGGATACTCTGGTGCTGATTAGATTTTGGTACAATTCGGAAAAGAACAACCTGCCTTTTTTTACGAAATGGCAGGCAAAAATCGCCAAAATCTAAAAAAAAAAAAGACTAAGTATGCTCAAATGTATCAATTAAATTCTTGTTTTGCAAGCAATTTTTGACGAGGAAAAGAGTATAACATACTCCATTATGCTTTATGATTAACCGTTCTCAAGATATTTGAAATTTCTTGCATTTTTGTTACGCCGATTTTGGAAAAATGTCCAATTACCAAATAAAAACAAAAAATGAATTAAAAATGCAAATTTAGTGTTATTTGATGCAATTAAACGCAATCTAACGAATTATAAAAGAAATAAAGAAAATATGAATTTGATTCTGCAGAGAAAGTCATATGCTGCCCACATCAGATTTTTTAATTTATACAATTTTGGGGTTTTTTTTTTCAATTTTTCAAATGAACGATGCTCAATTATTTTTAACCTTAAGTAAAACCAAGGGTATATTTAAGGGGGGGAGAAGGGGTCAATCCCCCTCCTTTTCTAATTTGAAAAGTTTCAAAATGCTTCTTAAACACAAGTGATAAAAAAAATCAACTCAATCCCCATTTAGTTTGTCGTTCTGAAGTCCTTGAACTAGAAAAACAACCCGTTTTTACCTCCAATAAAACAATAAATAAATAAATAATAAAAAAAAAGGAATGGAATAAGTTAGGAACTTTTAAAAACGAAAAATTCAAAGAGCTCCGGCTACTGCATTACTGCAATAGAAGAAAAACTTCTCCTGCAGTAAAATCCGAAGTCTCTAAATTTCGAAAAATCCCGGTTCTTGAAGCCGACAGGTGAAAGAGAAGAAGCAAAGATCAAAAGTCAGTTTTTTAGAGACTAGAAGTCTGCATGGGAATTTAACAATTTTGCTCAGCCAGATCAGACCTAAGCCTACGGGGCAAGCCTGTGCTCGTGCAAAACCTCTAACTAAGACCCCTTGACATTGATATAAACTTAATTTAAAAGTGAACCCCACCCCCAAATGAAATTTTAAAATGCGTAAATGAGTAAAACACAAGTACAGGTAATGGTCTCTATTATTAGGTTGCTTAAAAATGGTCAAAAAGGTATATTTAGAAGACATTTTATACGCATAGTAGCATATTTTACCATCGTTCTATATTTAGTCTGTATTGTCGAAGTTATTGAAATTTTGCCAAATCTTTGATTTTATGTTCCTGCTTGTACTAAATCATATGCTGAAAATTTCATGCAAAAATCTTAAATTTTTCTATGTTTAATAAAATGTGTACCATAAACAATTCGAATTTAACGCAAAAGTATCTGCGGTAAATTGCATTTCGTACTTGCGCCTACAATTGCGAGTGAGAAAATGGAAGATAGTTTCAATATTTAGAAATCATTTACGAAATCCTCGGAAATGATTTTATTAAATTTCAGATTCGTTCGACTCCTCGAGAGATCCATTTTTGAAAGATAAATTAATCTGGAAAACCCCTCCAGGCCAGACATTTATGGACCCGCTGAGATTGCTGCTTAATTTCAAGAGTACGGACCGCAACAAGATTAATTGTCATTCGCCAGCACATGTCCCAGCTCAGCGCCCCTAAGACCTGCAGATCCTATACACACTTATGGTTCAAAGATTTGGAACCCTAGAGGTAATGCCTCCCTTGACAGTCAAGTAATTAATGTTGGAAGCCTTTGATTTGAAATGGAGACGGTTTGTCTAAAATGGGGTATTACAAGCAGCGTGGAATATAATTAGTGTGAGATATAGTGACATAACTTACTTCTCCCAGAAATTTAATAGGGTGTTATTAGCGCTCTGGAGGACAACGAAAAAGTTTAGATTCATCATTGTTCACGAAAATTGCTCAATTTCTTCTAATCTTCCATTTTAAAGGAAAATTTATTACTTTCCTTATATACACATACACAATGTATAGGGAAAGTATTGCGAAGTGTCAAAAATTCGAATTCGAGTTTTCGACGGGAGAGCACTTTTCAAGTATCCCTGATCACGAATCGAACATTTTTGAGGTGATGTGTGTGTGAAAGTATGTGTATGTGTGTGTGTCAGTGAGTCTCTGTAGACTATATCTCACGAACGAATGGAGCGATTCGAATGAAATTTGGTACAAAATCACAATCCATGAATACTGGAAGCCTATTGTTTTTAAACGCAATCGAATGCTCAGAACCCCCTTAAATTTTCGAGTGAAATATTTAAAAAAATCAAAACCTTTAATAAAGTTACGCAAATAGACATTTCTTGTGTAATTTTTCCTTAGAAAACGATTGATATAAACTTTAGAACGCTAGCATGAACCGTTCTCGGGATATTGCACATTTTTCAAATAAATTTATCAAAAAATCTCCTAAATTAAAATAAATATATTAAGTGTTGAGAAACATGTTCACTTTTCATATGTAATATCATGCGATAAATTCGGTGACATCATTCTCGTGGATCTAGCTCGTTCCATTCATGAGAAAAGATACTTTGAGTAATACTTTTGTATTTGAACGCCAATAGTCATTTATCTACTATAAGAATAACTTATTTCTCCGTCTATAACACTTGGCGAGATTTTGGCGACAAATTTGTCAGAATATCGCCAACTTGATGACTTTTTTAAATGTTGCCAAATTAGCGAAAATCTTGCCAAATAGATAAAAATGACGCTATATCAATGAAAATGACGACTAATTGACGAAAATTCAATATCTTGGAAAGAATATAAGTATGTACTATAAGAATAACCAATTTTTTTTTTCGCTGTAAAAGTAGTAAATTCATTGCATTATATAAGGAAAGTCATGTGCTGCCCACATCAGATTTTTTTATTAATACTGTAGTAGGAATATCGAGCTTTGCGCAAAATAGCTGATCTTATATATTATTTAATTAAGCTCCTCTTCGTAATTTACTACGAACTTCAGCATTTTTACCACAAAATGTACTGTTACAATACATCTTCTCATACCGAGGGTGTACTCTCAAGCTACAAAAATGCTTCCAAATTTCCAGATAATTAATGCTTTTATTTAAAAGCATCAATAAGCATAAACAGAAACAATTCACAGCTAATATCACTATAGCTCCTTTAACTAACTTGCAAGATGACTAAACAACTGCCAGGTACTATAAAACAGCAATTATATACTCCACTAATTCACAAAACAGTGGATTTCGTTTTCAAAACATTGATGTATTTCACAATTCATTTTGACTCATATTACCTCCACTTGGTCCAAATGAACGATGACTCACTTATATATTCGCCGTAGAAATCGCTAGAAAGAGGGCAGTATCATCGAAATTGGTTGATATTTCTAGAAATTCAGATTCGGAAACTTGCTAACTTGGCAATATTTCGCCAAATCTGGCACCCAGGTCACGAAAATATCCCCATGTGCAGGCAACCCTACTTTCACGTAATAGCGATGGTTGTCCGTAAAAATGTTTTCTCCTCGTGGGGTATCGAAGATACACACATTTTACGTATTCATCACAATATGTTAGTGTGTGTGTGTGTGTGTGTATGTTTATATGTGTGTGTCCATGAAACAATATCTCACGAACGAATGGAACGTTTTCTTTTTTTTTAAATTGGTATTGTTAATACAATCAGTGAATGCTGGAACCAGGGTGATTTTCAACGTATAAAAAAATCTAACCAATCCTTTTACTTCAAAGTAATATTTCAAGACTTTAAAGAATATATATTTAAAAATATTAATATATTTTTACATTTTAAGACAAAAAAACTTACATTACTAGTTTATAACTTCCTTACAATTAAATACATGTATAAAAATCTGATGTGGGCAACACATGACTTCCCTTATTTAATGCAATAAATTTACTACGTTTACAATAAAATAAAATAGGTTATTCTTATAGTAAATACTTACATTCTTTCCAAGATATTGAATTTTCGTCAGTCTTCATTTTCATTGATTTAGCGTCATTTTTATCCATTTGGCGTGATTTTCATTAATTTGGCAACATTCAAAAAAGTCGCCAAGTGGGCGATATTCCGCCAAATTCGTCGCCAAAATCTCGCCAAGCGTTATGGACGGAGAAACAAGTTATTCCTATAGCATATAAATGACTATTGTCGTTCAAATAAAAAGTATTACTCAAAGTATCTTTTCTCATGAATGGAACGAGCTAGATCCACGAGAATGATGTCACCGAATTTACCGTATGCTATTACATATGAAAAGTGAACATGTTTCTCAACAGTTAATATTTTTTTTTATTTTATGGGATTTTTTGATAAATTTATTTGAAAAATGTGCAATATCTCGAGAAAGGTTCATGCTAGCGTTCTAAAGTTTATGTTAATCGTTTTCTAAGGAAAAATGACATAAGGAATGTCTATTTACGTAACTTTATTAAAGGTTTTGATTTTTTCAAAATTTCACTCAAAAATTTAGTGGGATCTGAACATTCAATTGTGTTTAAAAACAATAGGCTTCCAGTATTCACGGATTGTAATTTTTGTACCAAATTTCATTTGAATCGCTCCATTCGTTCGTGAGATATCGTCACCACAGACTCACTGACACACACAAACAGACATCGCCTCAAAAATATTCGATTCATGATCAGAGATGCTTGAAACGTGCTCTCCCGTCGAAAACTCCATTTCGAATTTTTGACTCAGTCACAATACTTTCCTTATACATTCTACTATGTACTCGTATATTAGAAAAGTAATAATTCTAATACTTAGGGATTTTTAGTTTATACATATCTATCAAATGCTCATAAAATCGGTAACACATGACTGGACTAATAATTCTAAATCTTATTCTTTGCTTTTAATATTCACCAAAAGGGGACACTTTATATTCCATAAATTTTAAAGTATGATTAATTTTCTAAAGGCTGGAGCCTGGGGAGAGGAGAAAATGAGTTTTACTCTATGTTATTGCCCTTTGGAAATTTTGAATTTTTATTTTTAAACATTTGCATGCAATGTAATTTAAAACTTATTGTATATTTTGCAAAATTTAAACTTTTATCATGAAGTTAACTTTCAAGCTAATTAAAATTTTCCCCATATTATATTCTAACTTATTATTAATTGCAAATATAGAGTCATCTTCTGTATTTCCAAGATTAGTGATTATCTGTTGAATTTTACTTTCTAAATATTAACTTGAAGTAATGGTTAATTCCTTTTATTTTCATGGTACTAAGATGGCAAGAAAGAAATTATACTAAGCATAGTATTTATCAAACTATAAGCTCTTTAACGACCACTACTAAATAGTGAAATGGAACAAATCTGAAGAAATATCTGAAAAAATGATATCTGAAAAAATGAAAAATATCTCATTTAAAAAAATGATTGAAGATTATGATTGAAATTAACATTAGGTATGATAGACAAATAATTGATTTGGATGGGTAAATATCGATTTATTTATCACATTATGGACATATGACCTAAGTTTAAAATAATTCTTTCAAGTTAAACAATTTCATAACTAAGCTACTCATCTCTGGATATTGTTTTGAACTCTTTCCCAAAAATCATTGAATATACATACCAAATACCCCAAAAGTAAACAATGTTATAAAATAAAAAAGTAAACGAATGTTTTTAGAAATCATATTAAATCTTTATCAATAAAGTGATGATTAAGTTTTCCATTATTTTCATATTAGGGGGCTTTGCCCCCAGCTCACTAAGCTTCGACAACCCCTGTAACTCGCTTCGCAAGCTATTTCAAGCCAAACTAAAGTTTAAATCGGTAAACTGTTTACTTCATCATGTTGTCCTATTATTTATGTGTAATATATGCACCAAATTTCATATTTTTGTATGTTATAGTTTTTGCGGTACGAGAGAGAAAATCGATGGACATATCAATACGAAAAAACATTTTTTATTTTAGAGGTGCATAAAAAGTAAAATATCACGTAAACTACATCAAAATTAAAAAGAGGGCTCCGTTCTGAAAAAATTCAACTATGTAGGTACCTGCCTGCAAAAATTTGTTATCTTGTTATTACTTTTGATTACTTTTTTAATCTATCGAAGAAGCAAACTCGCAGTTTTGTCTTTGACTTTGGTATTAAATATTTCTTAAACTACAATTTATATTGAAAAACGGTTTATTTCAGCATGTTAAACAAACATTTCTCTACAAACGTACCAAATTTGATATTTTTGTATGCAATAGTTTTTGCAGTACGTAGCAGAAAAACATGAGAAATGAGAAATTTGTCAAACAGCGGAAGCAGCTACTTTTTTTTTTCCTTATACACATAGTATAAAAAAAGTATTGTGACAGAGTCGAAAATTTGAATTTGAGTTTTCGACGGGAGAGCACATTTCAAGCATCCCTGAACACTAATCAAACATTTTTGAGGTGATGTCAGTGTCTGTGTGTGTCAGTGAGTCTGTGGAGACGATATCTCGAACAAATGGACTGATTCGTATAAAATTTGGTTCAAACATTACAATCCATGAATACTGAAAGCCTATTGTTTTTAAACGCAATCGAATGTTCAGAACCCCTCTAAATTATCTAGTGAAACTTTGAAAAAATCATCAAAAAATCAAAACCGTTAATAAAGTTATGCAAATAGACATCTCTTATGTAATTTTTCCCTAGAAAGCGATTGACGAAAACTTTAGAACGATAGCACGAACCATTCTCGAGATATTGCATATTTTTCAAATAAATAAATCAAAAAATCACATAAATTAAAAAAACATATTAACTATTGTAAAATATGTTTACTTTTCATATGTAATATCATGCAATACATTTGGTGACATCATTCTCGCCAATCTAGCTTGTTCCATTCATGAGAAAAGTAACTTTGGGTAATATTATTATTTTTGAATGCCAATATTTATTTATCTGCTATAAGAATAACTTATTTCTCCGTCCATAATGCTTTGCGAGATTTTGGACATGAATTTGGAAGAATGTCGCCAACTTGGTGACTTTTTTAAATATTGCAAATTAATGAAAATGTAGCCAAATTGATAAAAGTGACGCTAAATCAATGAAAATGATGACTAATTAATGAAAATTCAACATTTTGGAAATAACATAAGTATCTACTATAAGAATAATCTATTTTTCCAACCGTAATGTTTGACAAAATTTTGATGATGAATTTGTAGGAATATCTCCAACTTGCTGACTTTTTAAAAGTTGCCAAATTGACGAAAATGTCACCCAATTGATAAAAATTCACCAAATTGATGAACCCTATGCTAAATCAATGAAATGATGACTAATTGATGAATTAATTAGTAAAATATTATAATATATGGACTATAGAGCTTATTGAGAATGCTATCAATATTGATAATTGTTTATTTAGGACTGCACAAAATATAAGTTAATGTGGTACTTTGAAATAGTTTTAGATGTTGTCATCTGGAAAATTGACAAATATACAAACCAAAATTAAAAACACAGTATTATGGATCTTATACATTATTTTTTTGCTGTAAAAGGAGTAAATTCATTACATTATATAAGGAAAGTCATGTGCTGCCCACCTCAGATATTTTTTTTAATATAGAAAGATTGTTTTGAAATTTCATATATTTTGAAATTACAAATATCTTAATATTTTGTTTTAAAATTAAAAAATTGGAGAAAGTAAACTATATTGAATAATAAAATGCAAGGAAATAAGTTTTAAAATTATATTACATCTTTGTGCCATAAAGAAGTTATGTATGATATGTTTCCTACGTACTCTACATATTCTATGTATTCTACACGTATAATACATTTTGGTTTTCCACTGTAAAAAAAAAACAACCCTGACCTGAATCCTATGGATTTGAAACACGATCGAACATTTGAAAGATTCCCCCCCCCCCCTTCAATTTTTGAAAGATTCATAAATAAATCAGGACAGCCAATAATATGAAAGTACTCATTTTAGATGTATGTTGTCATTAAAAAATGTATGACACAAACTTTATAATGCTATTAAAACTTTATACTTGCTTGTAGCATATTGTAATTTCCTGCAGGCTAACATCATTCAATTAATTTGTGCTGATTTCCATTCACATATCCTATTCTTATCACCATAAATTTATAGCATGGTAGTGTGTAAAATTGATTATTGTATTATTAAATTGATTTTACTGATGTTGGTTTAAAAATAACGATATTGAGAAAAATATTTATGCATTGTAATTCACCATAGAATATGAGAAGCAGTAGAAGGATGTCGACTTGTTAACAGTTTCACAAAAAAAATTCAGTGGAAAAACAAATAAATCTCGTTGCTGTTTCATGTAAAATTGGATATTTATTTCACTCTTATCAAGAATTTCAAATTACTCATAAATTTAAAAGCACTGTCACAGCTGGTAGTGTGCATAGGTAATTCAGAAACACTTAAAATGTCTTCCTTCATGTCACATCCTTCATGGTCAATGTATCATACATATGCAATTAAAACACTGTTATCTGAATATCTGTAGATTCGTTCAGTTGTAATGCAAACATTTTTTTTTCCCAATAAGTTATATATATGTATCTTTTGCCATATGAGTTACTTACTACCTTTCAATTGTATCATTTGACAATGGTATGTCTTTCAGTTTACTTGTTGCAGACTGTCTTAATATTTTATTACAAGCATGAATCAAATAAGGCTTTAAGAGTCTTTTGCCAATGGAATAAGTTTTTTAAATTTAGCTATCTGTAATAATAATAAATAGGATGCCATCAGAAGTGAAGTTTCGGTGATTGAAGCTTGAGAAATAATTTTTCTTTGCTATTTTAAAAACGTATTTTTTATGCATGAAGAATTTAATGGGTTTGTTTAATATGGGTTGTTGTTTATTTAATATGAAGAATTTAATAGGTTTGTTGAATAAATTTGTTAGTTTGTAGGAAAAGTGATGTGATGGGCTCATCAGATTCTTTTTAAGCTTACTTACATAACAACAAGAATTTGTGCCAATATAAAAGTATACCAATGTTATAGTAAAGAATATGCTAAACAGATGTACGTAAATTAAATATATCGCTTATTTATATCGCTTTCTGAAGAAAAAAGTATATTTCTTTTCCAAAGCCAAATTTACAGATAAAATTACAATTGCTAATCCATAAATAAAATTTCAAGTATATGTTAAAAATAACATAGTTCTACGATAAGATTGACAAAATACATAGAAACGTATGAAAGAATTCAGAAATTTTAGTAATTTTTAGCTGTTAAAGTTTTTAAAAGTTTATACTTCTGACAAAAATATATTTTACAGTGAAACTCATCTATAACCTGTCAAACTTTATAACATCTTACTGAAACTTTGTTAATCAAGATCATCAAAAATTCCTCTATGGAAGCTCTTGTAACCTATCCTTGTTCATAATTCCCATTGTTCACCAGTTTTTCATTCATCTGCTTCATAATCAAAACAATAATCCAGTTTGGGCCCAAAATAAGGAAGATGCAAATGATTGCAAAAGAAAGAGGTTTTCATATATTTTTTTCCTTTTCTCACTGTGAGATATTTATTACAAAAAATTCCACTACATTTTCCCAACTAAAAGCATGACTTATAAATAAAAAGTACAAATTTAAAAATTTTCACACCATTTCATATATTTCTTTCACACATATAGTGTTTTAAAATCTAAGAACTGTATCACTCAAAAAGTATGGTTTTGATACTCATCTTTTGAAAAACATATTTGAAAAATTTAGAGCAAAATAACTTCTGTTATATATCTCTTAATAAAGAAAATACCTTAAGAGTAGTATTTTACTCAATACAATGGAATTCCATTGATCTAAATCAAACAGAAACAAAGCTGATCTAGATAAAAGAAATCTTAAAAAATGCTATAATTATCCAAAAATAGCATAATCATTATAGTAACATATATATTAATTAAAGGAAATACCTTTTATTTGAAGAAAAACTACATAATCTCATTATAGAACAAAAATCTTTCAAAACTGTAATATATAATAAATCATTTTACAAATTTTTTAAGCAATTTTTTTTTTTTTTTTTTTTTGTAAAATACTTTTTGAAGTTTAAAATTCACTCATAAAAAAAAAGAGAAAAATCAAAAATCTTAGTCCAGATAATCCAAATAAAGATTCTACTACATTTCTATTTCTGTAAAGAGCCTTACAACAAATTGATTATCATAACAATTCTATATAGAATGATAAAATTTTAAAAATGCTGTTAAGAAATAAAACAAAACATTAAAATCATTTCAATTTATTATAAAACAACTTTACTGTACAGTATTATATTTCCTACAAAGATACAAAAGTAAATTTACTATATAAGTATCATTTCCTATGCCACACTGATTTATCACAGCTTTTAAAATATTTATATAATATACTACAACCTGAAATGTGGCACGAGATCAAAAAGTATTCATTAACAAATAAAAGGTTCTGGGTTACATATTAAACCCATTCTCTAGGTTGTTTTAGAACTTCTAACAGTTTATATTCTTTGGATTTCTCCTCTGGCATATGACAATACTGCCATTTCTGAAAATAAATTGCATAAAAGAATGAGTTTTAAAAAGTTACTTTCAGTAGTACACTAAGAGAATTGGAAAAACAAAAATAGCATTATAGTCATATATTATAAATAGGAAGATTTATTTAAAAAGAATAACACCCACAGATTATATCAGACTATCAGAACCCACAGATTATATCAGACTATTAGAACCCACAGATTATATCAGACTATCAGAACCCCCATTATATCTCAAACAGCAGCATTTAACAGCTTGTCTCTATATATAATTGGAAGTCTACCTGTTTGTTCCTTATACAGTTCCAAATTTCTTTAGTCAATATTTTAAAAATTCTATATATTAGTCAATATTATAGTCAATTCTATATATTAGTCAAGTATTTTCAAAATTCTGTATATTCTTTGCTGACAACCTAGTCTTTGATATCAGAATAGGAGTTGTCCTGATATTAATAGCAATAGGTCATTTCTAAAGAATTGGAAGATGATGTATTTTCTGAAGTTAAGCTGAGAAAAATTAAATTGCATTGTTAAGAAACAATTTTTTTTTAATGTTCAAATAAATCAGTCAACTATGCAATAGAAATACAGATGCTTTTCGTTTAATGTCTCCCTTAATCTATATTATGACAAAAACATTAGCTGAAATAATTTAATAAATGCACAATATAATTTTTTGAATTGTTTTATCATCAGTTGCTACAAGGAAAAAACTATGGGAATTATTGATATCTTGATGCATTGTTCATAATATCCCATTTTGGCATAGAATGTCTATAAAATAATTTTGGGGGTTAGCTTATTAGTTGCAGTGAGATAAACTAGTATTTATGAGAACTGTTTGACACTATAATGTAAACAAACAATGTTTCGCAATAAAGATGAAATCAAAAGTTAAAGTATTGATTTTTCAAGTTAACTATTTGAATTACAGATCATTTGTTTTGTGTCTTAGTTGATTTACATTTCAGTTCATGCAGATTGTATCATAACTGACCGGAAAATGCTAATTTTCCGTATTACTGGAAATTAGCATATTCCAGAAGCATTATAACAGATAAAGAGTATAAATGCCCGGTGCCAGGGATGCATAAGCATCGAAAATGCATCAATGTGGATGCAGAAGCTAAAACTTGCAGGTTGTTGTTGTTGAAGCTTAAAGTTTGTAGCTTGTGATTAGTTTGTCGGTTGATAGAGCGGTGTTTGTGTCTGACGTCACATTTTGTGAGCTGCATCGTAGTTAAAGATGCATGCTCTTATTCTTTGATTATCTTATGCTTCAGTGAGTAATAAATATCACTTTTTATTTTACTCACTGTGTTGCTTGAATTGAATCGCTTCATGCATTACCCTCTGCAAAAATACTCTTACTGATTCATGAAGTTGTAAACACTTTACATATCGACGTGGATAAAAATTTCCGACATCCAACAAGAATTACTGATCTGCTACTAGATATTTTAACTGATTCATTTTGGAATAGTATGGCAAATTTCAGAATTTTAGTACATTTCAAATAATCACTCAAAAACTGCTGCAATAATATCACAATAAATAAGAACTCTGTAAATACAGCATAATTACAAAAATAAACTGGTCAACAAGTTTAGTATTGTGTTATTATTACAGCTACTGCTGCAAAAGTAACACAAAAAACTGCTGCAAAAGTAACACAATACTTACAATATATATATATATATATATATATATATATATATATATACAGGGTGCCCACTAATATCTGTTACACCCCCCCTTAACTTCTAAACGGTGACAGCTTAGGCCATAAAGTTGGTGTCTAGGTATAGTAAAAAGGTTATGCGCTACTCGATGAGACAACTTACATCATCATCTATCGGCAAATTTTGCAATTAGCGGCCCTATCTCGTAAACGGTGAAAGATACGTGAAAAAAGTCAATTAGAAAGTTGTAGAGCACTCTCGGTTTAGTACGAAAAGATACCTTGCACACATTAATACTCAAAACAGAATGCAAGAAATGAACATTTGCTTAGTCACGATTTCAAAAATTGTCATGTCATAAAGAGTGGAAGAAAGAAACTGAGACACTTCCCTGTTTTCAGGATCATTTATTTACAACAGTATATTGCTCAAAATGCTCTCCATTAGCCACTATACACATTTGCAAGCTGGACAGGATTTCTCGCTGCACATTGTGCAACATGGCAGGTGTTACGGATGCACAAGCATCAGTAGTGCGTCGTCGAAGATCCTGCAATGTTGGTGGAGGAGTCGCATATACCTGCCCTTTTATATGTCCCCATAAGAAGTCCAATGGGGTCAAGTTAGGTGAGCACGGAGGCCACTCGACAGAAACACCATACCAGATGACTTGATTCTGGAATGTCTCTATTAGGTACTGCTGAATATTTGAAATCTTATGCGGAGGTGCACCGTCATGTTGGAACCATACATTTAGGAGTTGGTGCAATGGTAGATTCTTAACAAAGTCAGTTATTACATCCTGCAGAAGCTGAAAGT
This sequence comes from Amaurobius ferox, assembly GCA_951213105.1. Lineage (NCBI taxonomy): Eukaryota > Metazoa > Arthropoda > Arachnida > Araneae > Amaurobiidae > Amaurobius > Amaurobius ferox. The sequence continues at coordinate 102,155,285 of OX578136.1, forward strand.
ACCGCTGTCCTGTTAACGTGCCCTTGTAAAATACTGGTCCAATGAGTCTGTCATTAAAAATTCCACACCAAACATTAATCGACCAGCGCTGTTGATGTCGAACTTCGACGGCATATCTCGGATTTTCCAGCGACCAGGTATGAACGTTCTGTCTATTAACCCCTTGCCTGTGTCACCCTAATCCAGTTCAGGCAACCCCTCTGCGCCAAATTTGGAATGCCCGAACTGACTTCGGCAAGCGAAGAATCAGTGTTTCTATTCCGTTGATCCCGAATTGAGTTCGTTTTGCTTTATCAAATGCTTTACAATATAATTCACTGTTTTTCCAAAAGATGGCGATACTTGTCCACATTTTTTTGGAAGTAGGCGGGATCAGCTAGCTTGATTAGGCGGGATATAAACCGAGTTTATTGTAAAGAGTGTGATGTAGGCTTGTGTGCCGTGCCATGTTTTCGTATATATCATACTATAAAAGATTTGTGAAATTCTGAAAAATGATTCTGTGAAATGATTTGTGAAATTCAAAAGATTATTTGAATTATTTTGCTATAATTAAACAATTTTGAGTAAAATTTGAATATAATCCATTAATTTTCCACATGTATGTCAAAATATTAAATATAGTAGTTATTTCATATAAAAATTTATATTTTTACAAAATAAAATTTTTCTAACCTTTTTAAATGTTATAATGCACAAAACTGAAGCATAAAAAAAAATTTCCATTTTTGACACATTTTCCTGAAATATACTCCACAGGTAAGGGGTTAAGCATTCCATTCCTCTAAAAACATGCCTCATCTGTCCATATTATGTCTGCCAGGAATGTTGGATGGACCTCTAAGTTATTCATCACAAAGTTGCACCACGTGTAACGTCTCTCAGCATTTCTTGGCAGCAATCCCTGAACAGGTGTGGATCGGTATGGATGAGCACCTGATTCATTCAGGATTTTCCAGACGCGGCTTTTTGAGAGGCCACAATTTTCACTGATCATTCTTGTGCTGCTCTGAGGAGGGGCGAGAGTGTATGCTAGCACATCTTCAGGTTGCACTTTGCGTCCTACATTACGAGGTGTAAGAATTCGAGGTCGGCTGGTCACGCAGCCTGTCTCCCTTAAATGTTTTACAACTTTTAAGATGGTCTGCCATGTAGGATACAGGCCTTGAGGGAAACGTTCATGATACAGCCTTGCAGCTGATTTTGCCTTACGCCCACATTCACCGTAAATTAACAACATCTCGTAATACTCGTTACTGCCAAATTTTGCCATAACTCTCCGCTTTAACATACAACCCAGCAGAAACATCCTTTTTATAGTAGTAGTCTCTGGTGAACAGGTATGACGTTCCATCCTCATTTGCATAATACATGAGATCCATGTGATTTTTATACCAGACATGGTTGAGTTGAGCTGTGTGTTTGGAGAGACGATTTTGCAAGATCAGCAGAAAATGTTCATGGTTTGTAGAGACATTCAGTGAATCATGCAACTCGTGGGGACAGAACCATGGTCCTCATGAATGTGAATCACGTGCATTTACCCTGCACCACAACACAGTATTTAGTCTGTAAAGTGGTCTTTTCTCGCTTCGCTTCACAATCAAACAAGTGTTCATTTTTTGCATTCTGTTTTGAGTATTAATGTGCGCAAGGTATCGTTTCGTACTACATCGAGAGTACTCTACAACTTTCTAATAGACTTTTTTCATGTATCTTTCACCGTTTATGAAATAGGACCACTAATTCCAAAATTTGTCGATAGATGGCATTATAAGTTGTCTCATTTAGTAGCGCATAGCCTTTATACTATACCTAGACACCAACTTTATGGCCTAAGCTGTCACCGGTTTAGAAGTTAAGGGGGAGTGTAATGGATATAAGTGGGCACCCTGTGTATGTATGTATGTATGTATGTGTGTGTGTGTGTGTATATATATATATATAATATTTGATACATTTATTATTGCATTTATGCTGTAACTCAAAAATATACCCAACATTGCCCAGAAGTTAAAGCAGGGAAATTAAACAGGAATAATATGCATACCCTAATAGGGCACTATTCTGTTGATGCAATCCAAAAACTTAATTGGTCACTGCCTCTCATGCAAAGATCAATAGATTAATAATTTGACCAATGTTGGTTAAATTTATACACATTGCAACCATTAGTAAAGTATGTGAGTATTTAGTAAAATCAAATATATATTAAAGACTTCTTTTTTTTTTTTTTAGTAAAATATAACATTTAGTAAACTTTACATATATAATTGAGCAGATACTTTAAAAAATAATATATTCATCCCACTTATACAGAAGTATTCGACTACTGTCACTAATTATTCTACAGATATACTTATTTAGCCAAAACTTGTTTAAATTGGATTCTAAATCATACTCTTGTCAAATAAAGGGATTCACAACCCACTAAATATGCAACAACAAACATATGGACACTGATAATTTGGCAGCAAATCTCCCTTCCAAATAAAAAAGTTTAGACTTTTGTTCTGCCAAATAAAAAATACTTTTACTATATTAATTACTAATCACCAACTTTAATTTATGAAAATATGCATAAATTAACATATGAAAATGATACATAAATATACATACAAAATTCAACAAAACTTAGCAGGAATACTTTCCAAAATATGTGGAAATGATTTCCTCAAAATATTAGTTTCAAATATTTTCACTGGGGTCAATACAGCACCACAAGTGGTGAAAATGAGTAAAATTTGCATATGACACAACTTCTAACAGGAATTTTATGAATGCATATACTCACTAGGAACATTGCATGCTATTTTTGCTGATGAAGAAAACACAGCAAATCCCAAATTATTGAAAGTGCTTTGCCTCCGAAGTTGTTTCATAAAAACAATGACAATTAACATGCTGTGCTTAGAAAACAAAAAAAAATGTATTGATCCCACTTTTGAGTTTAATTTTATGGTAGATGAACTAAAAAACATACACTTCAGGATCAGACTTTGTCAGTACATTTTTACCATCTTTAGAGTCAAATATTACCTGGTGGTGATTTGTTAAGCTACTAGTTCTAGAAAACCACTTCTACATATTTTAAGGAATATTCCATCTAAATTTGGTTGAATCTTGATCAATAAATATCGCTACAGAAGTTTTTGAATAAGAATATTTTACTTGTAATCTCCTGTATTTGCTGGTATATTCTGCTAATTTATTTCATATTGTTTTTATAATAGAAAACATTGAATTTAAAAACAGGTCATAATAATTTCTAATAACATTTTATACGTATTAAATAAAATATTTCAAAATTAATTAAACTTACGGCTTGTGAAGGCAAAGACATGAGAATACTTTCATAGCGAGCTCCAGGAGTCATTAATCCAAATTTTGTACCTCTGTCATATATTAAATTAAATTCAACATATCTAAAAGCAAAGGTAATACTAATTTAAATGGATATTAAGACAATATTTATAAAAAACATAATATCAAAACATAAATATTTGAGCACAAGATAAAGAAAAATCAAATAATTTATGCACAAATTAAGTTACCATGCAATAACAAACTATACAAATTTTATTAAAGGAGAAAATACTTAGAGATTATTAATAAAATAATAAAAATATAATGTATTAATGAACACATCACAGCAAAATGCAGCAATGGTTGTTTCAAAGATATATGCTGTATCGCTTTTGTCAGTGCTGAAAATGTTAAACTCAAAATAAGACTGAAACAAGAAAGATCAATTGTGCATAAAGTATAGATTATGAAACACTTTCCAACTTCAATACAATTTTATTTAAACATCTCTAAAATGTGATATATTCATCGGTAATATTTTTTAAATTATCACAATACTACATTAATTTATTATATTTGAAAACTTCATCGAAAAAAATGATCTTCACTCAAATGATAGCATTAAAATATAAATTGCCTGGCTTAAACATCTTTAAAATACGATACATTCCTCAGTAATATTTTTTAGATTATCATAATACTACAATAATTTATATTTGAAAACTTCATCAAAAACAAATGAACTTTATTCAAATGATGTCATCAAAACATAAATCACCTGGCTCTCTCTATAAAAGCAGCATTTCATTCATAAACATTTTTCCATTCCTTTCATTCATCACAATACTATGGTAATTTATCTTATTTAGAAACTTAAAACCATGGAGGTACAAGTAATTTAACTCTATGCTTAAAACTTCATCCAAAAAATTGTCTTCTTCTCTGTGTAAAATCAATGTATGTTTCATTCATATCAGCTATATTGCAGACTCATGAGCTAAATAATTTTGCATTAAAGAAATGCAGCAATTCTTATACAACTCATTCTACATCTTTTGGTGTTTACATTCTCCATAAGTGAAAATTAGGTTTTGTTGTAGAAATAATCAAAGTTTGATGATCATTTAAACTCAAATATATTGTAATTGCGTTGTTTCAGTATGTAGATGCACAGAATTTAAGCAAAAATAAAGTGATTTTAGGACGAATACAACACTAAATATAAATTAAAAAGAACTTTAAAAATCACGATTTTGACACAAGATGGATGCGATATTTTATTTTGAAGTGGGTCACATGATCTCTGCATATAATGGTTACATGATCTCTTCATATAAAGGGTGTAATTATTATTTTAATTTTTATTTTAAAAACTACTGAATATATTTTGTTGAAATTTTTTTTATATATTTCATGGGATAATTTGAATATTTCCTTAAACTTTCGAAGCAATTTGTGAATTTTAAATTTGCTTGAAAAATGTTTGAAAAGTTAGGTCCCATAGGGGTCCCATATGTATTTCATTTTTTCAACCAGGGTTCAATCCAAAACTAATTGAGTGATATTATTCATTTATATTCCCATAGGTCCCACAGACCGTCTGAACAACATACTAAAATTTCATTTTGATAAAGTCATTTTTACGGTAATGCCTATGATGCTAACAGGCGGACAGACAGACAGACAGACAGAATGAACAAAGCCATAAACACTTTTCAACTATGTTGTAAAGTGTTAAAAAGAGCAAAGATGGTAGAATGGATAGGTATATATACTCAAGAACCGCATGAAAATAGATCACCAATTAAACAAATATAACAATTAAGCAAATCGACATAAACAGCTAAAACTGGGGTATCTTGAGAACACCTATGTTAGTTTAGCTTTACTGTCCATTGCAGGCTGAATTGCTGTCATACCTACATTGATTGTTTTATGATTTATTTCAATGCTGTTCTTGACATTTTTAACTTTGGGTTTCAGATTTATAGCACTGAAACAAGAAATACATTGTCTACATATTTTAATTTGTTCACAAATTTTCCTTTCAAACTCTCATTTTACGAACAAGTTTTAACCACTATTTTGAAATCCATTATTTTGTATGCAAATTCTGTCAAAACTGCATAAAATTTTGTCATTTTGGCAATTTCATGCATTGCTGAAGAAACGTTTGTAACACATTTATATTCAACAGATATTCTGATAGTTCATTTATATCTTTAATAAAATATATGCTTGGTTTCTCAAAAATCATCAAATTCTCTTCCAACAATTCCAAAAATCTATTTAAAATCAATCCCAGAAACTTTCATTTTCCTGGAATTCCCAAAGCATAAATACTGTATCTATAAAAGGCTCAAATATTTTTCTACTGGTCTGTCAAAATCAGTTTAAAATTCCTTGTGTCTCCAGTCATAAAAAAAGTTGCACATGTCTATTATGAAATACCAAACATTAAGAAATACCAAAAAGTTGCAATTACCTTCCTCTGCGTATTAATTGCCACTGCCGATCAGCATAAGAATAACCTTTGTCTTTGTTCTTTGTAACAAGGGGAATATAACTAGGAATAACATTATTGGCACAGGTCTGAAATACAAACATGTAAAATAAAAATAGAAAACACAAGCAAAAACAAAATATTTACTTATTACAAATTTAACTTACAGAAACAAAATTAAAGCAACTTTCTTGACTTGGGGTGTCTAAATCATCAAAGAATATTCCGCCTATACCACGGCATTCTCCTAGTAAAAATAATTTGAAATTAAGCTCTTTTAACAATAAATGCTAAAAAACTATTAATACTTATTTATATATATATTTTTTACTTTTCATTTCAGTATCTTTCAAAATATGATTAAGAAAATTTATATGAATTAAAAATGCCTGCGGACTTACAATTTTCATTCACACATGCACATTCCGAGCAAATATAATATATACAACTAAAACCTTCTTGAAAGTTACATAAATCAATGCATTACTGTATATTTTTTAATATAGGTCATTCTGTGTATAAGCTGACTATGTAATTCTACTGTAAAATATGTGACCAAAATCAGAAACCTGTATATAAGCCAAATTAAAATAAAATCAGCCAAATTAAAAAAAAAAAAAAAACAATATGAAGCATTGTCAAATATGTAAAACCTGTTGAACAATTACTGCTAATCACATAACATGGCTGGTTATACCAGCAATATTGATGCTTATTAAGAAAAGGCCACTCACATTAAATCTCCCTCCTCTAAAAATATCCAAACAAAAGCAAGTGCCAGTAGACGAATGTGATGATGTCATAAACGACATGCCATGGTGAAACTACAGGTGTAAACCCCCAGGACACCCTCACCATGGTTATTATTATGTCACAATCAAGATCTATGGCTTGATAGCTAAAAGCTAAGCCTAACCGTGCAAGAGCGAACATTCATTCAAGGATCAAGGAATTCAATTTATTGGACTCCTGGAATTCAGTTTATTGGAGCGAACATTCATTACACATACGTAAACAAATACTAGAAACTGGTTACTGGTTGGGCAAAAATTATGTATATACATAAATTAAAACATAAAAAAAGGAAAAACTTATAATTCAGTATGAAAAATAGTAATGCATACTTTTATGCACTGGTAACATTTCGGGGAGTAAACATGCATTTCAATGTGTACCTGATGCGCAATTGCCCATTTTGGTCAACTTTAAAATTAATTTTTGATTTTTTGTAGAATTGTGAAATATTTTAATGCTGATGGATGGTAGTGTGAGTGGGGATTAATGAAAAAAACTATACAGCTGCTGAAATGTACATTTTTCTGTCCTTTACATTATTGATCTTTTTGTGTGCTAATTTTTTAAAGTTATCTTTGACATGTATATAAGCCAACCTCACTAATAGTGAAAAATATTCCAAAAATTCTCAACCTATACATGGAAATATATGGTATTTGCTTGATACAGAAGAAAATAGGGCTTTGAAGTTGGAGTCATGAAATTAGTAGCAATTTGGGATGGAGTCAGAATTAAAGTCAAAGTCAGCAAAAATATACTAACCCTGATACAAAAAATATTATTAAAAAAAAACAATGTTATTTTGAAATATTTAATTCGAAATAAATTTTTCAAATAGTTTTTAGGCAACAAACTAAAGACCATGAAATGTTTACCAATTAAAAAATTATTATGAATAATGAATATCCCAATAGAAATTAACACATGAACATTTTTTAATGAAATGTATGTACTACAGTTGTCTTAAAAATTATAATGAATAGAAATGATTGCTATTGAATTCATATTGCTGTATGAGATTGCAATCTTGCAAGCACTATGTTTAGCACACTTCAATGCAAAATTTTGCCAAAATTGCATAAAATTTGCCAATTTCAGCAACTTTGATAATGCCAAGATAGAAAATTTTGTCAGAATTTTTATATCTTATAACAATGATTGTGAAAGACACAATAATTCCTAATTAAGACTTTTGGAAAATAAATTGTAAAAACCAAAGATCCATTAAAACTACTGATTACTATTTATGCAGTAATCAGTATCAGAGTCAGACACTAGAAAAAAATTGAAATTGAGTTCAAATTGAAAGTTTGACATTATTTCACAGTCGTGAAAGGAAAGCTACCATTCATCCTGGTTTAGTCTAGACCAGTCGTGCACAACCCGCAGCCCTCAGGTTAATCATGTGCGGCCCGCCACCACCCTCAGCTTGGCAAACACACAAAAAAAATTCCAAGACTTACACAAAAAAAAAAAATTGAAAAAACTGCATCATAAAATTTTATAAAAAATTATTTTTTATATCAAATTTTCTTTAAGATTTCAACTACAAAACAAATAAAAAGAGCAAATCAAACAGCTTTAAATTAAAAATTGTCTATTTTTTGCAATGAGAAGTGGAATGTTTGAATTAATACCCTGCCATGGTAATCTTTATTGACTTGCTGTTGGCGAAAATTTTCCGTACGGCAAACCTACACTGGAAACTGGAATGTGTTTGTTGTAGGAAGAGAATTTGTTTCTGTTTCCAGTTAACTGTTTCTGTTTCCCGAGTATAGTCAAAGACTCAAAATCAAAGAGCAATTGAAGGTCGATAAATAAAGCGTTCTGGTTTGATACGAATTAAGTTATAACTTCTGTGACTATGTCTAAAAAGTGTAAAGTCGGTGATGAGAATCGTGCATTTCAGGAGAAATGGGGTGAGAGTTATTTTTTCGTAGAGAACAAAGGCAAAGCAACATGTTTAATTTGCTAAGAAACTATTGTTGTAATGAAGGAGTACAATGTGAAGAGACATTACGATACAAAGCATGCTAACAAGTACGAGGAGTTATCGGGACAAATGAGAAAGAATAAAATTAAAGATTTGCAACATAAGTTTACAAGCCAACAAAATATTTTCAAAAGAGTAATTGATGATCCGGAAATTGCAGTCAAGCTTTGTTGTGTCGAAAATTTTAGTTAAAAAACTGAAACCATACAAAGATGGAGAGTTGGTTAAATAATGCTTGGAAAAAGCAGCAAATATAGCGTTTCCGGGAAAAAAAATATTTTTTCGAAGATAAGCCTTAATTGTATAACGGTAGCAAGAAGATCAGAAGAAATGGCATTAGATATTGAAAAAACATTAAAAGAGAAAAATTTTGAATTCACATGGTTTTCATTGGCCATATATGAAAGCACAGATGTCACTGACACTGCACAGCTGTCAATTTTTATTCATGGCATTGACTGTAATTTCAATGTTACGGAGGAGTTACTGGCGTTACTTCCAATGACAAATACAACAAAAGGACAGACATTTATCAAGAAGTTAAGAAAGTCTTGAAAAAGTACAATTTGGACTTAAAAATGTTACATGGTATTTCAACCGATGGCGCGCCAGCTGTGCTGTGAAAAATCAAGAATTAGTAAATTATTTGGCAACAGATAGCAAAGCCGTGGGGAATGAAATCGTAGCATACCATTGCCTTTTATACCAAGAGAACCTTTGTGCAAAAATTATTAAAATGGAACATGTAATGAAAATCATTAAAGTAATAAACTTTATTCGTTCCAGAGGAGTCGCTCATCGTCAGTTCCAAGATTTCCTATCCCAGTTAGATTCTCAGTATGATGATGTCATTTATTTTACACAAGTTCGTTGGCTAAGTGCTGGAAAAATAACGAAGTGAGTGTATGACTTGCGTGAGGAGATCATTACTTTTTTCAAAAGTCATGATCATAATCTGGTGGCAGACTTTGAAGACAAGGAATGGCTATGTGATTTATCTCTTATGATTGATATGACACAACATCTGAATGAGCTAAATATGAAGATTCAAGGTGAAAATAACCTGATACATAACCTATTTTACTCAATCAAGTCATTTGAGTTAAAGTTAGCATTATGGAATTCACAACTCAAGTCTGGTTAATTGTTGAATTTTGAAACAATGAGTAATTTTATTGCAAGTTGTGAAGACGATCCCATCAACTTTATTAAATACGCTTTACTAGTAGAAAATCTGCAAAATGAGTTCAGTCGTTGATTTCAAGATATCAGAAAACTTGAGAAATCTTTAGAAGTGTTTGCAATACCAATCGCGACAAATATTGAAACAGCACCCGACAATTTTCAGATGGAGTTTATCGAAATTCAAAGTAACTCCGAATTGAAAGCTAAATTTTCCGAAGTTTCTTTGCTAGAATTTTATAGAAATTACTTGCCTTGTGAAATGGAAAAATTGAAAATTCACGCTCAAAAAACGATAACATTATTCAGAAGCACCTACTTATGTGAACAATCATTTTCATTAATGAAACAAGTGAAATCAAAAGGTCGTTTTCGTCACCTACAGATTGCTGTATCCAATATTGAACCAGACATCAAAAGAATAATGAAAACCAAACAATGTCAAATTCCCCACTAGCTCTACAAAAAAATAAAAGAATTTCGGCGATGTCTGTACATTTTTGAAGCAAGTGAGTTGTTTTGCTCATTTCTGTATTTGTTTTTAATTTTCACTTTTAATTTTTTGTTTCGGTATTTACTAAAAATATATTGCTGGGTGGTACCCCCTCTCCTTGTGGCCCGCCTTTGCTTAGTCTATGTGAAATTGGCCCGCAGGTGTTAAAAGGTTGTGCAACACTGGTCTAGACCAATGGTCTCAAAATTCAATAAGTATCAGAACAATTTGTGAAATTTAAATTATTGAATTCTACACTAGTGAAAGCAATGGAGGAAGGATTATAATCATTGGTGGAAAAATTACATTAGTTCTCCACAGATTATATATTGGAAAATAAAATTCAGCACTGCAAATCCCCTCCCCTATCCAAAATCTGGGCTATGCCTATAGTGAACTACACATATGTATCTCATATATAAAGCATTTTCACCTCTATCTCATATATAAAGCATTTTCACCTCTATGTGTACATATACAACATATACAAATACAAGACATATAAATGAAAATGAAATTTTAACAATGGATTAAAAGTAATAACGTAAAATAGTTAAATAAATTATTCACAATATACATAAAAGTATTTAATAATTCTAGAAAATCATTCATTAAACACAAAAATACAGTAAAGGAGGACAAATTTCAAAATAATATTTCAAGTAAATTCAATCATTTTCAAGTAAATTTATCATTTTCAAGTAGATTTTCAAGTAAATTCAATCAGCTACATATAAACCCACCACAAGCTATCTGCTTGCATTGATAGTTTAATGACCACTAGTTTGGACGGCCCATTTTTTGGACTATTTTCAAATTTTGCTCTAGTGTGTACACTAGTAAATAGGTGTTCGGTGGTTTTACATAGCAGTATCCTAAAAAAATGAAAACAGGAATTACTTTGAACAATCCGCTGAAATTAATTCTTAGGTGTGCCCATGTACAATGCTCGACCTTCATAACTTGACCATTGCCAAAAGAATACTAATAAAAATCTGAGATTACTGCAGCACTTATACCAAATTACAAGGGAAGTCTTTTAAATACTGATCATATTGTTAAGAATCTGCTATATATAATTTTTTCATAAAGTTATTAATAACAGTATTTGGCATTTAAAAGCAATATAAATTTTAATTTAATCAGAGTTTAACCCTTAAAATTCAAACAAAAAATATCCTCCAAACAAGAATGTCACGTATCCTTATATAGTGGCAAGCAGTGTATATATTTTATTTTTAGTGAAACTGTTAAGCATTTTTATACCGCACACTACTTCCTTAAAGTCAGACAAATTTTTGGAAAAACAAGAAGTAGAAATCATCAGTGAACCCCTCTACCCCTCTCTAGAATTTGATGTTGAATCCATATGAATAATCATCTGAGCTCTATCTATAGCCAATACTAAGAAATAAATGTTTCAAGGAATTGTTTTTAAACAAAAGTGGAAAAAAAACAGAAGTGAAAATTCTTAGTAACCCACCAACCCCTTCCATAGTTTCATGCTGAATCTATATCCATCTTTATCCATAGCCAATCTTGAGAAATGTTTGAAAGACATTTTTTGAACCGAAAGTAGGAAAAGAACTAGAAGTAGAAATTTTTAGTGAACCTCCATGCTGAATCTATATTGGTCATTATCTAAGCTCTGTATATATTATAAAATGATCTTATAAACTGATTTTTAGAGGGAAATGTTTAGCAGCACAGATGGCAAATTAAGAACTTTGCAAATCAATAAAGTACACTGCAAAAGTGAAATTTAAGAAACACCTTTTCTTAAACACAACTTTTACAATAAAAAAATGTGTTTCACCCTTTTGAGGTGCAACTTCATTGTAACAAAATGCTATAAATACTCATATTTTATCCCTGATTAGAAGCTATCTGCATTTGTGTTCTCTAAATCCTATTAATTTTATTCTATGGCCGGCATGCAACTTTTAAGCTTGCTTTGATTTAATAATGATGTAAAAAACTATATTTTTCATCTTATAAAACAATAACTGATTGGTATCACACAGATCATTGCAAATTATTATATGTTTGATTACCAAATGAAATGGCTTAAGTTGTTTTGCACTTTATGGTCAGTTTATGCACAGTACAATCAACCACAGTAAAATCAATTTCTAAATCAAGTGATCATATCTTGGTTTTAAATATAACTAAAATATAAAAGGCTTTAAGTAATTTTCAATAGTTCCTAAACTATTATTACATTCATATGTATGTATCTATTCATATATTCAAGTATATATAGTGTTTCAATGATACATCAAAGAATGATTAGATTCATTGCTCATTTCATCATATACAAGTAGATGAGATTCACGGTGTTAAACATGTCATTTACGATTCATGACCTATAAAAGGTTAAAAGTCATTTTAGAGTCTTATAAAAGTACTGTAACACATCCCTCTGAAACTCATTGCTTGCACATTACTCAAATTCCATGCTGAAACATGCTCATAACTCCCTAGAAGAAATTACTGTGCATATCACTAATCCAATTACAAATTTGTTTCAATTTTCTAAAATATTTCGTGAATTGAAAACCATTACTATAACTAAGCAATACAGCAATAGTTAGAATATAATTTGATAACATGCAAAATACAATTATTTAAATGGGCAACAAAAGAAATACTGACCTCGATGTTTTATATAAAAATATTCATCACACCACTTCTTGAAACGTCTATAGTAAGAGTTATCATATGTGTCACAAGAAGCCTTGAGAGTTTTATGAAAGTGTTTACAATCATCTTCATCTAGGAAATAAGGGGTCATGTCTGTTCCACCACCAAACCACCAAGTCGTAGTTCCATCATCATTGGTCACTTCAAAATAGCGATAGTTGAAATGAATGGTAGGAACATTTGGGTTTCTCTAAATTCAGTAAAATATCAAGGTTAATGAAAAGTGCAAAAAACTTGCATTAAAAATTTATAAAATTATGATGAGACTGAATCTAAATATATACAGAAATAACTTATTTTGCAATTAAATTTTGAAAATAAGTGGAATGTAAAGCTAATACAGAGAGAATTATATGGATTTCTGAACTATTTACACATTTGAGAGGATATTTTGATTATTGACAATTTTTTTTAATTAAGAAACAGATGAATTGTCTTTATTTTGTAAGAAGCATTCTGATCACTGTCAGTTTCTTTCTCCTAAAATGTGTACCTATGTTTTAACCCTGTGATGTCCATAGTACGAAAGAAAAATTTTACAGCATGGAGGGAGGGCTATAATTTCTTAGCAAAGGGGAAATCTTCCAATACATAAATGATGCAATTAAAATTATTTAGTAATAGATAAGTATTTAGTAATAGATTTAAGACTAATTAAAGTTACAAATTAAAATTATTTAAATAAATTTCCAATCTATTTATTTAATTTTTGTTTATTTATTTACACTTCCGTATATAATAAATAAAGAGAAAAAGAGATATACTCACAGGATGAATAACAGAACTCACTCCACATGCAAAAAATGGCAACTTATCAGAATTCGAAAAGTTTTTGCCTCTGCAAAATAAAGCAATATGTGAAATGCTATTAAGATAACTTGAGTATGAAATATATAAAAGAAACAATAATTTTAATTTTGGTTTTAATTTTCATCTAGAATAGCTGTAGATACAACATCCAAAAGGATGGTTTCAAAGTGACAATGATAAATTATATATAAAAATAATGAAATCTGAGTAACACAAAATCTGCTTAAGATAATAACTTTGTACGATCCTGAAAATCAGCATAGGAATTACCACATTAATATTTTTGCACAAACGATTCTGCTTAACAAGGAAAAGAAACTCATTTTCTTAAGCAAAGAGCACATAATGGCACAGATTCTAGTTGATTCTGATAAATTATACCTAAAATATATAGGGTTTTCAAAACAGAGTTGTAGGGCTTGCCCTACCAATTTCCATTGTTGCATTTTGCGAGATAAAATTCAATTTGGTGAAAATGTTGGACATTATGAATTCTGCCAATGTCAAAATCAAAAATCGTGGTATACTAATTATAATGTATTCTACTAGACTATGTCTTTCTAAATCCACGAACTTTGACATTTGAGAATTTATAAATCAAAACAAATTTTTCAAATGGAACATCAAAATAAAATTTTGTGAATAGAAACTCTATTTGGCAAAAGAAAATTTCATTGAGCAAATAAGTTGGCAAAAGTAATCAAAAGTCCAGAGCAACCCCTGGAGCAGGTTCACCTACCTCTATAATTGAATAATTATTTACACATTTGATTTTTCCATTTTTTTTTCTAGTCAGAAAAGGAGGGTTTTAACACTCCAAACACTCTATATAAGATCTTGGTTGAGCATTATAAATCTGAATAAACTTACAAACAAATTGTGCTTGAGATAAAAGTCTTCTTACAATATCAAAGATAAAATGCTTGCAGTTAATAATAGACTCCATGGTTAAAATATAGGTCATAACGTTAAATGAAAAGCTAAGTGAATTATTGTATAATGTAAAAGAATTTGTATATTTACAGTCAGATTATCCCTTTGAATGTTATCAAAAAATATTCAGGTCTTAAAATAAGTATTTAAGATGGAACCTCAAATTCAAAAACTTGGGAGTAGAATTATTTAATATATTTATAAAATAAAATAAATATAAGTTACTGACTTTCAGATACAATATTAAAGAAAATGTAAAACATTTAAAGTATCAAACAATATTTCACTTAAACAAATATGTTCTGTAAATGTGACATATAATTCAAAAAACAAAAAAAAACGAATAAAATTTATTTTACAGATTTTGTCATTAATTCAAATACCTCAAATTCTCTTTAACATTTTGAATGTTTTTGATATGAAAACTACAAATTTTGTTGGAGATACTTTCTATAAGTGGTACACAAGGAACTATAACAAGTAAAGAGCAAACACTTCTCAATAAGAAGTGCGTTCAGCAATATTTTTGAAAAACTTTTCTTTTTAATTCATTTTAATTCTACACTCTGTTTGGTAACTTGTGCAATTAAAAGTGTAAAAAAGGGGAACAAGAGTGCTAAGAGCGTTTGAAGTAATGTGTAACTAGGGATAATAAGCCCTTTAAAACTAATGTCTAAAAAAGGTTGGTTTGCTACTCAGAATTTTAATATAGTATTAGCACAGCAACTTTAATAAAATGGAAAATTGATTTTATTGATTTAAATACTTCAAATCTTGAAAAAAAATTATTGTGGACAACTTTGTGTGTTATTTCCGAAACACCATCATTTCAATAAAATATAGAACCTGCTTCATGAAAGCAACAAAGTTATTTTTGGTGTGATGTTAAATAATGTTAATCCCTTAATTCATACGAATTATAAATCATTTACATTAAGAAATATGAATCATCAAAAAATTTTTCATAAATTACATTTTTTTTTAAAAATGCAATTCCAATCAACAGGAGGCAAAAGGATGTACACTTACCTTGCCCGCATTTGTTGGGCAGCAGCTTGGGGTAACACTCCATGTACAACAGAAATGTTGACACCTGCTTTCTCAAACACATCTCCATCTTCCATGATACATGTTATTCCACCACCTCCCTTTGAAAACCATTCGGAATGCATTTGTTTACACAAGAAATAAAATGCACTCTCATGAAATATAAAAAATTCTAAATATTTCAGAATAATTAATGCAGCCATTCAAGAATTTTATATTTCTTAAAATGATTTACATGTGTGTGTGTCACTTATTCCAAGATCAAATTCAAATCTGTTACATAATGTTCTTGAGATAGATGTAAAGAAAAGTCTGAAGAGTGAATAGTTCCTCAAACTATTTTAAAATAATTTTAATTCACTTACCTATAGCCCAAAAAGAAAGAACATTTTCTTAAATGTCTAGTCCGGGCTCAATATTATTGCCAGAACCACTAAGGATCTATAGGAAGCTTTTCTTGATTTGAAAAGCACCGCAGATAAAATGAATCTGAAAATTAACCAAAGCAAAACAAAATACATAGCTTTTACCAGAAGTGGGTCTTTCCCCCTCGGATTTAAGGCTGGTTTATACATATCTGAATCTGTCAAACATTTTAACTACCTGGGATCTCAGATAAATAGTAAAAATAATATTAATTTAGAAATTCAAAAACGCATTATAGCCGCAAATCGCTGTTTTCATGGATTAAGAATTTTTTTCAGGTCACACCTGATTGAGAGTAAAACAAAATTATAGCTGTATAAAGTACTTATAAAACCTACTTCAATTTATGCTTCAGAAGTCTGTACTCACACATGACATAATGATAACACTCTTTGATTCTTTGAATGAAAATTTTTTGCTCAGTAATTTTGATGGAATTCGTGAAAAAGATATTTGGAGAAGATGATACAATTTCGAACTATGCAAACTATATAAAGATTCTAACATATTCAAGTAATCAAATAAATTAAAATTAACAGAATGGAATAAGCAGGACATTTGCTAAGAATAGATAATAAAATCACAAAAATTTTTTGTCCCCACCGATCAGGAAAAACCTAGATGGATCAATTTTGTGGACAAGGACTTTGAGGTGTTAAAAAAGATAAACTAAATACATGGCTTACCAGAAGAAAGTTCATCCCCCTTGTATTTGAGGCTGGTTTGTACAAATTTAAATCTGTTAAGCATTTTAGCTACCTGGGATCTCAAATAAACTGTAAAAATAATATTAATTCAGGAATCCATAAACGAATTATTGCTGCAAATCAACGTTTTCATTAATAAAGAAATTTTTTCAGATCACACCTGATTGAGAGAAGAACAAAATTACAGCTACATAAAGTACTTATAAGACCTACCTTACTTTTGCTTCAGGAACAGTTCACAGGGCATGATAAAAAAGAGCTTTGCATCTCTGAACATAAAAGTTTGCCAAGTATTTTTGGTGGAATTCAGAAAAATGATATTTAAAGAAGATACAATTTTGAACTACACAAAGATTCTGACATAATTAAATACATTAAAATTAACAGAATGCAATAGGTAGGACATTTGTTACAGATGGATAATAAAAGAATCACAAATTATTGCGTCCACACCAATCAGGCAAAGATCTAGAGGATGACCGAAGTCAAGATGGAACAATTGTGTGGACAAGGACTTTGAGGTATTCAAGATTAAAACTTAGAAAAGCATTGCTCCAAGGATGATATCTTGGAAGAATCTTCTGAGGAAGGCCAAGGCCCACGATGTTGAGCCATTGATGAGGATGATATAGAGTGAGATATAATTTTTTTTTCTCAGTACTGCCAGAGATATGGATTTTTCAGCAAATACTGCCTCTAAAAGTGAACCTCGAAAATTTTATGTGCAATTTTCTAAAACTTTGTCATAATCTCAAAAACTATGTAGCCTAGAGCAAAAAAATTTTATATTGATTATTAATGTAGTAGTAACAAATAAAAAAAGTTTCATGAAAATCTGAGTTGATGGGTGTCACTTCAAAATTTAACTGGGTGATATAACATTAAATGACCCATTTGCTTTCTATGATACATCAGTATTTATAATATCTTAACTTCTTCAAAATGATAAATTAGTTGCCAAGTCATACCGTATCTAAAGCAAGAAATAATCAACAGCTATCATTTATTCAAGAAATTATCAATATACAAATAAATACTAAAGATATATATACCTCAGGTCTTTCCCATCTGTCAACTCTAAACTTCCTTTCTTCAAATTGCTCAAGAGCTTTGCAAAAGTCAGCCTAGTGGCAAACAAAATGAAATTACTCATAAAAATGGTTTTCTAGTGCAATTCCAAAGAAAAAAGGAATACTTGCCTGGACTTTTAAAATCATCATTTCCATTTTAGCTTTCATGTCTTTAGAATTCTAGTTTACATAAATACAAACATAAATTAAAAATAAAGTCAGATGTTCAAATATATAAATTATTAAGAATAAGCTGACCATGGTTTCTTGACACAAAAATGGGATAGATGGAAGAAAGGTACATTAAAAAAACATTGAAAAATAGAACATTTATTACATTAACTTACAAGCATTTTCGACAGAAACCACACACAAGCTTACTTTTAGGAGAACTATATTTCATTAATGTCGTGAGTATTTTTCAAAAGAATATACTTTTGCAACAAATTTTGGTCAATATTTTGTCACAAACTTTATCACACTCCATGTAAAAATTTGGTTTTTAAAACTAATTTTGGTTTTAAAACTAATTACTGTTTTTTTAAAAACAGTTCATTTAAAAAAAAAGTTGATTAAATGTGCTCAATGCTCATCTGCTATGCAGGCAGGTCACTGCTAATAATAATTATCAAGATTATTCAAATCGGATAGATCTGCAAAAACAGAAATCTATATTCCAAGCTACCTGCCCACTGCACTCCAATATATACTGGTAACCTATGCGGCTCCATATTCTGTTGCAATCGGATACATGTCAGATTTTCGGCTGCTATACTAGCAGACCTAGATTGCACATCAAATAAATTAAATGAATCAATGAGAAATAAAATATATATATATTCTTTCAAGCCAATGTTAATCCTATGTGTTATTGCAATAATACACCTGCTTTTGAGAAAACATGATTAAATATCAATTTTTAACCAGCAAAATTAAGTAAATCAATTGCTACATTAATTATTTTTTTACATAATTACATGACTTTTAACCAATATATTAATTAAGAAATAAGCTGTCTGTAGAAATTTCAAAAATATGTCATAAATTCAGAAATTTAAATAAATTATCCCACTCACACGAAAAATTTCCCAGTCTAAACACCTGTAGATGCAGACAGAACAGACAATAAAATACAGAACATTGTACATGCAATTGTCTTCTTTCTTTTCAGAGAAGAAACAAATTTAAAGCTTATTGGTAGAGATAATTGGAACAATCCATTGAAAATAATTAAAAATAAATTTTAATTCTTGAATAGTTTATATAAAATCCTAGAGCTTTAACTCCAATTTAAGACAAACAGCAACATTCTACACTGACAATTTGTATATTAAACAGCGGTATATACATACAACTTTGTAATCATTTTAATAGTGTACATTTCATTTCATGATAGTTTTACATGACTTAAAAGCTATTTAACTTCAAATTTTTTAAGATGTTGCAAAGTAATGACCCCCCCCCCCTCCTCCACATACACATATATCTCCACAGAAAAGTAACTAGGGGAGTAGTAACACGTAATTTCCTGTAAGGTGGCAGTGACTGCAAAAAGGTCAAGAAACTGTAAGGTGGTCTAATCCATAAATTGGGCATTTTATAAAGGAAATAATGGTGGGTTCACATCATCTAATAATTTGAAAAAAAATAGCTGAGTTAACCAAGTTTTACTGTATATTGATTTCCGGCAATACCTATTCAAACATATATCATTCAATCAATTAACAAAACTGGAAAGGTTTACGTATTAAAAGTTGAATACGACATTGAATAAAATAAATGGAATACTTTCTGCATCTCTTTGGCATTAGTTATTGGCTCCGCCATAAAATGCTTGTTCTCTATTAAAGATGAAGCTAGATAAACCTGCAAATAATTTACAATATTACATAAATATACAAGTTTTTATCTGCAGCTGATATGCACTGAAATATTATTTTGAAAGTCATTATAATTTTTTTATGATTTACTTTGTTTTCAAAAAAATGTTTAAAAGTTTTGAGAACCTTCCCCTGAATTGATCTCAATGAAAATTAACGCTTACATATAAAAATAATCAATTAGCAAAATTTATTTGAGTTATTCAATTTGTTCCACTTAAAATTGAACTTAGTATAACCCCCAATTGAACATAGTAATAACATTAAACAATTGAACATAGTAATTGAACACATAATATTGAACATAGTAATTGAACACATAATACTGAACATAGTAATTGAACACATAATATTGAACATAGTATAGCACCCAATACTAATCAAAAGAATCCTATTGATTACTAGATTAAGAATACAATGGAAGGCAAGTCAGTAAAATGAACTTATTAATTTCATCTTATTTATATGCTGCAATTAGAGTAATAAATAGATGTAATATATTTAGCTGCAATTTACAAAAAAACAGAAATCCTATTATGAAAATTTTATTAGAAGATATATTTTCTAGATGGGTATCTATTTAACTCATCCCAGACATTATTTTACTCATCCCAGAATTAAATCAATTTTTTACAATTCTTGATGTTTGAGCAACAAAACAAAAACTTTTAGATTCAGTTTTAAAAAATCTGATGTGGGCAGCACACGACTTTCCCTGCAGACTCATATCCACGTTCTCTTTATTTCAATTAAATTTAATTCACTTTTAATTCAATTTTCATTCTCATTTGATAACTGGACTTATTTTCAAAGGTGGTGTGGAGAAATACGAAAAAAACTAATATATCTCGAGAACGGCTAGTCCTAGTGTAATAGGGGTTGGTCTTATTCTTTTCTTTGTTAAAAATTACGTATTAAACAAGCATTTAATGGATATATTTGAGCATATGTAGCTTTTAATTTAGATTTTGACAATTTTTGCGGGCCATTCTGCAAAAAAAGAGAGGTTATTTTTTTCCGAATCCTACCAAAATCTAATCGGCACCAGGGTGACCCACAAGTGACTTATCTACCAAATTTTGTGAAATTCGGTCCATTAGTTTTACAGCTAGAGTGGATACAAGCTTTTGCGGGCTATTTCACAAAAAAAGGCGGGTTCTTTTATCCCGAATCGTATCCAAAACTAATCAGCTCCAGACTCGCCCACAAGTGACTTACCTACTGAATTTTATGAAATTCGGTCAATTAGTTTTTTAGTTAGAATGGATACAAAATCTGCACAGACAGACACACAGACGTCATGCTAAAAATGGTTTTTTCGTATTCTAGAGGTCTCGAAACGTGTAGATCCGTCGAAAACTCGAGTTGCGATTTTCGACATGATTCCAATACTTTCCCTATACATTACCATGTATTGCAGGGAAAGTAAAAAATGGAGACAACAGAACTAAAATTAAGGCATAAGTTCAATTTTTAAAATGGGTTTCCTTGTTGTCCTTTTATGGAGATTTTTGGAATTTGTATGCCACTTAATAATCTGTAAAAAAAACTATTGAATTTTTGTAAAATCTGACTCTTCAGCTCTCCTTGAAATGCATTTAGCTCTTGTTTAAAAAAAAGTAGAAATCGCAGATTGAAAACAAAGGAAGAAGATACATTTTTTAGGACAGGGTCAATCTTTACCCTCTTTTATAGAGGTTTTGAACATATTTAACAATGTATTGAATTTCACAAATTTTCTAAACTTTCCTGTATTTCCTCAGATAGAATGTTACATTTTAAAACACTGTGAGGGGCTAGGCCAATTATTGGCTTTGGTATAAAGGAGACATACATACACTAGTGTCCATAAATATTTGATCCCCGAATAAATTTATATTTGAAGATGTGGAAAAAGTAACAAATATTTATTGAATAATAAATATTTAAAACATATTTCAAAACACTTATAAATAAATTCAGAATCTCTATAAACAAACAAATAAGGTCAAAATAATTAAATTTTTGCTTCATCTATGTTTTCCCCTTTTATTATGACTGCTTTGCAAAATTTAAGCATTCTCTCAGTCAACTTGTTCAGTGTTTCTGATGATATTTTCCTCCATTTTTCTTGTGGCACTTTCCAGAGGTTTTCAACAAAATTTAGTTAAACTTTTCGATCCAGTTCATCCCACAACAGTTCAATCAGATTGAGATCTGGTAATTATGGTGACCAAAGCATTACTTCAAGCTTTTCTTCCTTAGTTAACTTATCTAAATATTTTTTACAGATCTTTGCTGAATAGTATGAATCACTGGCCTGTTGGAATATGAATTTTTGCCCAAAACTCTGCAACCCAGAAGGCAGCATTTCATTTTCAAAAATATAAAGGTGTTGCTGTTTCTTCATATTTCACTGTATCCAGATAATATTACCAACAGTATATCCGCCAAAATAGCCCTATATCACTGCAAAATTTCCACCATGTTTCAGAGAATTAAACATTGGTCATACATCTGTTCAGCTGCAGACTCTGGAACTCTCCCTTTATCTTGTACCAAAAATTTCAAACTTGGATTCACAACTCCAGAAAACTGCCTTCCAATTATCACTCATCTAATTCTGATTATTTTTAGCTAATGGGCCTTAAGAGTGGTTTTCTGACTGCAACTTGCCACGAAGGACTACATCAGTGAGTCTGCATTTGACAGTGAAAATGCTAATGCTCTGTTCAAGTTAATCTGAAAAGCAAGTTCAGGTGCAGTAAGGTATCGATTACATTTGCTAGTAATCACTAACCTTGTGTTGTTAGTTGAAACTGTAATCCTGGGACTTACAGTACATTTTTTATTAGATAAACTGCCACCAGCCTTGCACTTTTTAACACTGTAATTGACCATTTGCCTTGGTATATTTAATTAATTTGCAACTCGGCAATGAATTTTGCCAATTTTGTGGTGAGCAATTATCAAAGCACACACTTTTAACCCTTTGCAGACAGTTGACATGCCCACGCGTCGACTGCGAACTTGCATTCAAGGACGGTCGTCATGCATTTGCGTTGGAGAGAACTTTACCCTAAAAGATGGAGGTCACGGATGCGTGTTTTCATATGGAACGTTTTTATTTGTCTACTAGATGGTGTTAAATGTCCATGCAAACAACTCCAATGTATTTTGCAGATACTTGACCTTGGCATAGGAAGGATCCAATTAATCATTTCTCCATTTGGAGTGGTGAAACATGGTTTTGTAATATAAACAAATACAGCACTTCTCATAGCATCAGCTATTTTATAATTAAGTTACGGTTCTCGCTTTGATTTTAGCTTAATGATTTCGTTGGTGAATCATAGGAATATAAGAGAGTATTTTTTTTTTAAGTTTGGCTTTTAGAGGAATGTGCGGCAGTGAAATTATTCATTTATTTCGGATAAAAGAATGGAAGCAACTAAAGAGTATTTTGTATTGAGATTTGTATGAAAAATATACATCAAATAGAAAATAAATATTTCTTTTATTCCTGAAAAAAGTAGATTTCTGTGTTGAATAGGTGATTTTTAGTGAATTTTTTTTAGAGTTAGGCTAAGCCCAAAAAATTAGCTGTCCTTTGGGAACAATTCGGAAGCGAAGCGCTCCGTCCTTTGGGCCACGGCAGTTCCGGAATGCAGCCGTACGGAAAGGGTTAATGAAAGCTCTTTTGACTTGGGCACATTTAGAATTTTTCTTATAACAGAAAATAAATACATGAGAAAAGGTGATAATGTAACATTTTTCTTCAAAACTCAATAGGAAACTAGCCACATACAAAGAGAACCAGTAACTGGGGCATTTCATGGGCTGATAAAGAAAATATAGCATTAGTCCAACTAATTACACTGTCTTAGTTAAGTTGAGTACAGAAAAATCAACCAATCAGCATCATTGAAAAAAGTCTTATTTAGCATAAAATTGCTAAAAAATAAAAATGCATTTCAAATGCTAATAATTTTTATTACAACAACTATAAAATAGTTTATCTACCAATTTGTTAGAATTAAAACAAGTTACAATGAAATAACATATTCAGAGTTTCCCCCAAGCACTTTTGGAAGGGCGCAGCACCCTGTCTGCCCTTTTTTACCAGAACAGCGCCCTCCTTGCCCTTTGTAGGAGAAAAGTGCCCTCCCTGCCCTTTTGTTAGCAGATCAGATCCCCTGCTTAGCCTTTTGTTAAGAGAGCAATGTCTGTCCTCAAATGAAATTTAACCAGTTCAGATAAATCCCAGAGCCCTTTCTCTGCATTCATTACCATAAATTTTGATCGTGTCTCTCCCCCCCCCCCCTCTCCTTGCTCCCTCCTCCGTCAAAGAAAGAAAAAGGGTGATCTAGTGCCAATAAAAAGAAGATTGACAGCCCCATATCACTTCTTTCCTCCACTAAAAGAAACAAAACGGAAAGGGGAATATTAAGTAAGTACATTCCTTCTTCCATCTGATGAAAACTTTCAAAACAGTTTTCTTTTTCAACTTAAATTTTTGTTAAATTATTTCATGTTTGATATGCATTTGAGTAATAAAATTCTGTAAATGTAAACCCCGTATGCATATTTGCTCTAAAACAAATATTTAAAAATATAGATTTCCGGGCTAGGGTTCTTTGCGCCATTTGCAGAAGATGTTTACGTTGATTCCGCCAATTGAGTCAAAACCGGAGGATGATAGAAAGGGTGGGGGAGAAAAGTTAGATTAGCGCGGTGATTTTAGCCCGCTTGAATGAAATATGGGAGAGCTTATTTTCTTTATATTGTTTACTAATTGCCTTTAGCTACCAGCCTAGTGGCTTTTTTAAAATTCTCTTAATATGCTTTCTTGCTGCAGACTGCGTATCTCTGCTACGCGCGAAAGTCACGGCTAAAAGTACTCCTATTTGTTGTTTGTGTAATAGCTATCAACTGTGTATTTGTACACCGCCGCCCTTAGAGAGGATCGGACACCACTCAAGTGGTGGGACCCGGACTCCCCAACAATTTTTGAGGGAGGAGAAGACATGAAAAATGCACAAAAGAGAAAAATGAAATATGAAAAGGAACCCAGGAATTTGTATGGGCGGCCCTGATCTGACCACTACGCGTTATATACAATATCATGAAAACTTTGCTCAATGCAATAATGATACGTGGACATATATAATTCGCGTAGCGGATTTACTCCCAATTCAGGCCATGCAATAGCTATTGGCTGTATATCTGACCACGGCCACCCATAAGGAGGGTCGGACACCACTCAAGTGGTCGGGCCCACAATAATTTTTTGAGGGAGGAGAAGACATGAAGAATACACAAAAGAGGAAAACGAAATATGAAGGGTAACCCAGAAATTTGTATGAGCGGCCCTGACCCGACTACTATGCAGACGGATGTAGTACACGTTATATATAACATAACGATAACTCTGCTAAATGCAATAACGATTCGACCTATTTAATTCGCGTAGCGGATTTACAAAATTAAGCGCCTTCTTTTAACGAGTGTATGTAATTCGCATACAATGCATGCAATAACGATATATACCTTGTGCAGACACGTGCAAAACGTGTGACATTGTGTTATGAGCACGCGCACTATGCGGGCTTATGGATTAACAGATTAGCCCGTTGCAGGACATCCGCATAGCAGATTTAAAACACAAAATAACCCCCCTCATATTAGCGGGCTCATCTTTGACCCGCTCTGCGAACGCATGCAATAATAATAATAATAATCAAGCTCATTTAATAATGATACGCCCGCTTTAGGGAGGTATGCAGTAGTTGTCGTTCGCATACTCGCCCGCTACGTGAGTTTACTGCTAAAAATACGGATGCTGCGCAGACACACGAACGTACGTTGCTTGCACTATTAATAACCCTGCTCCATGGAATAATGATTAACTTAGCAGCTAAACATTTGCCAATCCATTGTTCAATACTTTCTTTATACGGTGATTTCATGGAGCTTTTTAGAATTTTATTTAGTTATTTAAATCAGGTTTTTTTTTGTTTTTTTTTGTAATCAATACATAACAAACAATGAATAAATATTTTCAATGGTTAAATATATCTTACCCCTTAAAATCATCAAACCTCATCGACTAATGAGAAAATACTAAAAATCAAAATTTAATATTCTACTTTTTAAATTTAATAAACTCTAAATTTATATAAATTCAATAATTGTAATTGCTAATAAACCCAACTGCTTAAGACTATAATTGCATTTGATGTAAAAATAGCATTTATTCAATGATAAATTTGTTCTCAACAAAAGAAACATTTTCATACTTGAGTGGTGGTGGCTCCAGTCCGATGAAGCCAAAATGGTTTTGAATTGTAAAATAAAACTTCAGTTAAAGTTCAATAAAGCTATTCAATTTTTTCAGATTCATTTATATTGTTTACAGGATTCCAATTTGCTACAAATGACTCGCTAACTGTTTATAGCTAGTTAGTACTTTAGTTTTCACAATGATTTTATCTGGATGTTATAGACCATAGACTTCAGGTTAAAATATAAAATTATTTTACGAACTTGTTTTTCAGTATATACATTAAACTTATCTGACCTGAAATCAACCTGACCTATAATCCATAGACTTGCCTGGCGGCACATAAATATGTACTTGAATATGTATATTTTCATTTCTTTTGTTCAAACCTAACCAATCATTACACATTTTTAGAATCTCCAAGTTCATTTAATGCCCTAATTTTTTAAACAAAATAAGATTATCTCATACTTATGCACAAATATTTCACCAAGGAGTAAGTGACAGATTCAGCTGAAACAATAGTAACATTTTAAGTAAATTAAAGCTTTCCCACACATTGGACAACCCAGGTTAAAATACTAAAATATCGAAATTATAACCACTATACTTCGCAAACCAAGAGCTCATCCAAAATCCAATTATATACACTTGTAGGAATTTCAAAGAGCTATATTCTTGCATAATTATTTACAGGTTTAGTTTTTGAGATAGCATTACAAACTTAAAAAAGGCGAAATTTTCACTCTTCTTCAACTCGACAAAACAATTACTCAAAAACTATAAGCACTTTTTAAAAATATTAATATAGATTTAGCAACTAAGCTTCCTAATACATATTTTTATCCCTTACTATTTATATCTGTCTTTTATGGTTTCGAAGATATTTCAAGTGAAAATAAGCAAAATGAAAAAAAAAAAAACTTGCTCGGACAGATACTTTATGGTTTTCAAAAAACAAGTTCAAAATATTAAAAAATTGAAATTAATTTTATATATTCACAATCTTGACCCTATTTCCTACAAAACAAGAAAATATATTTACATCTTTGTCTATTAGACTTGGAAGTATACGCGACAAAAGTGTTTACATTTTTTTGCAATGCTCTGATTTTCGTCATAAAAATCCCAAGCATAAATTTTATTCAAACATAAAAAATATGTGCCCTTTTTTTCTAAGAAGTGCCCTTTTTCTGGTAACAGCACCCTGCCCTTTTTTAATCCAGTGGAAAACTTTGACATATTTGCTCTAACACAAAAAAAAAGAGGATGACAAAATTCGTATGAATGGTAGTATAAATGAATTTTCATGTGTTAATAATAAGATATTTCGCAGAACAAAAAAAAACTATTACTAAACAATGTAATTTCATTTCCTCCACATAAAGTATTTGCAAAAATAATCATGTGTCTAATGTTAATTCTATGAACAAGAAATTTTTTTCTATTAATTACTATCAAGGCACTCCTGGGCCCAGAAACTCAAAACATGGACATGATTACCTACTGTAAAGTGAAGAATTAATGTCTAATAAAAACTTATTCCTGCCTATTTTAAGGGCATACCACAGCTAACAATAGATGATGCTAAAATTGCTCAAATCAGACTGACAGAACTAAAATACAGAAATATAGTTCCCAGATTATTATGATAATAACTGCTAACAGATTGCCACATTAATATGATTATTATAAATGTTTATTACTTTAAAAATATTGAAAGCAGCCTTTAAAAACCAACAAGTTTGATATACCTGACAATCAAACAATAAAACATTTAGATATCTCCTTTCACATTGTGCAATTTTTATTAATTCCAAAATGAACCACACTATTAAAATCAACCACAATTGAATTAAATGTCATTCAAATTTAAACATATTTCATTCAATTAAATTTCATTCAAATTTAAACACATCTAAAAACCTTTAAAAAAAAAAAACCTCCCTTCACTTTTTACAAAAGACAATAATGGAATTCATCTATGTCAAAACAAAATCAGCTTTAGCAAATCTTAATTCTGGAAAACACAGAAATTGTCTATTTTTATTGCAGAATGGAACAATTTAAAGCTTTTTAGAGCAATTCTAGCCAATATTTTGTAAATATTTTCACTTTCACTGAAAATGTCAACATTCGAAATAACTAACTTTCAGAGAAAAAAAACTTTCATTGGACAACAACCATAATTTTTGAGAATCTGAATTAGCTGAAAAAGTTGCATAGATAGAAACACAGATAGATAGATGGATAGTTGTGTGTGTTTTAATAATAAATATAGATACATAGATTAATATAATAAACATAGAAAAATGTAGGCAGAAAAAACTTATTATTTCTTACCTTATTGTGTTTAACATATTGATAGGTTAAAACTGAGCTAGCTACAAGAGCTGCCATAATTCTAAAAGAAAATTAAGAAGTATAACACAAAGAAACATACAAAAGTCTTCTCAATAATGCATTTAAAACAAGAAATATAAGATAAACAGTATAAGATAATGCAAAATGGAAATATACTACCAAAAACTTAAGCTCTAGTATATGAGGTTGAATTTAGATTGTACTGGACTTGATCTCTGAATTGTATTTGGCCACCATTTCCATTGTTATATATAAAATTAGCATGCATGTTTTTCTTGGATAGAAACAAATACATTTTTTAAAAATAGTTTCAGTTCCAGATAGTATATCCTTTATTTCAAAATGAAAATTAATAATGTAACCATTGGTACATTCATTGCAATTTCTTCTGAATACCATCATCTGTTTATATCATAAAAAACTAAATAATTGCATTTATTTTTCTTTCATTCATCTGATTTTAAACAGTGATGAAAATTTCATGTATAAAGCAGCAAGTATAAATTCCGTACTAATAACATCAAGTAGTATCTAATCAGAACAACATTCACCCTTGTGGAATTATATTTTATGCAAAATAAAGATAAGTTGTGAAGATTTTTTGTTTGAATTATTATAAAATTTCAAAAAGAAAGACTCAAAATATTAAAAGTTCACCACGAAATGCATTTTAAGTTTTTTTTATGTTATAATTATATATTTCATGTGAATAATGGATATACTGCTAATCATACAATAAAATATAAAAAACAAGAAAATATATGTGCTAATTAATATAAATTAAAACAGAGCATAAAATCATAAACATATTCACAATAGTACTAGGGGAGGATATCTTTACATTGGGAAGCATTTTACACTTGTGAAACTAATGGTTTTTACTAACTATATTAAATTTACTAACAAAGAACAGTTCAATTTAGCTTTAATGTTAGACTCAAAAGATGTATTTAATTTACCATGAGTTTTCTGAAAATTATAAAGATGCCTTTTTCCTAAAGTTTTTTAAAAGTATATCTACTTATTTATCCATACATTTTTCATTGCATCTTACATACAACCATAAATGAATTTCACTATGAAACTAATGAATGAAACTAATGAATTTCACTTTCCTACACACACTGATCATATGGAAAATCAATTAAGGACAGTTCAGCATTGATTATTATATCAGCTGGTGGCCATACTAAAGAGCCATAATTTTAAAGTGGCCATAATTTTAAGTTTCTGTATATTATATATTCTGTACGAAGAACAACTAGACTGCTTGTGAATAAATGAAACCTTTTTCACCTCTCAATCAAAAATAGTTTTAACACATAAATCCATATTTTTTTTTTAATTCAGAGTATTTCTCACAAATATTAACAGAAATCTTGATTAAAAATGCTGTCAGACATAAAATCATTATAAATTGGAAACAACATTGTCAGTTACTATTTCAAACAAATGAGTCCCAAATGGTGTAAAGTTTTGATTTGTGACAAATCAATAAATTTTTAAACAAAATAATTATACAATCTGCACAAAACAGAACAAATTTTAAAGATAACTTCAGTTATCAAAAAAAAAAAACGGTACTTACGTATTATCGCAACCATGACAAAACGTAATTGATGTATCGTCCAATAAAGGTCCCGATCGATTCCAAGGACAACATGCAACAAAGTGATCTGTATGAGGACCCACGTTCGAGCGGGCTCGAACTGGTTGGGGGACGTACGCACCGCTGGGACTGTGTCGTCAGACAGGCCGGCTTCGCCGGACCAAGTCACAGAGCATACTAGACTCACTTCTGGGTTTTTCTCAACCAGTTCGAGCCCGCTCGAACGTGGGTCCTCATACAGATCACTTGGCTGCATGTTGTCACGGTCCTTGCGCCGTGCGACGGTCCCAGAAGCGAGTCTAGTATGCTCTATGACTTGGTCCGGCGAAGCCGGCCTGTCTGACGACACAGTCCCAGCGGTGCGTACGTCCCCCAACCAGGTCGAGCCCGCTCGAACGTGGGACCTCATACAGATCACTTTGTTGCATGTTGTCCTTGGAATCGATCGGGACCTTTATTGGACGATACATCAATTACGTTTTGTCATGGTTGCGATAATACGTAAGTACCAAAAAAAACCCTGAATGACAAAAAGTACTTTTAAAAAAGAAAAGAAAATAGAAACATTAAAAAGTTTCATAAATTATTAAATATGCCAAATTAAAAAGGAAAAGTTGCAAAAATAAGATATAATAATAACATTTAAGAGTGACAGTACATATCCTAGTGAAATTTTTTAAAACATTAGATCAGTATGAACAAAACTTAATTTACATTTTTTTCAAGCATATTTGCTTGAAAAAATGTAAATGGCAAAATATTAAAAACTAGGGCATTTTTGTTTGGCTTCCTGATGTGATTGGTCACATTTCACATTATTCTCAAATAAACCGTGGTCACTTCATGGAACAAAAATGCATACTTTTCATTGGAAAATTGCATAACATGAATTTCTTACCACCATCTAATTACAAAACTAACCATGTTCTATCTAATAGAGGTGTCAAAGGAACACACCCTTACACAATTTTATTCACAATATACTATATCTAACTCAAAGTGCATTTCTATAAGACCAGTGGTTAGATCCCATATTAATCTTTTTCATTTAAATGGATAGTAAAACTGTCAAAAAAAAAATTATAATCAATTACATTTAGAAATAGCATTTTTATAATAATATGCATAAATATACCATATACCTTTGATGCTTATAGGAGGATGTGAAAATTTTCGATATAGAAGATAAAATCATTCTAGAACTCTTGAATGACTGCCACATTTCTATTTTAGCCTAAAACAAATAAAAATATGTACATCAACTAAACTGCTTTCTTAAAGGAATATGAGAATTTTAAAACTGTGAAAATTACATACAGAAATTTGTAAAAGTTTAAAACCACCTGTTTAGATTAGGAGAATTCTGAAAATTATGTCATCTACTGCCCATATTGCTCAACTTTCTGTCAGTATTGTATAATCTTACAGTGTAGGTGTTCACAGAGTTAGGGGAAACATTCAAACATCAGTTTGCTTCTGATTTTCATGCTAAGAGGTTGTGTACATACTGTATTTTTTCTATAGTTAAAAATTTGCAAAATAGTGTCATATTATTCAGAGGTCACAAATAGTAATTTTATATAATGAAGAATACTCTAAACGTGACATGAGCAAAAAGGCAACAAGACTGTCATCCATACCATGATCCCAAAATATTAAGATAGAAGTGATTTTAACAAAAAAGAAGTAGATGTCCTAAGAAAACAATCCCATGTAATGACAATACTGTAAGACGAATTATTATGTATTATAGAAAAAGGTTGTTCCTTTCTGCATCCAAAAGGGTGTGACATTAGTATCACCTTTTTCTCACCAATGATTTTAGATTTAAGTCGTATAAACCTGTACCATAAATCCAGACTAACCCTTGCAATGAAAAAGAGACTGTTTGTGAAGAATCATGAATCATGAACTGCTCAAGAGTGATGTTCAAATTGATATTTTTTCTTTTCTTGAATCAACTTTGTGTCAATTTGAATCAAGTCAAACACATGTTTAAAGGTCAAAAAACATAAGGTTTCATAAAAAATACACCATTAGCACTATGAAACATTTGCCAAGTCAGATGATATGGGGTGCTATGTCAGCCTCCGGTACTACATTATCCTTTTTGCATAGAGGCACCACCATGAATGATACTATTTATGTAAATATGTTACGTGAAAAGTTAGTAACTCATATGAAAGAGTGCAGATTCACAATCTTTATGCATGATGGTGCTCCATGCCACAGATCAAAGGTAGTAAAGGACTACCTGCAAAGGAAAAAGCATAAATCTGCTACCCAGTAACAGACCTGACCTGAATTCCATTGAGAATTTGGAAAATCTTAAAAGACAAAGTAGCAGAAAAACAGCCATCAAATTTTCAAGCTTTGATTGACGCGAAAAAGTACATGTGGTGCAAAGACATTTCAAGTAACTACTGAAAATGCTTCATTGAAAGTGTACTACATCATATTCTATCCGTTATAAAAACATAAAGTTGACCCACAAAGTATTGATTTCAGTTATTTTGTGTACTAAAGAATGTAAGTATTCATATATGATGTTATTTTTCAAATATCCTTGACTGAGTTATTTCCTGTGAAATTGTTAATTTTGAATAAAATGACAGGTAGTCAAACTTTTGCAAATGACTGTAAAGTACAATACATAAGATTATCAAAATATTATATCATCAAGACATCATTTTCTATACAGCAAAATCTAGCTAATTTAAAAATATGATTCACATTTTCATAATTTGAGGACATGCATTTTTATAATGAAACCCATTTAATAGAATAACCTTAAAAAATAATTCTTGAAGAAATTATAATCAATTTCATTGGAACTTCTTGAATTTTTAAAATGATCAATTTGTAATAATTTATATGCAAGTATATGGCAAATCTGTAGCTATCTAAAAGTTGAAATTAAACTTTAGATGCAGATTATACTGATTGCATTAAAAAATATTACTGTATAATGCAGTATTGTATACCAGGCAGTAAATAAAAATGTATAAAGAATCTTTTTGTGTCTTATTTTACAAATAGTGAAATGTTTTATATTATTCATTATTAGAAGACTTTTGTTGACTTTATTAATGACAGTAATTAGGATTTTAGAATAGTACTAAGTATAGTAAGTGGCTCACAAGACTAATTTTGGGAAAGCATAAAAATGTTAAACAATCAGACTTGAATTTAAATTTTAGCTATTAATTCCATCTCTATAAAATCTGTGTGGTCTGGATTATAAGATAAAAATTGGGTAACCATGCTTAGTATAAAAAGCAATGATACATGAGAGGCAGGAAGTATTATATTACAAATATATCAAATATTTTAATACTTCAAATATAGTTTTTTATTATTTAAGAATTTCATTTATATTCTCCAGTTAGCCAGTAACCACTGGCTAGTATTAATGTATTTAGTTTAATATTTACAGGATTTACACTCAATTCTCACCATACAATTTAATTACTTTTTACTTTCTGAGAAACATTACCAATACATAGGTATTGCTCAGCTATGTAAGCTCTTAAAGAACAAGTTTAATTTTAAAACTGTTAAAGGGAACAAATACACACAAATTATATAACATGAACACTGTAGTAATTACTTGCAACTTGGATTATGATAAAAAAAAAATATTCTCAGCAACCAATAAAGAATTTGAGTAATCTAAAAATTAACAACTTAATGAAAATCAATTAAGCACTTGTAAAGGGGTCTTAAAACAAATTCATAAACATTAAAATTTAAAACATTGAGGAAACTTTGAAGATTTTGCTGGCCATTTTAAAATAGTGTGCATTTAATATACGTAACACAAGAGCTTCATATAGCAAATCTTCCTTAAGACATCCTCACCCCCTACCCCTTACCAGAATACCTATACCTGCACTTTACTTAATAAAAATCTTTCTAAAATTTCAGTTAATAAAAATAAATAAAAATTTTAAAAAAATTTAAAAAATCTCCCAAATCCAAACTGCTCAATAATTTCATATTTTTATACAGAAATGTCTAATGCATAAATATGCCAAATTACTAAATCAGAATATGACAAAATAAATTATGAAGTCAGATAAAAGGAGCTTAATACTAAAAGTTTTATAATCATTAGTTACATAGGATGTCCCCTACCAAAATTTCTGTGATTATTGAGAACTCATAGAAGCGCTATCATACCTCAAATTTAATCTACAAAACATATTTTTCATTAAACTATAAAAATTAATTTATTATCTATCTAATAGAACCAAGAAATATAAAATAAATTTATATCGGTACAAATATGGTCTCATATTAATATAAATAAAACATCTCTTACTGACAGAAAGATTTGTCCAGTTTTGAAATGAGGTGACACTGAACTACAAATTATAACATTTTATTTGCTCTGAACATCTCATGACATCCTGTATAAAAAATTTGCAACTTATGTATGCTTATTTTGTATCAATAAAAAAGAAAAATATCAAACAATATCATGTAAACAACTTATGCTTTTATAGGATTTGATAGTTGAAAGCACTAATGCCACTCATCAAACCATTCTCTTTCGATATCCATTACCAGGGTAAGAAATTAGCGAGGGCCATGCGCGAAATGCGACCAAATTTTTAACGTTCGCGACCATGATTTCGGAATCGGGGGCCAAATCGCGAGTAGAATTATATCACTATAATTTACCAAAAGTAACCGAGGGGAAAAAGAAAACTTTTTTTTTCTTGTATAAAACAATAAGTCAATTTAAAATTTTTTATTTTCATCTTGTTTAAAGTAACCTGAAAGAATCAGCCCACATTCACTATTAAGCAACATTCATATTTTTGACGCAATTAATTTGCCAAATTCTGAAGATAAAGATTTATTTACAAATTATGGAAGTAAAGAACTTGATATTATTCTTAAAAATTTACCTTCATGTGTGCAAATTGATAAAAATGAAGTTAAAGAAGAATATTTGGAATGGAAATTTTGAGCTGCAGATAAAAAATCACAAGAATCAAATGTTTTATGGGATAGATTATTTAATAAATCAGAATCTTCAGATGAATACAGTAATTTGCTAAACATTATTTCATTTCAGCTTATAATATCATTCAGTACTGCTATTTGTGAACGAGGGTTCAGCATAATGAATCTTATAAAAACGGATGTTCGAAACAGATTGAAGGTTGAAACACTGAATGATGTAATATCAGGAAGTATATATATTTGGCAAGCAAATAAAATATTTGATTAGGCCTATGTGGCTTTATCGTGTATATTTTTTATTTCATTAAAATATTTTATTTTGGCCCTTAAAAATTTTCAAATGGCCCATAAGAAATTGATGCTGGGGGGCCATTCGGCCCCTAATTTTTTTTTCTAATTTCTTACACTGTCCATTACCATTATAAATATACAAGCTTGGTATTATTTACTCTCATTATTAACTGTAATTTGCTTTTATTGTTTTGCAATCCTACATGCTATTATTCTATGTGACTCATGATTTTTAATCTAATTAAATATTACCAAATTTGCCATTTGACATATTTTTAACGCTGAGTAAGAGTATATCAGAAATTGTCAGGTGAATAGAAGACAATCCATACCCCTTCTTAATTTTTATTAAATTTGCAATGTACGTCAGTATCTGAATACATACCTAAGCAAAAAAGTTACCCCAAAACAAAAATAAAGTAAGCTACAGAATATCTTATCGGCTAGTATATATATATATATAGCCAAACCAAGACACTTGCTTTCGGAGTATTCGCCTCTACCTCAGAAAGTATAAAAAGTCCACGTAAAGTAGATTTCCCAAATAAACTCCCAGAATAATATTAATCTGCGTAAAAACCTATGAAATCAAAAGATAATATAAACATTTGTGGTTAATGTTCTTTGTGGTTAATAAGTATAGAAAATTCAGCCCTGTTGAGATCTCATAAGAGATCCGTACAATTAAGAAACATATGACTAAATTTTCAATTCCAACTACATCAACAAACAGATCTAAATAAACAAAATTTTTATAATTTACATAACTATTAATTTGACAGCCACACATGTGCTCTATTCGTCATTAATGACTTGACACTACATTGGCAATCACTGCTGCCACAACCCCTTTAACCAATCAGAAGCACCAGCCGCGTACTATCGTTCGACCAATCGGAAAGTCCGTTACATGAAACGCAATCAGTTACGGTTAAGTTTAGGATTTTACACTGATTTAACTAACTAACTAACTAACACACTCTACTAGAGTGCAGAGGTTGGGACTTGGCACAAAAATATTTTTCATATTGGTAGTAATGGGAGCTTTTCCTGTCTTCCAATTATCATAAATTTGAGGCGGGGGATTCCAAATAGTATTGCGCAAAGGGGACCATTTTCCCAAATAAACATTTTTGATAAAAAACTTTTTTGCAAGTGTCTCGTGCCGTTCATGAAGAGGAGTGGAATTTGTCTCTGCAAAAAGGATGCTGAGAGGGGTGCATTTCGGAAGTCCCGTTGCAATGCGTAGCATGCTATTATAAATAGGATTTATTTTTTTATAGTGAGTCTTACTTGCTGTACTGAAAATCGGGGATCCATATTCGCTTTGACTTCTGATAGTTGCATTTCCTATCCTCAGTAGATGAGTTGAACCTGCTCTCCATTTTTTCGAGGCGATGTATTTGAAACCATTTAAAGCCTTGGCACTTTTTTGTTTTATGTAATTAAAATGATCCTTCCAGGTTAGGTTTCTATCAAAAATGATTCCTAAAATTTTTATTTTGTTTACTTCCGGTATTACTACATTATTTATTTTTTTCCCGCATTGTATCTTTTTCCTTTTATTAGTGAAGTTTATTGTTTGGCATTTTTCTGGATTGATAGACAGCTTCCATTTTTTGCACCAGTTGTTGCATATATTTATAGCATTTTGAAGTTTTCTTCTTGCTTCTTTTTCATTTTTGTCATCGCTGTACATGATGATGTCGTCTGCATAAACAAGACATGTTACCTCTTCTGTAATGTGTTGAAACAGATCATTCATATATAGCATGAATAAAAACGGGCTAGTGATACAACCTTGAGGAAGTCCTTGGTTATTATTTTCCTTTTTTGAGAGGGTGTTTCTCCATTTGACTTGGTTGGTCCTTTGATTTAAGAAGTTATGTATCCACAGGCCTATTTTTCCTTGGATGCCTTTGGTCGCTGCTTTTTTAAGTAATCCGTCAATCCAAATGGAGTCATATGCTGCTTTTAGGTCTATAGTTACGCAGAATATGTAATTTTTTTTCTTCGCCAGAAGGATATCATGTTGAGCTTTTGCTAGTAACGTGATGCAACTCTTATGAGGCAGAAATCCATAATTATTTTTGTGAAACAAATTTTTTTTATAATATGTATCATTTATTAATCTGTTAAGAATCATTCTTTCCATAATTTTAGCTATTGTTAAAGTAAGTGCAATTGGACGATAGGCTTTTATGTCGTTGGGGTTTTTCTGTGGTTTCAGGATCGGGATAATGATCGTATGTGTCCAATCAGCGGGGATTCTACCCGTTCTAAAACTAATATTACCAATATTCCAAAGTGAAGTAAGTGCTGCTTCCGGAAGATCTTTTATCATTTTTATTGTAATTCCATCATGCCCTGGGGTCGATTGGCGGGTATGTTTAATTGCAGTTTTGAATTCTGCCCAAGAAAGGTCTTTATTTAGCGAAGAAAAAGAGGTGTCAACAAAGCTTATCGGTAAAATTGGATATTCCTGCTTTTTGTTATACTGTTGGCTGAATAAGTTGGCCTGATCTGTAGCTGAAGTCACTATTCTATTGTTATTACTGATATAATTAATGCTTTGGTAAGAAGAGCTGGTGCAACTATTAATCTGTCTGACGATTTTGTAGATGTTATTGTTTTGGGCCGTTCTTTTACATATATTTGCCCAATGGTTTCTTTTAAGGGTTATTAAAAGGTTTTTTAGTTTGTTTTTGTATTTTTTATATTCATTCCAATTTTCACAACTGGTATGCTTCTTTGCTTTGTTAAGATGTTTTCTCATTTTTGCTCGAATAAAACTGCATTTCATATTCCACCAAGGGACTCTCGGTTTAGGCAATTCCTGGATAGATTTACTGTAGTTAATTGTTCTTTTCATTATTTTGCAAAAGTTTTCGGGATCTTTTAAATCTTCCTCATATTTTTTTATTTCTTCATAAAAAACTTTCCAGTCAAAATCTATCCTGTAGTAAGTTTCACTTCCAACAGATCGGTTAAACTTAATTTCAACAGGAAAATGATCACTTCCTAGATTATCCGGGAGGACATTCCAAGAAATGTCCGCTGCAATATCTGGCGAGCATAGGGTCAAATCCAGTGCCGACAAAGCACCCCTCCCATCAATCCTTGTCCCAGTCTTATGGTTGAGAAGTAGAAGATGTTGATTTTGTATCCAATTAAATAGCCTTTCCCCACTGTGGTTGGTTGAGAAACCCCAGTTTTTATGTGAGGCATTGAAGTCTCCTGCAATGAGGTAGTTCGTATTATTTTCAATTTTTATCTCCTTAAGAATATTATTATTCCGTATACCTTTTCTGCAGTATATGTTTATGATATTGAATTTATGATTTTGGTTATAAATTTCCATCTCCTGAAATTCTATTTCCGGAAACATCTTTTGATTTATAATTTTTGCACTTATGTTTTTCTTTATTGCTATGAGGAGTCCTCCTCCTCTAAACTGGTTAGGGCGATCAAACCTAAATATAACTTTGCCCTTGAGTGTAAACGATTGGTGGGGTTTAAGGAAAGTTTCTTGTAGTATGATTATGTCTGCCTGTCGGAAATAATGGGAAAAGTTGAGTTCAGGGCGGCGCTTTTTAGCGCCACAAATGTTCCATTGGATTATAGATAAAGCCGAGAAAGTAACCAAAAACACAACCCGAACAACAGCAGACCAACCACCAAAATTATAAGACCATTTCTTCAACCTGAAAAATATCATTTTCCTCTTGATCCTTATTTTCGTATTTTTTTTTGTTATTGTTATTCTTTATATGTGACTTCTCATTCATACGTTTATTACATTGCTGACTTCTTTCTTTTATCTTTTTGTCATTCCCTTCAGTCCTTGTCTCTATTTTTTGTTCATGTCTATTATTTTGCTGTTCTATATAGTCTTCTCCCTCTTGATTGTAGCTAATTTTTTCTTTTTCCTCAAATTTTGGTTGTAGATTTTGCCTATCCATTACTTGTTGTATGATCATATTTTGTTTTGCTATAGTTTGTTCCATTTTATCCATTAAGGGTTGCAACGCTCTTAAAACTATTTCAGTTATATTCTATATCTGGATTTCAACTTGAGTTACTACATTAGGTGTCATGTTTTCTACTAGTCTTAGGTTATTTTTAACTTTTTCTGCATATGATGAATTTATTTTATTCTTTGCCTCCCTGTACGTCATTTTTCCTTCTCTTTTCAATTTTAAAATATTAATTTCCTTCTGTTTAGCTTCACAAATTTCACTATCAGCTGCATGGTCCAATTTGCAGTTTCTGCATTTTAGGTCAGTAGGGTTAGGACATTCTCTTTCATCGTGATTTCCATTGCATTTTTTGCATATAACTTGTGATCTACAATTGTTGTTCCCATGCCCGAACATCCAGCATTTTTTGCACTGCCTGGGTTTTTCTTCAAAGGGTTTAATGTAGTATATTTGCATTCCTATATGTACTTTTTCCGTTATCTTTAGAGTTGGTGTACGAAACTTTATTGTTTTTAGTGATCTTATTTCATTTTCTATTTTTTTTTAAATCTGCAACTCTCATATATTACTATGTTTTGGTGCTTAAGGTCTTCCATTATATCTTCCAATGTGATATCTGTGTCAATGCCGTTAATTACATAGTCCGATAGGATATTATCAAGGTTTAATTTTACAGTTACTGGAATGTCTTCAATATTTTTTATCTGTATAATTTCCAAGGCTGCTTTCTTTGTATAAGCTTTTATAAGTATATTTCCCGCTCTAGTTTTGTAAGGAATTGAAACCTCCAAGTGGTTAGAGATATTACTGAGAATGTTATTTCTTTGCCTATAAGGGTTTCCCGCTCCCAAAGGGGACGAGGGAATCAAGAAAAAGGTAAAATCACTTCAACCTAAGTCATGCGCACAGTCTATCAAATCAGGTAAATCCAAGTCAAAGAGGGAGTCATTCCACCCCGAAGGGGGGGAGAAACCCGCCATATTCAAATCCAGACACAGCACCAAAGAAAGCCGACCCAAAGCAGCGTCAAAAAAAAAAAAACGAAAACCAACTTACCGCCGGGAAGACAGAGACCCAAACCAAGCCAGGAAAGAAAACCCCCGCACTCACCGAACAGCAAGCAAAAAAAAATCACCAAGTCAGCGATGGAAAAAAAATTTCCCCAAGGATACCAGCGCGCAAGTGCCACCCAACCTCTCCGGACGAAAAGGCTGGAAAAAAACTACACTGATTTAACACTAACACTAACACACTCCCTCCCAATGCTGCAGTATGTATAAAACTTTTTGATTTTTAATAAATGCCCGCTATGTGGTGCCCTTGGGGCCCTGTGGAGGGTGTTGGTTGTTCCCGGCTGGGGACCGTGGCTATGGAGGTCGGACTCCGCTATACTAAATTTTTCCCGACCATTCAAATTGTTTCTCTAAGTCTTCGGACGAGACGGATGGTCTGGGTTTTCGACACTCCCTCCCAAGGGAGAGATGTAAGCATGAGGCTTGGCACTAAGCCTTTTGCCTCGAGGGAACAAAAGCAAAAGAAAAACAGTATCAACACACAAAACTCTCCCAGCTATGGGAAGAGAAAAACGCTCTAACAGTACTTCAAAAATATAAAACGAGTTTAAAAAGATCAAAACACACAAAATCCTGCAAAAAAGTCAGAAACACAGTTCGAAAAACAAAAAACCGGAAACAGTCTATTTGCTGCTCCCGGAACGAGGATAAGTTTTGACTCTCTCAGCCGCACCTCCACTAACGGAGAAAAGGGGACGAGCTTTCAGGTTCACCTTCAAGGGTTCCGAAGTGGCACTTATTTTCCCCTTTATATCTCTTTCTACTGGACTTTCCGCTTTTACTGCTTTATAATTACTTCCCCATGAGGGGGAGTAGACTTCTCTAGTTCGAGGGTCATTAGCCTGGGGACTTGTTCCAAGGACCAGATTGATACTTCTTTTTTGGTCAGTTATTTTCACTTTCTTTTCTTTTTCACTTTCAGTTATTGCTAGTTCATCTTCTGAGCTGCATTCCTCCATGTCACTTTCGTTTGTGTTTTTGGTATTGGGTTTTTCATTTTTATCCCTGTTATCGCTATTGTTGTCTGATTCATTCTCACTTGATTTATTTTCTTCCATATCCCTTTCGGTTTCATTTTTATTTTTTATAGCGTTCACCAAGTCGTCAAGTTTCTTTGCGATTAATCGTATATTCTCATCTAGCCTTGTGAGGTGTTGCCGAATCCACTCATCCCGGACCTCTGCAGTCTTTTCCTTTTCCAAGTTTGTCACCACTACAATTATTTTCTCGATGATTTCCCTGAGTTCAGGTTGCTTTTGTCTAATTTCTCTTTCCACCTTCCCTGCTTCTTCCGTTTTTTGTTGTCTTCTACATACTGTAGCATAATCTAATTTTTGATTTATTATTTTTTTTGCTTCGCCATAAGAGATGTTCTTATTTTTTATAGTTGTCTGTATTTCCGTTTGTTTTTTAATTTCCTGACATTGTTTGCTTGTCGCCGTGTGCTTTCCCCCACACCGAAAGCATTTTGGGTGTTCCGCTGAGCACTCTGTCACTTCATGTTGTTCTCCACAATTATAGCATGTTGTACTTTCACTTCCACATTCGAGTTTGTAATGGTTAAATTTTAAACATTTTAGACATATTCTTGGGCTTTCTATAAATGGTACCGTTTTGTATCTCGTATATCCAATGTTTACATGTATTCTGCTTGTTTTACCTAGTTCATGTAATAGCACAATTGGTATTTTCTCTGTACTTTTGGGCTTTGTGAATCTGGTTAGTTCGCTCCAATTTATTTCTTGTTCCTTAAGTTCCTCCGAAATTTCTTCCAGGCTCACTTCTGGATGTATCTCTCGTATTATCCATTTGGTAGTGATAAACTCTTCAATTATTCTCGTACTTATAGGTACACCACAGAAATTTTTCTTTTCCAATATTCGGGCAGCGCTTTCACTTGTTTTAACAACAACTGCTACGTTGCCATTTCTTGTTACGAATATATTTTTTATATCTCTATGAATATCATCTTGTTGTAATTCTTTTTTACAGAGAATTAGGTGAAACGGGATTTTCCCCTCCGTCCCAGTCAAGATTATTTTTGCTTCAGTCGTTCCATTTTGAAAAGCAATATCAATTTTCTCCCTGTCCGATAGGTTGTTTCCTCTCCATAAGCCAGCATCACTAAATATTTTTCGCCGACTTAACTCCGACACTTCGTAGTTTCCTCCCTTCCGTTTTCCCGCACTAGAAGAAGGCTTCGTCATACTCTGCTCATACAAATTTGATAGAGCAGAAAACATCCGACCGACCACCTTCGTGGCCAACCGTCCAAAACCCACTGATTTAAAGGTTGTTGCACGAAGGATTCGTCACGGTTACGATTAGGATGTTGGACATAGAGATTTCTAAAAGACACATTCTTGAGCCATTGGTGTAAAGGGTTGTTGCAGCAAGAGATTTTTTTGACACACGCTTGTGCCAATGCTGAAAAAAAAAAGTTCAACGGGCGTAAATTTCTAAACGACACACACTTGTGCCATTAGGAAAAGAGAATTTTCAATGGGTGTTGAGCTAATTTCTAAACGACACACACTTGTGTCATTGAAGCAAATTGCGCTTATGTAGGAATAGGATGTTGCAGAAAGAGAAGAGAATTTTCACACACACGCTTGTCCGGTCGTCCAAACTGTTACTCAAGTCCTCTGGATGAGTCGGACGGCCTGGGGTTTCCACACACACGCTTGTGTCAATGTTGAACAAAGCAATTTTCAAAGAGGGTAATCTTATTTTCTAAAAGACACACGACTGTGCGATTGAGATAAGCTGCGCTTACACAGGAATGGGATTGTTTCCCTCCAAGAATAGGATGGCACACAAAAATAATGTTCAACGGATGAGCTAATTTCTAAACGACACGTGCTTGTGCCATTAAGAGAAATTTCAATGGGTGTTGAGCACATTTCTATACAACACACGCTTGTGCCATTGTGACAAACTGCGCTTTCATAAGAATAGGATGCTGCACTACGCGTCTGTCCGTTGCGCTAACGATCCTTCAACGCATTAAGTTTTCTTTTTCCACGTATTATAGTTCTATTCATATATAGACCTTTTTCCACGTGTGATAGTCATAAATTAGATGTCTTCCGGGCCTTGGTCCATTAGCTAAAGTCTGGCTAGATAAGTGCCCCCCCCCCCACCGTTCTTCCTGGCTGTCGCCATGTTCTCTCTTTCGGCATCCCATACCTTGCAGTCTCTCAAAGTCGGCTTTTGGAACGCCAATGGAGTGCGTTCCAGGCTCGACGAGATGCGTGATTATGTTGTAGATGGAAAC
Source organism: Amaurobius ferox (assembly GCA_951213105.1). Classification (NCBI taxonomy): domain Eukaryota; kingdom Metazoa; phylum Arthropoda; class Arachnida; order Araneae; family Amaurobiidae; genus Amaurobius; species Amaurobius ferox. The sequence continues at coordinate 102,198,963 of OX578136.1, forward strand.
TTCGACATTTTTATGGTGAATGAGACCCACCTCACCCCCCCCGCCTCCCCAGGAATCTGTAATTATACAGGTTATTTCTCATATAGAATGAGAGCTGGGGCGGCGGTGAGGGGTGTTAACGGCGGCACTGCACTCTATGTTAAAAACAACATTCCTCATCATAGGCTAAGTGTCCCGGCCTTCTCGAAGCTTGAGGCCACAGCTATTCAAGTCACTATTCCAAATTTGGTCCCGATTGCACTTGCTTCAGTGTATATCCCTCCTGATAATAATAATAGATTACCTTCTTCGGAGCTTGAAGCACTTTTAGGACTTAGCAGTAATATTATCATCGCTGGTGACCTAAATTCTCGCCATGTTTCCTGGGACATAGCTTCGAATGGAAAAGGCAGAGATCTAAAACGATTGGCTCAGTGCGCCAACTTCAGGATCATAGCTCCACCCACTCCCACTCACTTCTTTACAGGAAGGACCCCAACCATTATTGATTTGGCTCTTTTCAGAAATATTCCATTCAGTCATACGATCAGTGTCGATAATAAATTGACGTCTGATCACCTTCCTGTAATACTCACCCTTAATATTGATAATATCATTTTAGACCACCCGGTGGAGCTATACACAAATTGGGACGATTTTCGTCACCTTCTTAATACTAAAAGTACTGCCCCCCTCTTAAAATTACCAGCACGGACGATATTGATAATAGCGTCCAAGATTTTAATCACTTACTGCTAGAGGCATATGCTGCAGCCTCGAAACCAAATCGTTCACGTGTGAACTATCACTCACTCCCGAGTGATATTAAAGTCAAAATTAGGCAGCGTAACCGTGTGCGGAGAGATTGGCAGCGCAGTAGGTATCCCCCTTTGCAAGCGCAACTCCGCCACCTTCATAGCGAGGTCAAGTCTATGATTCGAACTCACACCCAGCAACGCTGGCGTACTCACCTTGAGGGACTTACACCCACGAATCACAGTCTCTGGCGAACAGCTAAAAACATGAGAACCACGAAAACTCCAATTCCGCCCATTAATGGCTTACATTCTCTCGCCCAGACTGCGGAGGAAAAAGCTAATGCTATTGCAGATAGCTTGGAACTCCAATTCACTCCACACGAAGACCCAAACTTCAGCCAACTTCATACAAGCACTTTACACGATTTCCAACAGACCAATCAGAATGCTCTAAATGTACAAGTACCAAATGACCTCGAAACTATACACTTGGCTGAAGTTCACAACATTATACGTAGCTTCAAAGCAAAGAAATCACCTGGCTCTGATAAGATCAGCAACAGAATGCTGAAGAATCTCCCTGTTTTTTATGAGTGCTGGCTCACCGTGCTCCTTAATCATATGTTGGAACTTCGATACTTTCCCCAGAGTTGGAAGACTGCTGACGTCATCCCTCTCTTCAAAAATGGTCAAAATCCAAATTCTGCTGATAGCTACAGACCCATCAGCCTTCTATCTAACCTTTCCAAAATTTTTGAGTTAGTGTTGTTTAGACGTTTGACTAGTTTCTGCAGATCGAAAGACATTTTAATTCCTGAACAGCACGGCTTTCGATCTGATTTTTCCACGCATTCCCAACTCATGCGTGTAGTTGAAACTATTCACAAAAACTCTACCAACAAGCAGTATACCAGCATAGTATTTTTTGACATCAGTAAAGCTTTTGATAAAGCCTTTATTCCGGGTCTGCTCACCAAGCTGGTCCGACTTGGTATTTCGACACAACTTTTGGCTCTCATCAACTCGTATCTTGCTAAACGTTCTTTCCGCGTACGAGTTGAACATTCTTACTCTTCTCTTCGGCCAATCAGAGCCGGGGTCCCACAGGGCGGAAATTTAAGCCCACTTCTATTTAATTTATATATCAACGATATACCCAAGAACCCTTATATTAGGCTGGCCATCTTTGCCGATGACACAGCCCTGATGTCTAGAAGCTCAAAACCACACCACACTATTAACACACTCCAAAGATACATAAAGAATAGTCTTGAGCACTGGCTCGTGACCTGGAGAATCAAAATTAATCCGACCAAGAGTGCAGTTGTCATTTTTCGACCGAACTACCGAGAACTTAGCATCAGTAACTTTTCCCTTAAAATTTTCAATGATCCGATCCCCTTTTCACAGTCTGCAAAGTATTTGGGAGTCACTTTGGACTCCAAATTACTTTTCTCTGAGCATATCACAAATAAAATTGCATCTGCTAACAAAACCTTTGTAGCCCTCCTCCCACTTCTCGGTAGAAAGTCTCACTTGTCCCTTTATAATAAACTGCTCATCTACAAACAAATCATCGCACCTGCGTTTTTGTACGCTTGTCCTGTTTGGGGTTCGGCTGCAAAAACGCACATCGAGAAATTGCAAGTGTTTCAAAATAAAGTCTTGCGCTGTATTGTTAATGCGCCCTGGTTTGTCCAGAACGAGGTGATTCATCATGACCTTAAAGTCCCACACGTTGCTGGGCACATTCGGACCACTTCTCAAAAATTTTTCAGGAAGAATACTAGCAAACCCTGCCTGAGAGGTGTCGATAGTAGCTACGACACTTCCACGACTTCCTACCTTGGGAAAAGAAGGCCTAGACACCTTCTCACCGGGCCTGCGGTGCCTCCGTGGAAGCGCCCCAGATATTCTGCGCCCCAGGCAGGCGTTTCCTAACCTTGTACGCCGGCAGACGTTGAAGTTCGCACTTTTCCACTCTGGAGCTGCCTCGGCAGACCCTGAGTGAAATGGAGCGCTCTGATTCGTCCTCCCCGGCGTACCCTCAATCCCTTTGATCTTGCATTGTCCGCGCCTTCGATGCCAGCCCCAATTCTACAGCTTGTTGTGTACGGGCGATTCGCCATTTTGGATTTTGTGCTTTCCATTTTGGAGTGCCACGTGTGTTGTTACCACGTGGTAGTGCTATTTTTTGGAACTTCTCCACCCTGACGATATGGATTTGGAACGAGGCGACGTGGCAGCTACTCGCGAACTTGCTGGTGAGCTGGACGAGGAAGAATTCGGGCCTCTCAAGGGTGCCTTGATGGATTACTGCGAAACTCTACCTGATGATGGACTGATGACTGGACTGAAGGAAGAAGTCAAGACCGCCGTCAACTTCTGCACCCTGGCAGTCTACGTGATGACTCTTCACATCAGGGAGCTGCTGATGAACGGACTACTGGGACAGGAAGAGGATCAAGTCTCCAAGATGCTAGGTTCGTTACTTTCTGTGAACTCTTTTTTGTTTGCCCGGAAATTGGATAGGTTTATTGATTGTGATATTTATGAGATTTCTAAATGTGAGGGATGTAATTCTAGTGTTCAAATCAAAAGTAAAATGATAGAGCTAGGCTTAATTAAGGATATTAAAGATGAAGATAAACTTAAAACGGTTGAAAATCCAAATAAAAAAAGAAAGATGGAGGGGCAATCCACTAAGGATGCTCCTACTAAAAGCCAGATTGTAGAAGAAAACTTAAATGTCCATGATAACATGGACTGTAATGAAATAGCTGATAATGTTGTAAATGTAACTGACAATGATTATGTTAAAACTAAGACTTACGCTGAGATTGCCGCGCAACCAGTAGTGTTTAAAAGTGCACCTAAACCTAAAACGGTCGAAAATAGTGACAGGCTAACAACAGTTGAAGTTGAGAAAAAAGACCCAAAAGCTGAATGTTTTTTCATAAAGTTCAATGATAATTACAAGGTTCTCCTTAAAAAACTAAATGATATCTCAGGAAATAAAGTATCTGGCAAGCTCACAGGAGACATGCTAAAATTGATTCCAAATGACGCTGACACCTACAGGGTTGTACAGCGCCATTTAAGTAGTGAGAAAATCCCCTTCCACAGCTTAAACCTAAAGACGGAGAGGCCAAAAAAGGTAGTTCTGAAGGGGCTACCAACAAATTATAACATGGAGGAAATAAAAATCACTTTAACATCCGAAGGATTAGATGTAGTCCGGGTTTCTCAACTGAGAAACACTAAAACGAGATTACCCCTGCCGATCTTCTTAGTCAGCCTTAGGACTACGGCAGACTGGCAGAGGGTCTACAGACTAACAAGATTAGGTTACTTGGCTGTGAAGGTAGAGGCCTTCAGAGCACGGGGCTTCAAAATCTGCTACCGGTGCCAACAGTTCAATCACTCCTCGGAGAACTGCAGTATGCCACCTAAGTGCCTTAAGTGTGCTGAAGAACACTTCACACGGGACTGCCAGAGATCTAGGTCTGAGAAGGCTACGTGTGCAAATTGCAATGGAGACCACCCAGCGAACTTCAGGCAATGCCCGAAGAACCCCTGGAACAGAGGAAAGGCACCGGGGTATGCCCCCCCTCCCCAAAATCAGATACCCCCTTGGAGGCAAAAGGCCCTCGGATTAAACTCCCAGGCACCCCCTCAGGGCTCCTCGCACACTGTGCCACAGCAAATTAGATACGAATCTTCAGCACCCACCAGATCGGTGCAAGAGCAGGCCCCCAAACCTTCGTCTTCCAGAGAATTGACTCCGGAAGAAGTAAAACTGGCTACTATAGCCATTATAAAGAGAAAGGAAGCCGAAAAAGCCAGACAGGCAAGACAGGCGGAACTAGAAGCTAAAATTGTAAATCAATATGCTAAATCAAAAGAAGAAATCAAAACACGTGAAGCCAAAACTAAACGAGTCAGAGAGGAAGAGCTCGCGCAATCCCAGCTGTTAGAAAAAACGGTTGAAAAAAGGCAAAAAACTACTGAGGTCCAAAAGGATACTCACGAAAATGACCAAACCGCGGTTGAGGCTGAGGATATGGAAGCTGAGACTGAACCTGCTGGTAAAACCAATGATGAAAAGATGGATGAAATCCTCAACCTCATCAGAGGGTTTATCACCATGTTCGACCTAGATGCAATAAAACACCTGTTGATGCAGTTCGCAGAGCTAATACAAAAAAAGAGTGATCCAATGCAAATGGTCTTTGAGGCTTTTAAATTAATCGCGGACTTTAAAAATAACAGTGAGAATCAAACCCGCCATGGCTAGGTCCCAAAAAGAAAGCTTTAAAATAATATTTTGGAATGCGAACGGCATATCTCCAAGAATAAATGAACTTAGGAGCTACGTAAATGAAAATGATGTAGATGCCCTGTTAATTCAGGAAACTAAAGTTAGAGAAAATAAAAAACTAAATATAGCAAACTATATTGGCTATCACAACCTAAGCTCAAATACAACTGCTAGAAACCCCCATGGAGGAACAGCAATATATATCAAAAGAAATATCCCCCACGAGGAAATAAACAACATAAATCTTCAAGGAGTAGAAAATACTAGCATAAAAATTAAAATAAATAATGTAAACCCATTTATCCTAACTTCAATATATGTCAAAAACATGAGTGGTATAAATGTAGCTGCGCAGCTGGAACTGCTTTTCTCGCGATATCCAAACACAATACTCGCGGGCGACTTCAATGCACACCACCGAGCGTGGGGCAGCAGGAGAGCCAACATACGCGGTACACAGATACACAGATTACTGAACACAACAAACACCAACATCATTGCACCGACGAGACCAACCTGCTTCTCAGGTGCCAACGGCTCATTCATAGACTTTGTCCTAACGAGAAACATAGAATACGCTCACACTATCGATACCCTAGATGAATTCGACTCGGATCATTTACCGGTATTGGTGACATTCGATCTGAACACTCCCCTTCCAGCCTCTCTGGGACAAGAGAGGGTGAACTGTAACGTTTTCAAAAGAGCACTTTTTGAGCCGCACTTGGCAGTACCCAACATTATGAGCACGGCGGATATTGACTCTGCCACACACACACTCACAACAGAAATCAAGAGAGCTATTGCCTCTGCCACAACACATCGTGAGTCACCAAAAATGCCCACACTTTCCCACCATGTCAAACAATTAGTTAGGCAAAGGAACAGAATGCGTAAGACATGGCAGGCTAATAGAGACCCTACCCTCAAAAGGGAGCTTAACAGACTCACGTGGAAAGTCAGGGATAAAATTGTCGCAGAAAAGCAGCAACAGTATAAAGAGTTAATTGAATCCCTTAGCTCGGAAGACGTATCGCTCTGGCAATTCGCTAAAAGACTCAGAAAACCTCAAATTAAACTCCCGCCACTAATAGATGGCGTTAAAATCGCGTACTCAGACGAAGAAAAAGCAGAGGCGCTTGCTAGGCATTACGAAAAGCAATTTGAACCAAACCACGATCTAATGTGTCAGGACACCCTAAGAATGGTTAGGCAAACTCTAAACAACTTCAGGAACTCCCCGGTCACGGCTGAGATTAACCCAGCCACCCCGCAAGAGATAATTGATATCATCAAAAACCTCAAAAACCGTAAAAGCCCAGGGCACGACAAAATCAGGAATATTGCGGTCAAAAACCTACCCTTAAATATAATATTTTACTTGACCACCCTAATAAACAAAATACTAAAACTAAATTATTTCCCCAAAGAATGGAAGGAAGCGATAATTATAGCGATCCATAAGCCTGGTGAGGATGCCACAATTCCAGCCAACTATAGACCAATCAGCTTACTACCGACACTTAGTAAAATTACTGAGAAAATAATTCTTAATAGACTGAACACGCACCTTAGTGAGAATGATATTATCATTCCGGAGCAGTTTGGATTTCGGCCAAAACACTCCACCACTCATCAATTGCTGAGAGTGGTAGAGTACATATCTTCTGGACTTAATAGTAAGACACCCACAGCTGCGATTTTTCTTGACATACAAAAAGCATTTGATAAAGTGTGGCACTGTGGATTAGCATACAAATTGATCACTCTAAAAGTCCCTGACGCACTTGTCAAACTTTTAATCTCATACCTAAATAACAGACACTTCCAAGTTAGAGTAAAAGATAACATGTCTACACCCAAGCTCATTAAAAGTAGTGTACCGCAAGGATCCATCCTGGGCCCGACACTCTTTAACATATATCTAAATGACATCCCCAGGACCCTAGACACGGAGCTGGCACTCTATGCAGACGACAGTGCGATACTTGCAAAACATCCTTACGTCTCAGTAATGCACAGACAGCTACAACAACACTTAGACATACTCCAAACATGGCTGGAAAAATGGCGAATAAAATTAAACCCCAATAAATGTCATTGGATTTATTTCTCTAGAAAACGTAAACCTCCGCCGCCTCTGTACATAAACAACCATGCCCTAAAAGCGGAAAAATCTACTAAATACCTAGGTGTAACGATAGATTCCCACCTAACCTGGAAACAGCACGTAACGAACTTAATCAAAAAAGCGTATATGGCCACAGGAGCCTTATACCCAATGATAGGAAACGGAAATCTAAGTTATCAAAATAAACTCCTAATTTATAAATCGGTCATCCGCCCGGGGATGCTATATGCAGCACCCGTATGGGGATATGCCTGTAAAACTACTATTGACTTACTAGAGACAAAACAAAACAAAACCCTAAGGATTATAAGGAAAGCTCCTAGATACTTAAGAAACTCGGTAATTAGGAAAGACTTCAAAATAAAAACTGTTAGAGCCCAAATTAAAAAGCTAGCGCTTAAATTCTATAAAAATCTGCCATCTGTTCCAAATGAACTACTATTCAATCTGCATGACTATGATCATCGCAAAGCCAAATCACGTAAGAGACCCCGCGCGGTACTTAATATTGAAAATCGGAATTAGGTAAGTCCCAACTTAAATAGTTGATATTAAATTAAAACTCGATCAATGTTTTCTAAAAAATGTTGTTAAACCTTAAACTGCCAAATTGATAGGAAATCCTTAGAACTGCATCAACTCCCCAAAATTACTCAAACTCTAAATGTGCAACAAACTGCCACACTAGGAGCTAAGTCAAATAATAAAAACAGTAAATCAAAAACCTCGAACCTCCAACTATGGGCAAATGAAATAATGTCACAGTATGAAGATAAGAACCACACCTAGAGATTGGAGATTAAAGGCGCTTCGCGCCTGGTGCTCTTTTCTGGACGAAACCCACATCCTGATGCCAGCCCGGTCACTCTGAAAGTCAGAGACAGCTCTGACTAGACTTGTAGATAAACTTAACTGTACTAATTTAATGTTTTATTATTATAACTGTAAATTTAATGTATTGTGTGCCTGAAAAGGGCCTTCTTTTTTTTCACAACGAGAGACGGAACTTGTAAATATAACTTGTAAATATAACTTAACTTTGATAACATGTAAATCTGAACTTTACTCATTTCATGCTACTTCACATCAACTATATGATGTATTTATTAAATCTAATAATGAAAATAATTTATATCTAACTTATAAACTTGTACGTTAGCATAACTTTAAAAATCTTTACTGCACTTAACCTAATTTGAAAATCTTGTAAAATAATCCAGCGAGCATTTTCTATTGGTCACCAGTCCTTGGCCCCGCCCTCCTTTTTCTCTTGCAGCCACTGCAGCTCAGTACTCTACAGCCACTCCAAGATGCAGGCGACAACTACATCCGTCGCCACTGGACTCATCAAAGCACCCATATATTGCAGAGTGCATATTGCTATTTTTCCAATATCACAAAATCACTCACAGTGGACATTATTATATTCGATGTGGGCGTGAGGGACCTTCGGTCCCATGGAAGCCCGAAATGAAGCGTCTTGGCTTGGCTTAGCTAAAGTCCGACCTGAAGCGTGGGCCGGGTCAAGTTCATTATTTAAAAAGTCGGGTGGAGCGTATTTAGTTTTTGAGCGAATGTTAATAGAGTACAAGAGATTATTGACCGGGACGGTCTTCAAGCCGGACTATTTCATGCCTTCTCCAGCTTTAAAATAATTGGAGGTTTGGGTCTCTCATTCGAATGGTGTGCCCCCCCCCCCCTCCGCATGGGCGATCTTGGGCCGGATGAAAGTGTGATATTTCCGTCCGTGTTTACACCTGTACAGCTTTCCAACTAATTATTGCAATTAATTTGCGAAACTGCAACAAATATTACTTTCCTTATATACATAATGTATAAGGAAAGTATTGTGACGGGGTCGAAAATTCGAATTCAAGCTTTCGACGGGAGAGCACGTTTCAAGCATCCCTGATCACGAATCAAACATTTTTGAAGTGATGTCTGTGTGTGTGTCAGTGAGTCTGTGGAGACGATAACTGACGAACGAATGGACCGATTCGAACGAAATTTGGTACAAAAATCACAATCCGTAAACACTGGAAGCCTATTGTTTTCAAATGTAATCGAATGTTCAGAACTCCCGTAAATTTTCGAGTGAAATTTTGAAAAAATCGTCAAAAAATCAAAACCGCTAATAAAGTTACGCAAATAGACATTTTTTATGTAATTTTTCATTAGAAAACGATTAACATAAATTTTAGAACGCTAACATGAACCGTTCTCGAGATATTGCACATTTTTCAAAAAAATTATCAAAAAGTCATATAAAATAACATAAAAAAAGTCATATAAAAAAAATATATTGCTTATTGAGAAACATGTTCACTTTTCATATGTAATACCATGCGATAAATTGGGTGACATCATTCTCGTGGATCTAGCTCGTTCCATTCATGAGAAAAGATACTTCGAGTAATACTTTTCTATTTGAACGCCAATAGTCATTTATCTGCTGTAAGAATAACTTACTTCTCCGTCTATAACGCTTGGCGAGATTTTGGCGACGAACTTGGTGGAATGTCGCCAACTTAGCAACTTTTTAAATATTGCTAAATCAACGATAAACTCGCCAAATGGATAAAAATGACGATTCATTGACGAAAATTTAATATCTTGGAAAGAATATAAATATCTACTATAAAAATAATATATTTTTTTTTACTGTAAAAGTAGTAAATTCATTGTATTATATAAGGAAAGTCATGTGTTTCCCACATCAGATTTTTTAATTGATCACCGAAACAATGTTCAATTATTCTTGCAGAAATGTTGAGTGAAATGATAAAAGAGACGTCTAATTAACTTCTAATGCTGTTTTTTCAAATTCTCGATTCAGGGATTTTTAAAATGAAATACTTCTTTGGTAAATTCTTGAACTGAGCTTATAAATCTGTATATTTTAGACCAAAATTCTTATTTAATATATTTATGTGCATGTAAAAGGTCATTTCCATGAAAAATCCAGTAAACTTTGTTTTTGGTATAATTTAATATACATTAATAAGTTACAATTTACCAAAATTTAACTTTTCTAGTCTAAATATGAATTTTAATAAAATTTAATGAAAATCAGTCAGTAGCCACGTCAATTTAAAACTGATTTTTTTTTTCTTTTCAGATAAGAAAGATATAAACCGAATTAAACTTCTTTTCTTAACTAACCATTACTGAAATGTACATTTATAGACTTCTGGCACTCATAGATATAAACCATTTTGTGTAAGGGCTTCCAGCAAAATACATTCTTGACTTTGATATTATCAGATGTTTCTTTTGACCAGTACATTCAGAAAGTGAAAGAAAAGACTCAGTAGTAAGGAAATTACTTAATTTTTGATTTTTTTATATGCATAAAGGAGAACACTAAATATAAACAATGATATCATTTGCAAAATGCTTGAGAAGTCTCTTCAGGTCTTGAATCACATATTTCAACCAAAATATTTGGACTGATCCAATTTAGCATCTTTTCTAAACAAAATATACTCCAGTTTAAAATCGTAAGTTTTAGAGTTGAAGTAGTTTAGCTATATTACTAGTTGATACATTTTACGTAACGTAACTATTTGAAATTACTAAATAATTTATATTTAAAATCTTTGTTTCTGAAGAAAAATTCTGATATGAGCAGCAAATGACTTTACTTTCAGACTGAAAATTATTTTCTCCTTTCTTTTATAATGCATTGAATTGTGTTCAGCTGCACAAAATATATGAATACTTTTTGAAATTACACTGAATTAACAGTTAAATTCAATTTTCTTTTCATTTAGCAACTTTACATATTTTAAAATGGCAGAGTAACAAAAATGTAAAAAAACAAAATAAAAAATATTGTTTTCATGAACGATTTAGAGATTTTGATGCCAATTATATGTTTCAGGACTTCCAGAACACATTTTGATTATTTTTAGAGAGATGTCCATCTGTATGTCTGTTTATGATCTATTTCTTGTGTTCACGATATCTGCTATAAATATTAATGGATTTTCAAGAAACTTTATATCCAGCTCTGTAACAAAAACTCTAGAACTATATAAAACATTTTTAAATTCAAATGAAACTTTAAAATTTAATATTTTCTTTTTGTGTTTGTGATGTCATTATCCCCCTTGGTAGGGGAAGTTACCCTCGAGGGGGGTACATTGTCAAATTTGGTATCAATAGAAAGAATTTTTTCAAGCCTTTTAAAATGTAGGATAACACACTATAATTGTGATCATCTGAACCAATAATACAGATTTTTTTTTATTTTTTCTTGCAAAAATAAATAAATAAGCTACTTAACATATGCATTCTGATACGAGAAAGTTGGGTTGAGCCACATTTCAGTAATTACGAATATATTTTATTTTTTTAACATAAAAATTCTATTTGAAGTTTATGCATTTGCATAAATGTATACCATAAAACAGTTAATTTTGGTCACAAAAGTGATAGAAGTGAACATTTTTTGTCCTAATATTATTATCTATGCCTGATAAAAAAAAAGTAACCAGTGACTATTGGTTAGTTATTCATAAATGCAATTCTCTACAACCAAATACAACTAGTTTTATACAGGAGAAGCAGATTAAAAATAATGTTGCTATCCTAGCTTACATGAAACATTTTCAAAAAGAAGTGTTTCATGGATAATGAAAATGCTTCTTTTTAATACACTAGAATGATATGAGGCTCTAACAATAAATCACAATAAATGTAAGGGTGCATACTTCTTTATAGAAAGAAGTTTTGGAAACTTCAACTTTAGTGACAGCAAGCTGCAAAATCTTAACCCACATTAACATGATGCATTTCCTGCGGCTTATTACTAACAAAAGAATTAAAATGCAGCTTATCCATACTAAAAATGTATGCCTGCTACAGTGTGGCATGGGGTACTACTTGACTTATAGACTGCAAACATCCAAAATAAACACCTGTTATGTGGGTTATAAATAGCACTTGCTACGCTGACGTACGGTGGTGTCTATACTTATTTTATTGCAGTCATTTCTTTTTAACAAATAGATTATGTACTACATGTGCAATATATGAATCAGACTAAAATTGATCCTACAGTTTAAATCGAATTTGATCACTTTCACGATAAACATGATTTAATTTGAAACAGACCATTTTCACAACAGATACAATTTAAATCTAAAACCAGTTACTTTTACAGCTGATTTCAAATTGTTTAGCTTGCTTATTTAAAATAAAACTGAAAATCAAAATAAAATCAATATTTATTAAAATATATATTTTTTTAACTGAAGAGATTAACTATAATGAAATATATTCAAGTTTTAATTTCATAAACTTTAATTTCAAAAATGCTAAATTTAATTTATTGAAAATATTTCTGTAGTCAATAAGCTCCTTGCATGCACAGGTGTTTCCAAACTATCATTGGGAAGTTCTTGTAAAATGAAATGAATAACCCACATATGTGTGTTTCAAAGACTAACCAAATCACAGTGATTCAAATTGCAGATTACAAATTAAAGAGACTAGCAAGATAATAACTATAGGTTAGATGTGTTTGTTACACTAAAAATTTACTTAGCATCTATTATACATATAGAACAGCTTACCGCACAAAGTCCCATATACAGGCATTTACTTTTAAGAGCAAGCATATCAGCATATAACGTACACACTTTTTAATCACCAATTAAGGATTTTTAATTCACAGCATATCCACTAGGAACAGTAAATGTCAGCCGCCAAAAATAATACACTCAACTCTTTTTTTACACACTTTTTTTTTTACACAAATTTACACAGTTCAAAAAAGTCTTCCTTTTTTGAAAAATTCATTTGATCTAACACAATTTCAAAGTCATTGTCTTATATACATAATCATGAGCGGTCTAGTTTAAATTGCAGTCTTTGGTACCAACGTATTTTCAAAAAAATTTCACATTTTTACCACATTTCAAAAATTAGGCAGCACTGCTATAATGTTATCAAATAAGGGGATTCCACACTAGTTATTAGGGGATCCTCTTATCCGATAACTCTTACCTTCCCATTTCATATGACATTTACATAACATATCATTAAATTGTTGAAGTTTATTAGCTCACAATATTTAATCAATTGTTTGTGTTATCAGCCATACATAGTGCTATCAATTGTGTATTTGAACATTTCTGACCTTAAGAAGTGAAAAAAGGTATTTTTATCTATATAAAATTTTTACCCTAGATAACATTTAACAAAATGTCGAAAGTTTCAAAGATTCGTAAAAAACAAGCAATTTCTTTAGAAGTTTTTACAAGGTTTTTAAACTAAATATAGTTCTTTATTTTACCTTACACAGTTTTGGGATAACATGGAATGTATCCCTAATTTTACTGTAGGAAACTTATCTTTTTTTACATGAATTTCTGAGAAACGTATCTACCGTGTAAAAAAAGAGTTGGGTGTAGTTATATAAAAAGCATGCATACCTTAGCTTCTTCACAATCTTAAGAAATGGAAGGATGTTTCTGTCTGTCAGCAATAGATTTTTCAGTCCCTTCAAAATACAGAATTTGACTCTATACAAACTTTAAATCCCTGTAATAAATCAAATCAAAATTATTATCCCTTTATATATCTTGTTAAAATAAAGCACTTCAGACCTGCTTATACTTAACAATTAGAATAAATATTTTAAAAACTTACAGATCTAAGTATGAAGTATTTATTTTATTATTGTATATAATTACAAGCATGAACATAAATTTATTTTCATGTAAAACAAAAATATTTTGCTTATAAAAACAAATTATAAATATGATTAAACAATGAATAGTAAAATTTTAGATAATAAAATAGTTTTTTTTTTTATGCAGCAGTGAAAAGCATAAAACAAAAATATTGATATACATCTGTATTAATAAAAAACTTATTAAACTAATCATTTTACTCATTCTTCATGTTGTTTGCTTCTTGCAGCACTCCACCTTTCATGAGAAATGTTCCATTCTTTATTTTGTATGATTTAAGCTAACCTATGTCTTAGCGAATTCATTTTACTTCTTTTAATGAACAAACGCATCCAAAAAATTCTAGAGCTATCATTAGTTCATTTTAAATAAAGTGTGCACAGCAGTATTTTTTAAATCATACAGAAAATATAGCATTGATTAGAAAATGTTTCAAATTATCTTAGAACCATTAGTAGACAATAACATTTTAATTGCTTGCCATGGCTTGCGAGTCCCCGAGAACAAATTAGAAAATTTATGCTAATATTTGTTACATACATGCTCAAGGCAATGTTTAAATGATTACTTTTTAATGATTTTCTAAAAATTAAACTAATTTGTTCTCTATTATCCACAAAGGGGGGTTTCACCTCTGCCAAAGAGGCTCATTGTTGCTCGCTTTAAGCAGCAAAATATAAACCATAGAATTAAAAATGGAGCACTTCTTTTTTTTATAAAAAAAATAGGAGTTCTAATAAAACTTATTAATGAAATTTCCTGAATTTTCTAGAAGAATTTTTACAAACTTTCACAGTCTGAATTACAATGTTTTGTAGTGTATAATATTTTCATTTAGTGAAATGAATTTAAATTTAGTAACACATAGAAAAATTTAAAATGAAAAATTAGCCAATTTGATGATAGAAGCATGAAATCAAAATTTAAATATCAAAATTTTAGTTTCAATTACAATAAGGTAAAACAATCCTAAAAATAGTTTGAAATTTTTTAAAATGACAAAACAATGGAATTTTACAGACTCAAATAGAATTCTTCCAGGTTTTTAAAGAAAATTTCAATTCTTAAGCTTTCGCTGGAATTGTCAGCAGAATTTAAATTCTCTGAGAATTTCAGGTTTTCCCTGAGGCCTGTTTTAACTCTTAAAAGGAGAGTAAGCTCACAATCAGAGCTATAAAATGCAATGAAATATTCACATTTTCAGATAAAATACTTTTTCTAACTTTAAACTGCAAAGGGGAAAATGATAAACTATACTTATGTGGAATTAGAAATATAGGAAATATGGAATGTGGAATTAGAAATATAGTGTGAAGGTATTGTTGGAATTCTGTGGGTTTTTTCAAGCATAATTTCAACTCTCTAATAAGGAATATAGCTTATAGATGTATTTTTAAATTTGAATGCTTATAAAAATTTATTTCGAAGTTACTTTGAAAAATATCTTGAAGTATACTTTATACCAGCTATAGATGGAATATACATTTAAATCTATTTTAAAACATAATTACTCAATAAATATAAATGTAGATAAAATAATTTTTAAAAGTTTACTTTAATGAGAAATATTTTAAACATTACAAATGAGCAAAGAACATATTCGGATATTTAATATAGATACGTATTTGAAAACCTTACATATTTGAAATCAAGTATAAAATGGTAATGAACTTAAATTTGTTTAAGACATGATATTTTAATGACGGCATTCTTGAATTTAAATACTTTTTACGTTTTCTTTTTCTTTGTTTCATTTCAGTCAATATCGGCTTTTAAACTAATTTTGTATCTTAAAATAGAGTGAATATTTTTCAACAAATATTTATTTGCTTTTTTATACGGATGTGTGACAAATCCAAATATTTTTTAATGTTCATTCATCTGTTTAAGCTTCTGATATCTGATGTAATCCATATAAAAAAGATCAAATCAAAAATTTACAATATATTTTGTCCACATCCTTCTCGGTTTGCTTTATTTATTCTTCTTAAGCAGGAATAATCCTAGCGCAATTATGCCAAGGCATATTTGATTTTTCCCTGCAGCTGATAGCAATTTAGTCATAATTACAAAGTAATAAAAGTTACCTTACAAAAGGAAGTACTAAGTAAAAGTCTTGTTTTACTGCCGAAGTCGAAGCGAGAACGCGCTGCCTGCCGAAAAGTATATGTACAAATGTATAGTTGCCGCCAAAAGTCGCCAAATTTGATTTATCATACCGCCGTAGTTTTGTCATTTAGCACAACTTCTTCAAACTGTCAATAACCTTATCGCCAACTTTTTCGCCGAAAAATTGGGGGAAAAGTTGTCCGAAATAGTTGGTTGTTCCAAAAGTTCTTGAGTGTGATAGGGCCTTAAGAGGCATCTTTGGAGAAGCAACTGATTGTTTAGTTACTTGTGCAGAAAAAGAAGGTGTTTGTGTGTAACCCAAACAATTATCTTCATTCCACCTTTTATCAACCATGTCTTCAGAAAATAATTGCTGATCTAGTCCACAGCGTACAGCAAAGTGTTCATAAGGCAAAATAAACTGTTTATTAAATTAACAAGAACAAGAATTTATGTGCTCATCAAACAAATTACTGAGTCTGTCTCTGAGTCTTATAGAAAACTTGATTTGATTTACCTTCATTCTGTTCGATTAAATAAGTCCCCTCCTTACAGTTTTGAATTTCCGAACATATTAATTTGTGGGACTTGGTGTACAAATGGACTCAATTTTAGAGTTCAGTTTCAACAAATTTTGACTTGACACATAGGTGTAGATTTGTAAAAAAAAAGTTGGGAGGGGGTGGGTTTACACAGCCAGTGCAGTATTAGCATACATATTGTTTCTTAGGTGGATTGGTCCCTAAATAGTAGGGTTTATTTTTTCAGATAACCCCTACTTCCAAGAAGAAAGGGTATCGGCACTCAGATATATACAGGGGTGGTTGATGTCAAATCCCATTAGGGAATAGGAAAAGAAGAAGTGGATATAAAGTGACAAGTAGAATGTAAAATAAAAATGTAGTCAAGAGGTTTTTGCCACATTCTCGTCAAAACCAACTCAGAGTGAGATATTGTTACCCCTGAATTTCGAGTATTGTGAAAGATAGGAAGACTCTATCTATTCTTTAGGATATCTACAGTATTTAGGGAGAAGGGTTAGCAGGTTCGAAATCTTCTCCCTCCCTGAATTTTTATTTTGCACTCATTATGTGACAAGCAATATATTGTAATGGGGGGGGGGGGGGGGTACAGCAGCTCCTTTTCAGCCTAAAACCTAAATAATTCTAATTTTCTATAAAATGATATGTATGAATATGTACCATGATAAGTATGTACAACCTAAGCAAAGCATTAATTATTTACATTATAAAAAATGCAGCCGAAGGCCACTAGAACTTATATCTAGTTCTAGATAAATATCACAGTTTTGTTACAATAGAAAATAGGTCTCTAAATAGAAAACAATATATGAGATTAAGAATATTCTGTTGTACCCTCCTTTGGGACTAGGAAAGATAATCTTGCTATAAATGTGTAGAAACCCATTTATGTATATATGTATGTCCCCCTTATTTGGAGCTAATAATTAACCTTGCGATGTTTTTAAAAGGTAACATTCAAAAGATTCAATAAATAGATTTTAAAATATTTTCGAAAACCTCTAACAAGGGTGGCGGGAATCAATCTGTTCCTTAAAACATATCTTCTTCCTCAATTTTTAATCTACGATCTCAATTGCTTTAAATCGGGATTAAAGATGTTGCAAAGAGAGCTGAGGAGACAGAATTTACAAAAAAGTGGAGTTTTTTTCCCACACATTTTCCATAGGCTGACAAACTTTAAACATGGACCAAGGACATGGATCAAGGAATTCAGTTTATTGGAGTCCCTGGGCAAGGAAAAATCCCAGCCTTTTACATCCTGCGGAAATTAAGTGGAGATCGAAAAAAATTTAGGATAAATAAGTGCTCTTCATCACTGCATTACAGAAATTCTAATGCTGTGCCTATTAGAGTCTAATTAAAAATTTTGAATGCCATAAAATTGAAATAATTATAGTGAAGAGGAGAGGGAAAAAGAGTTCCTTGATCGGTCATCAGTAGATGTAGGCCAGTCTCATTGTGGTATCCGAATGCTAAGGATATGGTTCAGCTTAATGTGGCAGACTAGTTAAGAAAAATATTTTACTAGTTGGGATGGGGAAGTACAAAGATGCTAAATTTATGCACTTCAATCAGAAGTCGATGAACTGTCAGTCTAAATTCCTAGCCCAGTTAGAAACTGAAGGTGGGTCCAGATTCAAAACAGAAATGCAGACAAGATCATTAATTCACAGGTGGTCAGTTATTGAAAAGCTGTATTCGACAAGGAAAAGGTGCCAAACTAAAGTATGGTTACCACTGTCTCTTTGATGTCCAGTAAAAAATCCCCATTCTAGGGTACCCAGATTAGTTTGTCAACAGTGTCAATGCCCCAGGTATACATCGATGAGAGAAATCAGAAATAAGCAATAGGCTAAAGAAAATGGCAAAGATAGCTGATGTGTTTTGAGACATCAATGGTAAAGACGGCTTTGGGGTAGGGTTGTAGACAAGGACCAATTTATTAATTTCCTATGGCTAATGGGCTGAAATAGGTCCGAATAAGTTTTTTTCTTTCTTCATATGCCTTCAGGTTAACCCCAGATTATCTTATGATCTGAGTCACCTCATCTGAAAGGTCATCCAGCATGAGTTTTACTTGACATATTTAAAAATTTAGAATTTCTTTAAATTTTATAAGAAAAATGCAAATTTTAAACTTCAGGGGGGGGGGGGGTGACCATACCCCAAACCCCAACAGTTGGGTCGGACATGCGCCCCCTCCCCTGGTTTCTACGCCTGTGATTTGATATAACTTTCATTTCTTTGAAGGATGAATGAACTATAAAATTTGAGACAATTTTTATGAATTTTAGGATTTCTCTAATCACAACACACAAGTGCATTTCTGGTTTAAGATATGGTTTTATCTTTTGATTATGGCTTTCTATTCTATTATTTGTTCTATTGTCTAGATGTTCATAGCATTTAGTATATGCTAAAACAAATTTTTCCTTACAACTATTCCAGTTAGTGATGAAATAATTATAGAAGTTAGGAGCATAAGACATTTTAAGGGTTTCTCAGTTTTGATAATATTGCTTTTTAGTGTTAGAATGTACAGTCTGTTTATAATAAGCATGATAGTTTCCTTTAGCGATTTATTATTATCCAAAGAAGAAATTTTGAAATGCAAATATTTGAGAATATGAAAAATCTATAAAATAGTCATTACATTTGGCAAAAGCTTTTTAATTACATGTATTTCTTTTAAATCAATATCTGTATTCTGTAACAATATTCTACATGATTGTAATACTGAAGGATTAAAGTCAATGAATTTTTGAATTGCTGTGCTTTTCTTTTCATTCAAAACAAAAATATAACATATTGGTTTACCTCGACCATGCTCACACAAAATAGAGGAAAGCCTTCTAAATAGAATAAAGAGGAAAGCCTTCAATATCAAGTTGCATCAAAAAATAAAACACTAGGAAACTGTTCTGCTAATAATCTCATTATTTTAGTTTGAAATAGAAGATAGTGGGAAATAAGATTTTCATTAGTTTCCTGATGGATATTACTGTTTTTGTCATCTTATTAATTTTTTTAACAGTTCAATTAAAATATCGCTATTTTATATGACAATAAAGACAAAACTTAATAAATTATTAAGTTTTGTCTCAAGTTACTTATATCTGATGAAGTATCAATTATTTTAGTATTATTCTGAATATAATTCTTTATATCTTTAGACTAGAAACATTACATTTTATCATATTTTTAACACTACATTTTCCCTCTGCAGCTAATAATTGTTGATATAAACTATAGTCCATTGAGCCAATTCTATGATTATGTTGCAAGACAACTTGGGATATTTTGTAGTGTAAATGGGGTTTTCTCATTAATCTATCTTCAATTTTAAATGGGCAATCATCGCAAAGACTATATTGAATTGGACGAACACCTTTTTCCCCTTACTTTGTATTTACCATTATGAACACATGTATAAGTAACACAGAGGTCTCAAAACACTGGCCAATTTTTATTTCACAATCTAGTCCTTCCCTATACAAAACAGGGATAGGCAAATCGAAGTAAATTATCAAGCATTTTATGAAAATTCAAAAACAGTATATTAGGAAAACAAATGGCAAAAAGTCACCTTTTACAGAAATCCAATAAATGAGGTATGTAAGATTCCAATTTGATACTACCTAAATAAATATAAAAATATGAATATTACTAACAAGATAAAAAAAACCATAATATCTAAACATAGTTCCTTATATTTTTTTACTTCTACTAGGAACCTCTGCATATCTGTTCATGAATGCTAGTTTTTAAACTGAACTCGCTAAAATTTCAAAAGAAAAAAAAAAATAGATATTATTGCTTGCTAAAATCAAGTCAAGTATATAAATACAAAAAAAAAATAGAATAAACCAGTGTTTTCATTTAAAAATAGGTGTGCTATTCCGAACATTAAGTGAACTTATAATAGTTTTTTGTATTACTAACAAACATTTTTTTATTTAATAGTTTTTAGGTGATATAGATAATTTATATAATATACAGAAAATTATATATGTTAATGAGTATAAATATGAATTATTCTTAAAAGGAAAATACAAATTACATATACTAAGCTTAAACAAGTTTCTTTCAAACAATTAAATGAAAAACACACTATAAACTAAAATACACTAAATTATCTTCCTATGCAATAAATTGAATATTCAGTCACAAAACAATAATTTGAAAACTGCCATTTATCACTAACCATTAAAAAGCATTTATCTACTTACTTTACATACTTTAATAGCTGCTGATATTCAGTTATCTTCTGATTCCATGGCTCAAAGTATCCTATTGAAGTCATCGTATCCAAAAAAATACTATTAAGTTTGCTGACTTAAATTTAGCAGCAAAACTAATTAGTATTCATTTGGTTTCACTTGTTAAGAAAATGCTAAATGCAGGAATCCAAGACAACAAAACACATAATGATATAAGGTAATACTTAATTAGTTATATAATGAGCTCTATGACATTATTTATAAATTCATCAGTTATTAAAAAATTAATATAAAAAATAATATTACTTACTAGATTTTAGAGTTATTTCAGACAAATCCAAGTTGGTCCCCGCCACTGACATCACCCAACATCTATAAATTTATTTAGATAAATACATTTTATAGAAGACAGAGATTGTACATAACAATTCATAAAAATTGGATTGGAGGAACAAAGTTAATTGTTTAAACATTATAATAATTTCGGTAAAAGCACTATTTATACATATGCTAGCCTCTGAAACATGTAAGATTATCTGCACATTATACAACATGTTGAATAAAAGGCATCATACAAAAAATAAATAAATAAAATGCTCCAAACAAAATGAATCAGTTAATATCTTTGATGTGTATATTATAATTGATATATAAAGCAACTATGTTACTTAAACTGCTATGGAACAAAATTCTAAAAGACGTTCTTCATGTGGTTTAAAACTGCTGCTGTCGCAAAGGCAGTTTTTCGGACGTCATCGTACTGCCGCCAATTCTCAGGGGCAAGTATGTAAAAGCAATTTTATAAAAAAATATCATTAAAATTTTTACAAAAATGTTTTTTTTTTATTTTATAATCTAGAATCGCAATTTCTTAAATGTCACCCATTTATTTTCATTATTTGTGCTTTTTACTGTTGTAATTAAAAGATGAAAACTCAAATCATAACTTGGAGACAGTGACAGAAATGACAAATTTGCAGTTTTATGTAGTCAAAACTATATTTAATATTATTGAAATATATTTTTTTGTTGAACACCAAGTAGAACAACTTAAATTCTAAACAAATACTGCAAAAAAAAATCTGTCTTATATATATATATATTTTTAAACTTAAGGGACACAAAATTTACAATTATCAGAAATTCAGCCATACATGTATGTTTTTTTTTTTGCCTCCGCAGCAATTTTTCATAGAACCATTACATAGCAGATGATAATTTTTTAAAGGTTGCCGGGAATGTTTCCCGCTACAAATGCTTTCTGTCAAAAGTATTGAGCAGATTATTAAATGAAGCTGACTACAATTCACTAGCACGGATATAACTAGCAATATATAAATGCATCTCCTTAGAAATACGAGAGATTGAAAAGTTTTGATTAAAGCATGTTTTTATTTGTATATTTCTATTTTCTTTTATCCCTGATTTTGTATTTTATACAATGTTTACTATCCCTATAATCCAATACATCTATATATTAAATAAATACATCTAATAATATTGTTTTCAATTCACTTTCACAAAAAGAATAATCTGTTGGTAACAAAGCAGAAAAATGCACTTGCGTCATATATTCCATGACTTAGTAACACAAAACTTACTCAATAATAAGTATATACATACAATCTATGTAATACATCAAAAAGAAAATGTTTAACGTGTGGCAATAATGGTAAAGCTGAATATTTCACTCTCATTTTTATTATTAGAACCATATCGGTTTAGTTTTTCCTGGGACTACCATAGGAATATACTCGTTACTAAATAGAAAAAAGCAACACCCCTAATAAATGTTGGTTTCGAATTGTTTAAAACAACAGCAAAAAAAAATATATATATATATTCCTTGATTGCATAGAATTAAAAATTTTGCAAATAGTGTTGTTCTTGATACTCACAGAATCCTTAAATTTTAAACTTATCCTTAGATTTTAAATTAAATACTTTTAGTTAGTAGTATAACAAATAATATTTTACAGAAATATCAATAAATATTATAATACACAAAATAGAATATGTACAATAGTCAAGAATAACTACAATAAACATATATACAAAAGTAAATCCTGTTTTAGAAACAGATTAAAAAAAAATATTTTACTTACAAATAAGCACTGATTTGAAGATTCGTAAAATCCTTGTGGGTAAATCCGGAGATCAGGTCACCGCAAATTTTTTTCTAAGTACAAAATCGGGCCAAGTTGGCCTGTGGTTGGCGCTTTCTTCCGTGTTTTGAAATTGGCTCCACCCATCCTCAGTGATGTCATTAACCGTCATTAGAAATAGGCTCCTCCTACCAAAATGATGTTTTGGTAGAAGAACCCTATTTCTAAAGACAGACTATTGTGCTTGTTCTAAATGTTTAGATTTTCTAATATAAATGATAATTTAATTTAACTTAAATAACAGTGAATAATACTTAAAAAAACGTTACAAAATCAGATTTTTGTGTATTTTAAGAAAATTAAATAACTTTATAAAACTGCAGAATAAAAAAGTTAATAATACTCATGTAAACGTTCCAAAATCAGATTTTTGTAAAATTTAATATTTTTATGCTACAATTTTATCTGTGCATATCGCACGTATCAAGATCACTTTCTCCATCTAACTGAGGATCCATATAAAGGAAGGGGTTCGACCTACAGGTCCGTGTAAGGGCAGGGATTCGATCTAAAGATCGAAAATTGTGGAACGGATGTATCAGTGGTCCGTACAAGGGCAGGGGTTCGACCTAAAGGTCGTTCTACACCGAAACGGGGCCCCCAGTGATCTCCGGTTTATTAAGAACGGTCGCCTGCGGCGCCCAGACACAGAATATGCTACAATTTTATCTGTGCATATCGCACGTAGCAAAATCACTTTCTCCAAAATAAATCATATAACGAAAGAACAAGCAAACACGCACAACAATGGCCAAAAATATTGATAGAAATGTTCTTTTACATCAAAAAACTGTAGCAAACCCAAAAACGTATTCTTATTGGATGTTACACAATTTCCGCCGAAAACATCCGATACAAGAGGTTACCAGATAGCAACATAAAGCGCTCACAAAGTGCGTGGCGTCTTCTCCGATCTCCGGAATAGCCTCCTTCTGAAAATGAAAAACATTATTTTAAACCTGTTAATTCTAGTGAAAAAGATCTTCATTACAGAAAAAAGTACAGAAGTAACCCTCACAAAAAAGAATAGAAAAAAAAAACAGCTGAAAATGCCGAAATCCTTCCAGCAACTAAACAGATTGTGGGAGGTTACAGATTTTTTAGTAGAATCTCTGTGATTGGTTGTCAAAAATTGATGTGGTCACGAGGGGTTGTGGCAGCAGTCACTTCGAGATTTGTTTGATATAATAGGCAATCACGGTTTCACTGCCAGCTTAACTGCAACTTTTTCTTTATACAAACTGGCAACACTAGTATAAGTTTTATCCAGCTCGTGATTGAGTCTCGTTGTTATTTTATTACTCAAGAGAAGTAGATATTTTATTTTGAAGAGCTTATTGTGTAGATTACTTTTAGCATAGAGTATTAAATTCATAAAGTATATTACTCAGTAATCTTTAGTGTACAAGGAATAAAAGTTTTATTCTTGTGACGCAAAGTGTATGCAATCAAATCTTCCTAAACGATTAACATAACAATGGATTTTTCTTGCATGCAATCACTCCAGCACAGAACTCTCGTCAAAATAGCAGTTTCATTGCTGAATAAAGATGACATTCAGAAATTAATTTCAAAATGTCCTAAATTAAACTCCAGTGGGGCGGATGATGTACAGACATCTATTGAACTGGTAAAAAGAGAATTGAAAAAGGTGGAGAATGAAGTATTGAAGTATGTATCGCAACTATCACTACCAGATTTGTTAAAAAAGAAATTGTTAAGTTTCGTTGAAGCCATAGGTTGGCAGTTTATAAAATGGCGAGAATGTCATCCGTTTGAAGACTTTTGCAAAATAAGTTTTACTAAATTGCAATGGACACCACAAGGGACAATTGATAGAAGAAAAACAGTGGAACTATATTTAAATGATGAAAGCATTCCTGTTCATTTGCGATATATCGCAGCTTGTGAGACATGCCTAGAAGATTATGTTTGTACATTTTGGAAACAATTAAAGGGATGGCCAGGACATAAAGGAATTAGAAATCTTAAAGAAATCCATTTACATCAGTCAATTCTAACCTCATATTGGTCCCATTATATAAAAGGGAAATTGCATCTTTGGAACCCAGAAATCAGTCGTTACTGTGAGTTTTTTGAAATTTCTCCTTCTTTGAATATGTATATGTTTGCACGTTCAGAGGCGAGAGCTAATATAATAGCAATGAGATACTTCCTTCAAAAGTTAACGCTTCAAGAAAAAACCTGTGCATTGCATTCAGCAAAATTGTCACTCGAAAGGTATAATAAGGGAGGAAGATGGACATTTCCTACAGGGTACAAGTATGATGGGGAAAGTTGGGCAGATGTTGCAATCATCCTCATTTCTAGTATGAATGAAGAACAACAAAAACAAATATTTAGACTATATCCACATTATGTGCTAAAGTGTTTTTTGATTTGGCCCATGCAAACTTTCTTTATGAAACTAGCAAAGTCCATGTTTTGCTGTCCCACTCAGATATCATCTTCTGATGATGGACCTGAAGTACTATATTACACAGTATTAAAAGAGATTGCTACGAAGATTGCAAGTGGGTCTATAGATTACAACTATAGAAAACTGTTAGCAGAATTCTGGCATGAAAGTCATCATACATATAAAAGATATGTAATAGCAAATTATGCTAGTGATTCTCTACTATCATCTGTATTTAAGGTTGAAGATACAGAAAATATCCATATTGTTTTAAAAGATTCAATTATTTCCAGGAAAAGAAAATCTTTTTTTGATTAAGTGAAAAGGTTTGTGAATGACTTAATTTATAGTGAGATATGCACAATTCCTTTGTTTATAAGTAAAAATAATTCTTTGTAAAAAAAGAATAATTCATGCATGATAAACCTCTAATTAATAAAAATACTGATGCATTCTCTGAATTTGCTATGATTATTTATTCACTTGAACTTCTTTCATGGCAAGTTAACAAGATCACTGATTGATATTTAATTATCCTGGTAACTTTCAGTACCATAGATAACCGGGCATAAAGAGCATGACACATTTTCACAAAATTGAAAAGAAAATATTCTGATATATTTGATCAAATTGACCTTTTTTTTTTTTTGCATTTTTTAAGTTCCCAATGCCTGCAAAAGTAAAAATGTTTTAGTAAATCATATTTGTTGTATTTTTGAAATATTCATATTTAAGTGGAAACAGTTTAGTGAAATATATTTCATATGCACTGTATATATATACAAAATAATTAACACACCCAGTAATATTTATTTAGAGTATGGGATAGTAATGCGATTTCTTTTATGAGTTGTCTATATTTTTATAAATCAAGACAAATAGATTATTACATTAACATTCAGAGCTTGCGTTTATTCGCAATTGCCACATTAATCAACACTTTTTAAATTACATTGACTTCTTATTTAAAAACTGGGGGTCAAATATGCCTTGTAAAATTCAAGAATTTTTTTTTTTTTTTCTGGTACAGATTTGATATAAAGAATGTGGTTTTTGACGCTTTTTTGTCTGAAGCGATAAATCACTAAATGTGGTGCGAAATGTCCGGAGACCCTTTTTAGCTTTCTGTTACCTTCGGCCAGATCTGTTCCTTAATTCTTCGGAGTGTTTGATGTTTGATTAATATTTTATACCTGGGTCATTTTAAAAAAACAAGAATTTGCTGTCCGCAAAATGAATTGATTTTTTTTAATCATTGCATTGCGTTTTCTTTAGATTTTTCTTATAATTTTAAGGGTAAATCGATACAATAACCCACACCCCATTTTTCTAAGTACAAAATTTGCGCCAAGATGGCGCGTTTCCGAGTGTTTTGAAATTCACTCCTCCCAACTCAAGTGACGTAGTTTCCCGTGTTTTAAAATAGGCTCCTCCTACCAATCTGAGGTCTTCTACAGTTTTATGAACTGGGATTTTGAAAAACTTAAAATGATTTTTGATTTTAAATCAATATCAAAAAGTTATAACTAGAAAAATCAAAAATTTAATTTAACAATACTACGAATTTTATACAAGAAAAAATACGAAATTTTAATAAAACGTTTGTACTTTAACCAAATTTACGGAAAAAATTTAAACATCGAAAATTTAATTTAACAATACTTAGAAGAAAAAATACGAAATTTTAATAAAACGTTTGTACTTTAACCAAATTTATGGAAAAACAGAACTTATAGAAAGAAGTTTGTACTTTAACCAAATTTATGGAATAACAGAACTTAGAAAAATGTTTGTACTTTAACAAAATTAAAGAAAAAATGATACTTAGAAAAAAGTTTGTACTTTAACTAAATTTAAGGAAAGACGATACTTAGAAAAATGTTTGTACTTTAACTAAATTTAAGGAAAAACGATACTTTAAAATTAAGAAACCCATTTTAAAAACACGGGAAAATACAAAAGACAATTTCAAAGCACGGGATAAACAAATAAGAAACTAACCTTATTCCTCGTCATCCTCTTCTTCCGTATCCGAGTGATGTACGAAACCATTTTCTTTTCCATCATCATCGTGTCTATGGGGAGGGAAGATGGAAGCGACAGCTCGCAAATATTTATTCCAAGCTTCCTCCCCAATAGAATGACCGTGCTTCCGCTTCCAAGAATATTCGTACAAGTACGAATTAAAATAATTTTTTACTTTCCTGCCTTTCACTTTTCTTTTGATTGCAGACCAAGTTCCTTCAATGGAATTGGTATGCGCTCCTGTCTCGGGGTCTTTGAAATGGTAGCTGTGATTTACCTTAAGGTGTCTGAAGCCTTCATCTTGAAGACAATCATAAGCCTTCCAACTCCGATATTATCAATGTCCCCTTCTCAATATATTTCTCAATCACATTCATCAAACATTTTCTCGACCTGTTAGAAACCTTCGCAAAAAAACATCTATTTGTTCCCCTTTCAACCCCCCCAAACACCCACTGTCCCTCTACAGGCTTTCCTCTTCCATACTTATTTTTCCCGAACTTACTCTCATCTATCTCCACAATCACACCATCCCCCCCAATCTTACTTTTATTTTTTAAAAAAGCACTCATACAAATGTCACAGCAAAACTGTTTCCAATCGGTAACAGTTTTTCCCGTGACATTCAAATACTCCATCACAACCTTGCATTCAATACCCCCAAACCACATTAAAGTTAAAATTAGAATCTCAATTATAGTTAATTTACTTCTACTAAACCACGTACCCTTTCTCACACTCCTACATACATCATGCTTATCATCACCTTTCTTTCTACACCTCCATTCAAAACCATCAATCGATTTTACTCTTTCACACAATTTCATCTCATCTCCACACTTTGGACATTCATATCTATCACTCATTAATCCCTTCATTACACACCAATCAATTACTGCTCTCTGACCTTTCGCTTGAAGCATAAAATAAAATTTTATGCCTGACTCATTTTCCTTCATTCGACCACGTTTTTTGGAACATTCGCTCGATTCCATTTGCCGCTTACCAGATGCCATTTAGAAACTTTATCTGCAATCAAAATCCAAAATAATGAAAAATTATTAACTCTTCATGCACGTCAATTACGTGGAAATAAATAAATGCTGCAAAACAAATCAGCGAGACTGATTGAACAAGATTCACAAAACGAACTTTTCACAAAGATCCACAAAACACGTTCGCTAAATGACCACAAGTTTGCAAAATGATCTGTGCAAAAAGATGTGATGAAATACACAGATTACTATACTAATAATATTTCGCGTGCTGATTGGATATCCGGAAAGCGGCTACCAGATTGGCGAAGAAAGCCGAACCCGGAAATTGTAACCCGGTGCCGCGGCGCCAAATTAGCGGGCTTTTGTACTTTGAAATCTGGGGTGTGGGCTAATCTCCCGACCGACCATTTTAAGTATTAAGAACTTTCAACTATTGGGTGATGGTAAAAAATTTTATGATTTTACTATAGGGGAACCTGGGGAGACTTGACCCACCCTAGATTTTTTTTATTTAAAAGTGTCGGCCTTCTTTCACTAGCGTAGCCCCCGTTACTACATGCCCGCCGTATTCTGCGATTACCAGGAAACACTTGCGGTTTAGTTTCCTCGCTAGGGGGCAACCCAAGCGGGCCACGGTTTATAGCACAGTAACAGGGTTTAACGTGTTTTACTTAAGTTTGTTTTTTTAAATTTTCGCGACTTGTTTAAATTTTGATTGTTTACTGCGTAATTCCTGGTTGTAAATCGTCCAATAAATCTACTGGCACTGCATTTCATGAAATACCTAACAGAGAACCACAACGACAAATCTGGATTAAAGCTATATCAAGAGAAGGTAAGTTTAGATTATTATTTATTATTAAGCGTATCCATATTCTGAAATCAGAAGAGAAAGAGTTGGAGAGCGTGCCTTTTTATTTAATATCTTGGCCACTTTTAAAATTTTTATTAAAGTATAGGAAATATAACGGTAAGATAGGCAGAAGGGGATTTTTCATATGAAATTGATAAAGGCAGTTTTATATGTATATTATGCAACATTCCCAAAGGCAGTTAATCATGAACTGAAAAACTGTAATTGTGATTTAAATCTTGCTTTAAAAAACTTTGAAATCTGCCCCCCCCCCTCCCCTCCCCAGCAGATAGGCTGCTCACACAATATAATGGGGAAAATGTTACCAGTTGTATATATATTTTATTCTCTGGCAGTGTTTCTCATAAAGTGCAATAAAAATAGTAAGTATTTTCCTGTTATGAAAGTATTTTTCGTAGAGTTGTTTAACCATGGCTGATTGATTTTACTAACAAATTTATGCAATTCAACTGAAACACCTCTACATTAAAACTTCAAAAGTGTAATAGAATTAATTATTTTTATGATCATTTAATAGAAGATTAACATAGTTAAAGTTTGAAGAAAAAGTATGTGTATTTGTATATACAGGGCTGTAACAAGGAGAGAATAATATTACCCATAAACTTAGCATTAGAAGGGGGCGGGAGGCGGAGGCAGAACGAATTTATATACTCCACCAAATACTTTGGATCATAAAAAATTTGTTATATATATATATGTACGCGTAAGCAGCTCTTAATTGTTTTTTCCCTGTAAAGTGTATGGTGTACATATCGTTCTTTAGGTTAAATAATTATTAGGTAAAAAGAAAACAAGCGAAAAAATAGCAATAAATGAATCAAAATACGTCAATGAAAAAGCAAGAAACGTCTAAAATATTTAATGAGAAAAGTAGCGACAGCTTGAATTGTACGAATACATACACTGGCGCTCTGTTTTATTTACCCTTTTTCGCGGAAGAGTGGCCCGCTATCCCTGACCTCTAGCGGTAGCGTCCCTCGTTGCTATGTTGCCGTTTAAACAAAGGAAATGGCAAAAGTCGGCGGGCATGTAGTAACGGAGACTACGTTCACTAGAGGACAGTCAAGTCTACTAAAATGCTCAGACAACCATCTTAGTTTCGTGCAGCTAGTTTAAAGAAGCATGGAAAGATTCAAAATAAAGTGTTTTTCTGCCTAAAAAGTAAGTATTTTAGATATATTTTGTAAGATTTTCTCAGATAAACCAATTGAAATAAATATAAACAAATAAGATTTCACAAATACTAACATATTAAGCTTTGATTACAACCTTAGAGTTTGTACAATTAATTAGTTCTAAAATGACCATGTGATATTCTTTTCAAAATGGCCATATGCAGGGCCCGCGCTAGGAATTTCAAACTGTTAGCCAACAAATTAGCCAAATTGAAAAATTATTAGCCACATTACATGATTATTAGTCAAAGTTATTGTCGCCATCGGTGAAAAAATTTCTGCTTTTAAGCCATAATGCAGCTAATAATATTAATTTCATTCTAAACAAGATATAAAGATAGGTAGATTTCATTTTTTTAATCATTAAATAGGCTATTAGTAAATTAAACTTGTATTTACCAATGAAAGATCACAATGAGTTACAAAAATGACAAATTTATTTTATAATTCACATAGTTTCATTATCATATAAACCAGGCAAACGTCGAATTTTTGTACTATACACCAATTTTCAAAAGCTGCCTTAAAGTTAAAATCTTTCATATCTGGCCCTTCACTATTTATAAGAATCAAGTCACTGAGATTTTTTACTCTGATGTTACTACTTAATGAAATTTATGTTCTGTTTACTAAAGCCTCTTTCAACGATGGTTGTTGTCATAGGACATGTGAAACCAATTCTTGCTACATCCATAATATTTTTATATGCAGTATCATCATTATATTTCTTTAAAATTAGGCACCAAAACTATCAAAGGGATAAATTTTTGTCGGTTTTAAAATTCAAGCAGGTGTAAGGATCATATAAAAACCACAAAGATGATGATGAAGATGAAACGAAAATAAGCTAGGCAGGCTTAAAAATTCGTAACAAAAAGATAAACTACGATTCAACTTATGACAAAAACAGCAAACCGCAAGTTGGCATCTGTGATAATAATCAGCAGTGACCTTTTTGAGTTAATTTTAACTAAAATTACATGCTTTTTTATTTACCGTATATACTGGCGTAAGTCGAGAAATTTGTGACAAAAAAAAATACTCTTCAAAGTGTGTGTGTGTGTGGGGGGGGGTCGATTTATATGCGGAGTCTAAAAAAAAAAAAAAAAACCATCATAAGACTAAAAGTTATTTTTTTCCGCAAGACAATCGATCCTAAAACGATGAGGTAGTAATTACGCAATCGCACACTCCTAATTTCTCTGCCCTCCAGATGCTCCGGACTATCATTGTATGCGCATTATCAAAAAATATACATACATTTTCGTTCGATGTTTATTACTTGTTTATTTGATTACGGCTGATCGTTTTCGACAAAAAATGGCTCTTTTCAGAAATAATTCTGTAACACGGATTGTTTAAAACTATAATGCAGGATTTTAATTTTGTTTTGTTTATTGGAAAGTATCTAATAACTGTGTTGGGGGTTAACGAAAAAAATTGGCTCACATAACGGACGGAATCCAGATAATGTGTTTTGATTGCCGTGGTGGGTCAAGGACGCTTGAGAGACAGGAATGCGCTGTCTGCCGTCCGTTTTGAGGAGCAGCGTGCTGGGAATTAAAGAATACCTGGAGCTTGTCACACGAGAACGAGCGTCCCCAAAACAGACGGGAGACAACGCTCGCATGTCATAGGCCTACTTGTCTGGAAACGAACTTTTATTCCATATTACTTCCCAAAAAATATTTACAAAATTTTCACAGTTTCCAAAAAATCATTCGCCATTTTTTTTTCCAAAATATTTTTTTTATCGCCAGTTTTGCGATCTTTTCACATTTGGCACGTAGGCGAATGGCTAGTGCAGACCCTGCATATGGGAAGGCTTGACCAGTGGGTCAAGGCTCCCTTAGTTAAATATTTATAAGATTATTTAAACTTCTAAATTAAAATCTTATTTAAATTAAACTTCTTTTAATCCCAGGAATACTTATTAAAATCTATATACGGTACATGATAAATTTTTAGTAATTAGGTTTGTTTGTTTGCATCCTCAAAAAGTACATTGAAAAAATTTGGGACACCCTCTGAAAAAAAATTCTGTGTGCATCCCTGATTACAGTATTAATTATATATAACAATGTTATTTCTTTTCCTCAGATGCCCTTTTCCCATAAACCAAGAGGAAAAGCCCATAAGAAGCATTCCATAGAAGTTATGAAGGCAGCCGTAAAGAAAGTTGCTGCTGAAGGCTTTAGTATTCGTAGCATAGCAAAAGATTATGACATTGATCGGAAAACTCTGGAGAGGTATGTAAGTAAATATAAATTGAGTAAAAATAAGGAAGACAGGGATATACAGACTAATTACAGAAGTAGGCAAATTTTTACTGAGGAGGAAGAAAGACTCTTGAAAGAATATTTGTCACTGTCATTTAAACTACATTATGGATTAACTCCAAAGACTACTAGACAGTTTGTATATGAGTCTGGAATTGCTAACAGAAAAATTCCCAACAAATGGGTTCAAGATAAAATTGCTTCTTATGATTGGTTGCATAGATTCATGGTTCATGCACAGGCATAAGAAGTTATCCCAGCGTAAGACTGAAAGTACAAGTTTGAGTAGATCAACTGCATTCAATATATTCACAGTAGGTGAGTTCCATGATAATTTGAAAAATATTCTTGAAGAATATAAATTTGGGCCAGAATTCATTTACAATGTAGATGAAACTGGAATCACCACTGTACACAAACCAAAGAAAGCAATAGCTGGCAAAATGAAAAACTAGTTTCAAAAGTAACGTCAGGTGAAAGGGGTAGCTTGATTACATTATGTGCTACTGTGTGTACCATAAGTAATTCTATACCATCTTTTATAGTCTTCCCGGAGTTAGAGCAAAAAAATATATGGGAAGAGGCTCTCCAACAGGCACAGCAATTGCAGCTTATCCGAGTGGGTGGATGATAGGGGAAAATTTTAATCTATATTCGAACCACTTTATCAAATACTCCAAGAGTGTAACAAAGACTCCTCAGTCCCCCTTATACTTGATAGTCACGATAACCATATAACCCCTATAGGTCTGCAGATTTGCAAGGATAATGGAATTGTTCTACTAACCCTGCCCCCATTAGCCATCATCTACAACTATTAGATAGGGCAGTATTTGGACTCTTCAAAACATATAATGAAAGTGCAGGTGTGTTCATGGTAAACAATCCTGCGAAGCCAATAAGCATATACGATGTTGCGACATTAGTTAGTAAAGCCTACCCTAGAGCATTCAACCCTGTAAACATAACAAAGAGATTTGCATCAACTGGCATTTATCCTTATGATACACCTATATTCAGTGATGACGAACGATTACCATGATGCAAGTGTTACAGATAGGCCAGATCCAGCAACAAATTCATTTTCTGAGAACAATACTATGACAAATGATTCAATTAATGCAACCATTATCAGACCATTATGCTTACCTTCCTGCTACTCATAAGTTACTCCAGAACCCTTCCCAAAAGCTAAACCTAGAAAGTCTCAAGGTGGTAGGAGACCAGCAAAATCAAGAATTTTTACTCTAACGCCAATAAAAAGAGCAATTGATATTGAATATGAAGAGAGAGAAAGGCACAAAGAGAGTAAAATTCAAAAGAGCAAACATGAAAGGGTCCAGAAAGTAAAGAAAACTGTTCTTCGTAGTACAGATGAATCAGATATTGATATCCCTTCTAATTCTGATGAAGACAGTGAAAATGCAGTTTGATTTTGATTTCACACAATTCATACCTCTGAGAGAAACATATAAATTGAAATTATGGTATTACCTATACATGTTGTAAATTTTAATGTTTTCAAACAAAATAAAGCATTTAACATCATTAAGAAGAATTTTTAGTACATTATTGCATGTACAATTTTCATTATTGTTTCTAACATAATGCTATAATACACTGTTAATAGTTTTACAATACATGTTCTTAAAATGATTTCAGAAAGTTAAACCATTATATTAAAAGTTTTATACAATTATGTAACTAGTAAAATATATTTAATAATCCATTCTAAAATTATACATTCTTGCCTGGGTCAAGCCTCCCTTATAGAGGGAGGATTGACCCACTTGCATATGTTTTAAAAAACAATAAATTTAATATATAAAAAAAAATATTATTTACATTATTATAAATATATTTGTGTTCCTTATGAAATTCTACATTATATTTACTATCATATTAATTTCTAATTGTCAAAATAAAATTTAGAAAATTACTTTTCTGAAAACGTGGTCAAGGCTTCCCAGGTTCCCCTAATTATATTTTTTATTTATTTATTTTGTCTTAAGGGTAACTGAAAATGGGCTGTTCGGATTGACAAATGTAAAATGCTTTCATTTGTTGTAATTCTATGAAACTAAAATTATATTTCTGTCATATATAGTTCCATAGTGACAAATCTTCTATTTAAATTGCATGTATGTATTATCGGATGTGGGACAATTAACTATAATAAATTAATTAAAAAAGTATAATAATTTAATATGGAAAAAATAATTGACTCATTGATGTTTGTTTAGAATATATTGAGTTAGGACTAATGCATGCAATGCCTTGTACAAAATTAAAACATTGTTTTGAAAATGTCAGGTCTGTTACCAAGAATTGGTAACGAACCTGACAGTCATTGTTATTTTGATATATGCAACAAATGCAAAAATAAGACTTTCCCAATAAGTGAGAATTTAGCATTAGAGAGCAAGAGCAAAGCAAAATGGTAGATGGGGGAACGTCAATCACAAACTGAAGACGATTTAAAAGATGCATTAACATCAAATAAAAAAATGCAAAAGAGATTGGTTAAAGTGCAAAAACCAGGTACACAGTTCAAGAATTGACACATTTCAAAATGATCTTAAAAATTTTAAAATCCATCATTTCAATATCCGTCAACAATACAAAGCTCTCAAAACATGCATAGAAAATCTGAGAAGTGATTAAGCAGCAGTCTATATAGACTTTTCAGAAAACTATAATTGCAAACTATCTGAAAAAATGCAGTCTTTCCATTTCGGTGGCTCGAGAGCACAAGTCACTCTACATACTGGTTTAGTGTATATTGGGAGTATACCTAAGCTTATTTCATTCTGCTCTGTATCACCTCATCATGATAATGCTCCCCCCCCCCCCCCCCTGCTATATGGGCACATTTTCAACCAGTGATCAGAAATCTTGAGAAAAAAACCCCAAGAGTGAATGTAATTCACATTTTTTCTGATAGTTCGAGTACCTAATACCATAAAAAGAAAAACTTTTATCTTTTCATAAGCAACTATTTCTTCATGAATTCCATTGTGGTACATGGTCATTTTTTTAAGCAGGCCATCGCAAAGGTGCTGCAGATGGTATTGGTGCTGCTCTTAAACAGTCTGCTGATTATATGGTTATGCATGGTCTGGTGCTGAAGCTTTCTATTCTAATCTTCGAAATGACACAGCCATTAGTTTGTTTTTTATTGCAAAAGAAGAAATTGTAAATTTTGAAAGTTCATTGTACATTAACTGGCATGATTCCTCCCTTACCAAAACAAGAAAAATTCATAGTTTGAAATGAAAAAAAATGTTTTATTGTGATGTTAGCTGCTTCTGCAACAAAACCAAAAAAATAAGACAAATTTTGTACCTGTTTCAAAAGAAAATAATTCAACATAGGCTTACCACTTAAAGAAAAAAATATGAAATGTAAAACAAAATCAATTTTGCCATTAAGTGACTCAGATAGTGATAATGCTTCTGATACAGTATTGGCCATCGAAGGAATGAAACAAGTTTCTTCTCAAAGAAATCATAGTGGAACATATATTCTTGTAGAATTTACAGGGGGAAGTCGAAAGAAAATCAAATATACATGTCGCTATTGCCCAAAGTGAGGTTGAAAATGACCGTGAAATCAAAATAATATGTTTGCATACACTTGATGTAAATAGAAGAGTTTTTCGGGCAAATGAAAATGATATATGATACATTGCTTATGAACAAATAAAAGCCATTTTACCTGCATTGCAATTAAAAACTAAAGGTGACAGAATATATTATGAATTCTCTTATGACATTGATGTATTAATAGAAATTACTAATAAAGAACACACTTTGATTTGCAAATTAAGTTTCATGCCAAACAACTAATTCATCTATAATTACTTTGTATAATTTACTTGAAAAATAAGTGGAATTAGAAAAAATTAATTATCCATTGTGATGTCTATTTATGGTACAGTATTTATTCACTGTACCATAAATAAACACTGACTGGTGTTAAAGTTTATGAATTAAAAATTTAAGCATGGTAACGGACCTGACAAAATTCAAAATAAAAAAAATATTTTATATAAAATTTGATAAATTTTCTTTTTCATAGCTATTCTATTTATTTCAATGACTCCATTCCATCCTTATTTAAAAATTTATGTTCTGTTTTATAGTTTCTTAACATGCTTGTTTTAGAAATTAAGTTTGTTAAATAAAATGACAATTTTTAATACAAACTAATAACCTTATTTTAATAATTAGACTTCAAAAAGATTTAGCCTGTAATAAGATAAAGTACAAATGGTCGAGTCCGTTACTAAATGTCAAGTCCATTACCATGGGTATAAAAGCTTTTCCCGAAAAATCTTGTCAGTATTATATTTTGAACAATTTCAAAAATGATGTTTGTAATAATAATCTTTAATATTAAACTGGTATCAATAAAGTTAAAAAAGTTTCTGCTAACTGGTGTTAAAGTTTATGAATTAAAAAATTAACCATGGTAACAGACCTGACAAAATTCAAAATAAAAAAATATTTTATATAAAAATTTGATAAATTTTTTTTTTATAGCTATTCTGTGACATATTTTATTTTTATATGCAACAAAACAATTTTTGAAATAAGAAAAAAAAAACACGCATAAAAGCAGGATTTCTATCATGTTACAGACCTGACATTTTCCCCTGCCATAAATGTTTTTTAAAACTCTTTTGCAACCTTCATTTTCCTGTAAATTTTGAAAATGACCCACCTACGTTTAAAAAGTGCAATAATCTTAACAGAAATTGTAATTGTTCAATATTTTAAATTTGTTGCAGTGTTTTCATTTAAATATGTGTGGTATACATTTGTGAGACATCAGCTTTTCTTTCTATGTCATTTTAAAATTATAATTACTGTTGATCCAGGTAATAATCCCTCTCACCTTTAAGCTTGCAAGTCGCCGCTAAGCTTTCCAATTGCGATCCCTTTTTGTTGTAATCTGGTACCCTCGCATATGCATTACATCTACACGGTTCTGTGGTTGCTACAATTTTGTGAAATAATAGTGCATTTATTTGACGATGACCACGTTTATTGGCATTAACCTATTTGATTTGTTTTGGATATGCTTTATAACGTTATTATTTTTTTTCTTGCGGATTTCTGTTCTTCAATTATGGCTGTTGGTAAGCACGAGCATATGTATGGTACGTATAGTTCTGTGAAACATGGTTGAATGGATGTTGGTTTAAATGAGTAGAGCATGAAATTTTATTATAATTCTGATTCTGAGTCAAATGAGGAGTCCTGAAGTTTAGTCTTTTTTTGTTTAATTTATCCCGTATTTTGAAATTTTCTTTTGTATTTTCCTTTGTTTAGAAATTTGCTCTCTCATGCATGCAATTTTTGCAAAGTCCCCAAAAATTCCCAAGTTTCGTTCTTTTGAAATTTTTTTAAGTACAGAAGTCTCCGGACACCCCTGTATATGATCATTATTTGCATAAAATTGGACTAGTTCATTTTCAGAACAGGGGTGTCCAATGAATTTGTAAAATATCAATTTGTGGAAACCCCCTTATCATCCAGATACTTTCAGAGAGTTATCACTATATTGATCACTATATTGTCAATATCTTTGTGAATTTTCACGATATTCCAGTGGATGTTTTTATAGAAGTTGCCCTACAGTATTCACTACAAAATCATGAAAGAAAACTATTGCTATACGCCTGCGCAGTAAAAACTTAGTTACTTCAAATGCTTATATCTCATCGTATATTCAATGCTTTTATTTTCAATTGAAGTATAATGTTCTTAGACGTTGGCAAATGTTCTGTAAGTTTTGTAAAATTTGATTAAAACACTATGAATATTGTAAGCAAAAACATGTAACAAAATTTGCTTTTCTTTTAAAGAAACGTTTATATATTCATGAATATTCTTTTTTGTTTTACGAAAATACTTATACACATTGAAAAAAGCTAGTTAACTATTTTGTGAAAGTTATAAATCATTTCCAGCTTTTTATGATACAGGGTAATCAAATACATTTTTCCCCTTTTTCAATATCTTGGTGGTCCCCTAAATGCACAAGTCACCAAAACTTTACTGGAAAATGTGCATTCAGGCATGTTTTTCATATTGCCAAAGCTACAGAATACTTCGCCAAGTATTTGTTTTTAGAAATTCGAAAAACATTCTAACATCCAAAGTGTCCGGATACTTTTGATCATATAGTGTATATGTAACCGTCAATGTATGAAAGCTGGCATTCTATAGAATACCTAGGCATTTTATAGAGTACTGATAACTGGTCGGCAATCTATGAAACGATTAAAATTTCATACATTTCCTAGGCATTCTATAGAATGCCAAATGACAAACCGGCAAAGTGTGAAATACATCTACGATTCATTCCTTTTTCATACTTTGCCTAAATAACATTTGTCCTATAGAATGCCTAGATATTATATACAATGTCTAGGGAAAGTATGTAATAATTCTCACATTTCATACTTTGCCTAAAAAGGCCGGTATTCTATAAAATGCTTAGGTATTCTATAGAATGCTGGCATTTCATACATTGCTGGTAACATAA
Source organism: Amaurobius ferox (assembly GCA_951213105.1). Lineage (NCBI taxonomy): Eukaryota > Metazoa > Arthropoda > Arachnida > Araneae > Amaurobiidae > Amaurobius > Amaurobius ferox. Next base: position 102,238,220 of record OX578136.1, read on the forward strand.
CCGGCAATGTATGAAAGCCAGCATTCTATAGAATACTTAGGCATTTTATAGAATACCACAAACTGGTCGGCAATCTGTGAAACAATTAACATTTCACACATTTCCTAGGCATTCTATAGAATGACAAATGACAAACCAGCAAAGTATTAAATACATCTCCGAGTCATTCTTTTTTTCATACTTCGCCTAAATAGCATTTGTCCTTCTATAGAATGCCTAGATATTATATACAATGCCTAGGGAAAGTATGTAATAATTCTCATATTTCATACTTTGCCAAAAAAGGCCGGTATTCTATAGAATGCCGGCATTTCATACATTGCCGGTAACATAACCGGCAATGTATGAAAGCCGGCATTCTATAGAATACTTAGGCATTTTATAGAATACCAGAAACTGGTCGGCAATCTATGAAACAATTAACATTTCACACATTTCCTAGGCATGCTATACAATGCCAAATGACAAACCGGCAAAGTATTAAATACATTTCCGAGCTATTCCTTTTTTCATACTTTGCCTAAATGGCATTTGTCATTGTATAGAATGCCTAGGTATTATATACAATGCCTAGGAAAAGTATATAATAATTCTCATATTTCATACTTTGCCTAAAAACGGCCGGTATTCTATAAAATGCCTAGCTGGTAACATATATATATATTGTATATATATAGATATGATGGATAAGTATTGGGGAGAGAATAAACAGTTAGCAAACTTCTGGGCAGTTTTCTGATTAAAACAAAATGAGGGAGATGTGTGGTGGCCCAAAGTTGTTTTATTTAATCACAACACTGCATTATGTAATCAACCTGTGGTGAGTGGCGAGTTCCTATTTTCAGGTCTACTCTAGGATGATATTGTAAATTTGTATTTTAATTTTTAGACTAAATTTCTCCTACATACCCCCTTTCCTTCGAAAGAATAAGTCCTTCCTATTCTTGTCTGCTTAAAAATATACTTTTTTCCACACATTTAGTATATATTTTTTTATTTTCTTTACTTTCTCTTTTTATTTGTTTCAATTTTTTCAATGGTTTATATATGAGGTTAAATTAGATGCTTGCTATTAAATTAAACTGCATCAAATAATAGTGAAACTATTATTTGGTGTGTTTTATCTGAATGGATCTTATGCTACAATTGTCAACTCTAACCTATATAATAACTGTCTCTGAAATAAAATAAATTTAAATGTAATGTGTATTATTAATTTGTGTACATGTGATGTAATTTTGGAATTTGTGAGTGGTTTTTTTTTCTTACATGTTTTCCTTGAATTTTATATTCTAATTATAATGGAGTTTCCTGTATATTGTGTTTTCCCACTTATAATACTTTTTAATCAGCTCCAGAGAGAAACATAAAACTGGGGTTCCACTGTAATCCACCGCCGAAATCTGAAACGTGCAGGATTATCCGAAGTGTACTGCATATTTTATCGTATGTGTAACTTTGCTAAAATATATAGCATAAAACTTTATATGTAAATTTTGATCCTCTATTTTATGTCTCTTCACATTATTTTATCACTCTTCATCAAACTATTACAAAAGGTGATGCAGAAAGGATAAGCTTATGCATTTGTTGCTGGCATATTTGTATATTTTACTCATTTAGATTTTTTATTCTATTTTTTTTTTATAAAACTACATATATTTTATTATTCAATATAGGTATGTATACATATACATATTAAATACAGATTGAATAATAGAATTTTTAAGTCAAAATTTTGTATGCATGAATGGTTTGCATATATTCTTAATATAAATATATAGTATGTAGTATAGTATTATACAGTTTGTAGTATACTACATTCTTAATATAAATATTTGTTGTGTTATACAGTTTAATGTACATGGGTCATTCCATGCTATTTCAACAATTTTTTTTTAAATTGGTTGCTGCACCATTTTTAATATTTTTTATATTTTGCACAAGTATTTATATGTGTTTAGAGAGTTCAAAACCAATTTTAGAAAAGAAAAATTTCTTACCGTGTGGCAGATTGGTCCACAGATGGTGCTTTAAACATGTACATTTTTGTGATTACAAGTATTTGCGCAAAATGCTATAACTTTCCTCCTAATTGAGCAAATTAAAAATTTTAAAAAACCTTTAACTCAGAATAAAGTGCTGATAATTTTGGTTCAACTTTGTTTCATCATTTGATATATTTTTGAAAATTTAATGGTAGTCAAAATTTACCATTGAAATTTGCATGATCTCATTTTCCGAGCCTGTTTTTCACTAGGAAGGGGACAATACACTCAAACCAAATTTAGTTTGCAAGTACTATAGTGACAATAGATTTTACCTGAGGGGAGAAAACTGGAGTGTTTTGAACCCTTCAAAATTTTTTTCACTGGTGAAAGTGGGTGTTTTAAAAAAATTCAGATTTGTCAAAAGCTGTATCTCCAGTGAGGTTCACAATAAAAGTCTGAAATTTATATTACTGGGACTTCTATTAGGTAGCAATACCATAATAAAATTTAATCACCTTGTTTTGCATAGTATCAAAAATATTTGAGTTCAAATTTGTGAACAAAATCTATTGGTTTTTTTTTGTTGTTGTTTTTTTGTTTTGAAGGACAATTATAACCTTTTTTTATAACTAATGAAACATGAATATATTTTCTTTTTTGTTTGTTGTAATAAAAACCAAATGAAAGTGTTAAAGACCAAAAAAATATAAAAAAAAACATACTACACAATTCATAACTGCTAAAGCAGCCGGGTTCATGGAATGTCTCAACTTGTACAATCTTGTTTAGTGCAAGAGTGTACAAGTTGAAACAAAATATAACCTGCTTGATCCAGAAAAAACTTACTGTCACAGGCAAGTGTGAGTTCTGCATTTGCATTGTGTGTCAGTTGGCTTTTGATTAGTATAGTGTGCATGTGTGATAAAGTGAAGGTAAAGATTATGTGTTCTGTTGAAGCTAAAGTTGATAAGGATTGTCATAAGTCTACTTATGGGCCAATTTCACTAACACTAAAGGATTTTAGTGAATTTAGCAATGAAGAAAAAACTATTTTGGACTTCAGATTAGGAGACTTTGAAAATATTTGCCAGTATCATGAGAAGAAATATCTTGTTAAATACCATCATTTATTTGGAAAGAACTGTTCTGATCCTTTTAGATGTCATACAAAAGTTACAACGAAAGGTCTTACTGAAATATCTTTACATGTGGCTCAAAGCCATCCAAACCTAGGATTAGTTCCAAGTAAAAGTTTATGCATTTCTTGTTTGAAAAATATTTATAGTTTTAACAAAAATGAAACCAATGATGAGACATTTAGTCTAGCGTGTCAGACATTAGATAATATAAATGTTGCATGTATGGCTCTGGGAGTTTCACCTGTTAAAATTCAGAAGCTTAACATTAAACAAAGACCAAAAGCTTTGAAAAAAAAGTAGAAAAAGTTACATCAGCAATGAAAAATAAACTAAATGCAAGTTCTGATGTAAGTTTGAATAAGTCTTTTAGAAATAACAAAGCTGATCTGAAGGAAGATGAATACACTATTCTCTTAAATAAGTTAAAAGAAAAATTTAAAGGAAGTTTGACAGTTTCAGAGAAAGTAAAAATATTAAGTTTAGTGCCCGAGTCCTGGTCACTAACAAAAACACGTCATGAATTTGGTGCAAGTCAGTACTTAGTAAGAAACACACAGGCATTAGTTAAGAGCTATGGCATTCTTCTTAATATAGAACAAAGGAAGTCTAGAAAATTTCCAGAGGAAGTGATTAATAAAGTTGGAGATTTTTATGAAAGTGATGAAAACAGTAGGGTGTGTCCTGGTGCAAAAGACTGTTTCTATTAGGAATACAGATGGCCAAAAGGAAACAAAACAAAAAAGACTCAATTCACAAGATTTTGAAGAAATAAACACCAAAGTTTCAACAGATCTTTCTCAGAGCTTAAAGAAAGGGATTACATTGCATGCATTTATGATTTTCATTGGTGGTTTGCACAAGTTATTGAGGTGCAGCAATCAGAGAAGGACTGCAATGTCCATTTTTTCCATCCAGTGGGACCATCAACATCATTTCAAAAATCTAAAGCAAATACTGTTTGGATACTGTATGACAATGTCTTACGTATTCTTACTCTTTTTGAGTTGTCAACTGTTAACTGTTAAAGGACGAACATGGAATATTAAAACCAGGTTGTACAATGAGCTTACGGAACTTTTACAACATAAGATAAAAAGAAACAAGCTAAAAAAAATTGCTAAGTGATATAATTTTTGTTTGTTTGTTCAATTGTTTACAATATGTAGGCCTAAGCAGCAAGTAACATACATTTCTTGTAACTATAATGATAATTTTTTTGTATGTACATATAATTTTTGTCTGTTCAATTGTTTACAACATGTAAGCAAGTAACATTTAATGAATTTATTGTAACTATAATGATAATTTTCTTGTATACATACATAAAAATTACCGTCAAAGCAAATGGAAATACACTGATTTTATTCACAACTTTGAACTCAAATATTTTTGTTACTATGCAAAACAAAGTGATCAAATTTTATTATGGTGTTGCTACCTTATAGAAGTTTAATAATATAAATTTCAGATTTTTACTGTGAACCTCACTGGAGATACAGCTTTTGAAAAATCTGAATTTTTTGAAAACGTCCACTTACACTAGTGAAAAATTTTTGAAAGGTATTCAAAACACCCCAGTTTTCTCCCCTCAGGTAAAATCTACTGTCACTATAGTACTTGCAAAATAAATGTGGTTTGAGTGTATTGTCCCTTCCTAATGAAAAACAGGCTCAAAAAATGAGATAATGCAAATTTCAATGGTAAATTTTGACTACCATTATATTTTCAAAAATATATCAAATGATGAAACAAAGTTGAACCAAAATTATCAGCACTTTATTCTGAGTAAAAAGTTTTTTAAATTTTTATTTGCTCAATTAGGAGGAAAGTTATAGTATTTTGTGCAAATACTTGTAATCACAAAAATGTACATGTTTAAAGCGCCATCTGGGGATCACTCTGCCACACGGTAAGAAATTTTTCTTTTCTAAAATTGGTTTTGAACTCTCTAAATATGTATAAATACTTGTGCAAAATATAAAAAATATTAAAAATGGTACAGCACAGGTTGTGGAAGATAGCATGGAATGACCCACATACATTCATAATATTCTTAAAATAGTTTAATTATTCAGTTTCTGTAAGTAAGCATTGGTAAGAATTTAAATCTTATTGGAGGGCCTGAACTCAACCCATTACACCATAGCCAAGTGCAGTGTAAGGCAGAGAGAGGTATCCTCATTCAGTTTAACAAGATCATTAAGTTCCCATAAGTGGCATACTGTCATGGAGTGGGATGGAACGATCGTTCCAGGGTGTAGAATATGAAAGAGACAGTTCTTTTGATGAATATATATTTGGTTTAAGTATCAAAGAAAATGCATTAATGGAAAGGATGTAGTGTGCTCGATCATGGTCGGTATCTGCGTTAAAAAAGTTTGGTTGTATATACTTTAATTTTTAATGTATGCTTGTTTTTACATATCAAAATAGTTTTAAATCATTATTATCTTTCTGTAGTTTTACATATGAGGCAAGAACTCCATAAGTGGGGCTATGAATATTCCTTTGATGGTATGCTTAAACTCCCTATAGCACCCATAATTTCAGATGCAATGCAGAATACCATGTACATGTGAAAAATCACTGGGGAGGGTAATAATGTAATTTTGGACATTACATGACCTTCCTAAGCTTCCTTCTAGCTCTGATTATGCCTTACTTATATTAGGAGTAGTCACAAATTGCAAGGTGTGTTACATTATATTTCATTTTTGTATAATCTAGTATCTTTTTACAAAGAAATATATATATAATTATATGTAAATAATATAAATTTATTTTAAAATAAAAGGATTGTAATGAATAATCTTACATATATTCTACTTTCATGATTTTGTTTCCATTCAGTGCAAGATTTAAGTAAAAGTAAAGTATTTTGATGAAATTAAACATTTATAGATGCTATTTTAATATATGCTTTTGTAACTAGGTAAAGAACATGTTTGAGGAGGATGCCAATGAGCACCCCCTGAGACTAGTATTCGCCCCCCCCCCCATGTAACATAGCAGTTAGATATATTTATATAGGGCAAATAAAAAACTTCTCCCCCTAAAATGTCATTTGCTCCCCCTCCCCCAGCTAAAAAATCCTGAAAGCAACACTGGCTGTACTATCGACTGTTTGCATAGAGAGAATTTCTTTTAACATTTAGTGTAATTTATAGAAAATTATGAAATAGATTAGGTGTAAAGAAAGCATAAAAATTTATTTTCTTAAACACATATGAACCATTTGGTGAGATAACTTAGTTCTACGATCCAAGCCCTTTTGAGATTCGGATAATTTGCACCCACCTTCGATACCTCCTGTACGATCAAACTTCGCTACGGTTTCTCTGTTTCATCATTTTCCCACCCACAGAATCTGAACTCCAAAAATGGTGATCTCTGTCTCTATTGGACTGTTGACGGTTTCATCATTTCCTGGTCAAAACCTATGCCATGCCACAGGAATCTACTTATATAGATCATGACCCTAGTTATTATCTGTATATATATATATATATGTTGTTACCTGTATATGGGTTATGCTTTCAAAAGAAATGGAACCCTTTGGTAAACCCTTATGTATCCATCTAAGTTTGACTATGTTGGGAATCTTAACATTCCCACACAGTACTGCTTCCTTGTGAGCAAATATTCAACCCTTTGGTAAACCCTTATGTATCCATCTAAGTTTGACTATGTTGGGAATCTTAACATTCCCACACAGTACTGCTTCCTTGTGAGCAAATATTCAGCTTTTCTACAACACAACAAAACAGACTTCTGAAGATCAATGAGTATTGCAAACACTGCAGGCAATTTTAGTTGCCAAAACTCATGTTACGGGAGCTTGTTAATTCGCAAGTATTTGATAATGCTTTCTTAAAAAAGGCTAAATCTGCAACAGTTGCACTTTCTAAAAAGGCACCCCCTGAGACTAGTATCCCCCCCCCCTCAGAGACAGTTTATGTTAACATAGTCTCTATTTATGTGACATAGCATTTAGATATATTTATATAGGGCAAATAGAAAACTTCTCCCTTTAAAATGTCATTTGCCCCATCCCCTACCCCCTGACCAAAAAATCCTGAAACAACACTGACTATACTATCGACTATTTGCATAGAGAGAATTTCTTTTAACATTTGGTGTAATTTATAGAAAATTATGAAATAGATTAGGTGTAAAGAAAGCATAAAAATTTATTTTCTTGATGAAACACATATAAACCATTTGGTGAGATAACTCAGTTCTACGATCCAAGCCCTTTTGAGATTTGGATAACCTGCACCCACCTTCAATGCCTCCTGTCTGATCCAACTTTGCTACGGTTTCACTGTGCCATCATTTGTCCACCCACAGAACCTGCGCTCCAAAAATTGTGTTCTAAGTTTCTATTGGAATATTGACAGTTTCATCATTCCCTGGTTAAAACATATATCATGCCACAGGAATCTACTTATATAGATCACGACCCTAGTTATTATCCATGTATACGTGTACCAACAATTGGTGCCAAGACCACTAACGGTAACTATAGCGACCGGTAACAAACAGTACCCAGTCCATTTAAGCCTGCACACAGGATGATATCTGTTCCTGTAAAATCAAGCAAAAGTGTTGTGTGATCCTACAATTTCTTTTTCTTAGTGTTTACAAGGTTTAGATTATGGAACGTTGACTCCCAAGTTTCTTATATATTTGTTCTTAACTACCATAAGTGTGATGACCTAGGAAAAATATATTGTCTGCAGAACGAGTTGATGACCAATAGGTTATGCTTTCAAAAGAAATGAGACCCTTTGGTAAACCCTTATATATCCATCTAAGTTTGACTATGTTGGGAATCTTAACATTCCCACACAGTACTGCTTCTTGTAAGCAAATATTCAGCTTTTGTGTGACGCAACAAAACAGACTTCTGAAGATCAATGAGTATTGCAAACACTACAGGCAATTTTAGTTTCCAAGACTCATGTTACGGGAGCTTGTTAATTCGCAAGTATTTGATAATGCTTTCTTAATAAAGGCTGACATGTAAATTATGACAGCACACAAATTTTAAAACATTTTACTATTGAGTATCATTTTTTTTATCATCTTTTGTTATAATTGTGTCAATTTATATAAAATAGTTACATATCTAGACCTAAATGTGAAACCAGCAACCATTCACGTTTTGATACATTTCTGGAGCTTCGTTCTTTTCCTGCGATACATATTTATATACAAATGTACTGGTGTTACATTCTGTGTCATCACGAGCATGTGAATTCACACTATGATGCTTAATTAAGAATAAGGTAATTTGTTTTTAGTTGGCGATAAAGTCCCGAAGGGGTAGGATGTGTTTGCCCTTGGGGCATGATGACTAAATTCATATTCTAAATTTGTAAGTTTCACAGAGATGTATATTGTTTTGTAGAATTCGAAATGATAATACCATGCAAATTAAAGATGAGAATCTTTATCTGATGACTCATTTATTTATCAAAGTATCCTAATATTATTCGACCATTCAATAATTCAACGCAAGCAGCTGGTTCTCTGTCATCATCTTTCACCTTTCCGGGCATCTTGCACCATGCTACGAATCGATCCAAGCCCTTTTGAGATTCAGATAACCTGCACCCACCTTCGATACCTCCTATCCAATCCAACTTCGCTATGGTTTCACTGTGCAATCATTCGCCCACAAGCAGAACCTGTACTCCAAATATGGTGATCTCAGTCTCTATTGGAAAGTTAACGGCTTACACCATTCCCTAGTCAAAACCTATGTCATGCTACAGAAATCCACTTATATAGATCACGATACTAGTTATTATCCATGTATACAGGTAACAACATATATATATAGATATATATATACAGGGTGTTCGTAAACTGTTGTGATAAAATAAGAGGTGTAATTGTACCCATCAAGACGAACAATATTTACTATGGAACCTAGGGTCGCATTCCACTGTGAGTGTCAGAAAAGAGTAACTTCAAAACACGTTCAATAAGTGCAAGTCACCACTTCAGATGACATAGCTGTCATCCGGAGAAGTATCACATCAGCACACTTTTCCGGTGCGGTCCGACACTTCTTGAATGCCATGTATCCCGGATGGTGGATCAGATATAGTGGACTTGTGGCTTGGCCTCCATAGTCACCAGACCTCAACCCACTAGACTTCTTCGGCAGGCACATAAAATCATTGGTATGCGAGATGCTTGTGGACTCCATAGAAAATCTCATCACGAGAATCGTTGCAGCAGATAGGATAAACATGACATCAGGTGTCTTCAAGAGGGTACGCCATTCGCCAGGGTGAATTGTGCAACAGCACCCTTGGCTATCACTTTGAGTCTTTCTCTGGTGTAAATAAATGGGATTGTGCAACTTATGTTAATTCTCCTTATATTAACTGTTGAAAGTTCAACTTCAACTTTACGCTTTTCTGACACTTAAAGTGGAATGGGACCCTAGGTTCCATAGTAAATATTGTTCGTCTTGATGGGTACTATCACCCCTCTTATTTAGTCAAAACAGTTTATGAACACCCTGTATATATATATATATATAATTTTCATATATATATATATATGAAAATATATAATCATATATATATATTATATATACACTCCCCTCCGAAAAATAAGTATGAAATGCAAATTCTCAGATTACGAGTGAACGAATGTATTTTATTGGACAAAACTTGCTGTATACTTTGAGTACAATATGCAAATATAGAAAAATGTGCATAATAGCAATTGGCTCCATGCCAAACACATAAACCAGCATCTTGGTAAAAGCAGGTGTTTCTTTCTGTGTGTTCTTACTTCTACTACAGATGTTGGAGTGAAAATCCGAAATAGCCATTTCATTTGATACGTCCCAAAGAAGGTTTTTAGATGATGGTCAGTGATGGTGATCTGTGGACAGGTTAGAATCTGGGCAATCTATTAGAGAAGTTGCTGACTTCTTTAGAGTCCACCATTCTGTGATTTCATGTTTATGGGCCCAATTCCAAAACAGCGCAACAATAAGTAGAAGGCCAAGCTCAGCCATTCTCAAGTTACAACATCTTCCGATGACTGCTACTTAGCATTATTGATCAGATGCAACAGCACCTGCCTTACATTGTAGCCTCGTCAAGGTTTAAAAAAACCCGTTTTTTTTTTAAAAACCCAACCTGGTTGGGTTTTATTGGGTATTTTAAGATTTTACCTAGAATAACACTGTTAGGTTTAAATTTTAAGAAGTTTTATTTTAAAAAAGAACAATTTTAGTCTAAAAGAAAACTTTTATTGCAAAATAATAATAAATTACTTAATTAAAATAAAAAATAACTTCCTCTTTAATGTCGTAACATCTTTTCCTGCTGGTATTAATAAAAGGTTCCTAATTCGTAATTCCTTTTGTGACCAGAGATAAAAGTATATTGTGCTGAGAAAAATATGTTGTTTTTGATAGGTTGTTTTCTATTATTGTTTATTATATTCATAAAATTACAGCTAATTTTTTTCTATCTCTTATTTTTTCAAGTCTATGCCTAATTTCATTTTCTTGTTAGAATAAAGTCAGTAAGCCCTTTGCAGGCCAATTTACTACAGAACTACTGCTTATTTAATTTATTTCTTTATAGTTATTTATTTTGCTCTTTAAACAAAAATTATAATTATCTGTATTTAAGAAAATTCCAAAATGTATATATGAGATTAAATTCCATATAAAACAATCTGCAATGAGTTAGTTTTCTGTTTTTCAGTACTAAAGTAATGTAGCAACTAATACAATACAGCACAGCAACCGTAGGACAGCAGGTGGTTTCCTGTGAATAAATCTGAGGTTATTCCTGGAAATCCATGCTTGGAAGTAATATATTCTCATTCTTCTCTTTTCTGGGAAACATTCAAGCAAACTCCTTTCTAGGAAAGGGAGAATGATTGACAGCACTTTGAAAGATCCTTTATTAAGAGACTCTCCTTGACCATACCATACTCAATTGTTGTTACTGAGGAAGAAATAATAAAAGGGAGTTCAACTGACAAAAGGTTCTTTGTCAGTCCAACTAACAAAGGTTCTTCCTAGGAAATTCCAACTATTGTATTTACTGGTCCGGACAGGTTGTGGTCAAGTTAGAACTCAAGTAATTTTGTTATTTGTCAGTTCCTTTCTGTTAGCCTTTAGCCACAGTCAGCCAGTCAGTTAGTTTCAGCTGTCTAGTCTAGGTCTCACCTTAAAATTAAGAGTTTAAAGTTTTGTAATGCCTGCTGGAAGTGGTAGGAAAGTTTGCCCAGAGTGGCTAGAGGTTACAAAAATACAAGATGAAAGCAATAAAGTTAAATGTAATCAATGTGGTACTATAATAAGTGCCAAAATTGAAAGGATAAAAAGTCACCTAAATAAGTGTATCAAACATTCTACATCAAGAAGTTTTGTTGGCTTCAAATTAGATGAAGGTGCTCCTACAACTTCTGTAAGAACTGGAGAAAGAGAAATTGAAAAATGTTTTGAAGGAAATTCAAGAGGTGAAAAGGACTTCACAACAGTAACTGTGCCATGTGCTAAGTGACAAAGAACAATGAAAGATTTTTCAGTAATCACTACTGGTAATCAGAAATCAAATTTGGACTTAAAAGTTGCAAAATTTTTCTATGGCAACAACATTGCATTTAATGCTGCAAATAGTGTTGAATACAAAGATATGATGATGACACTGAAACCTGGTTATTCTGGTCCCAGTAGCAGTGATTTGAGTGGGAAATTGTTAGATCTAGTTAGTGTTGATGTGGACAATAGCATTAAAAAGCAACTTGATGAAAATACCTCACTTACTTTGTTATTCGATGGTTGGTCAAATGTAAAGAATGATCCCGTGATTGCCACATGCATACATACAGGTTACACTTCTTTTTTTCTAAATGCAGTGGACTGCGGAAGTAATGAAAATACATCCGAATATTGTGCAGACATTACAATTGAACAATACAGCATTGCAATGAAATTCTTGGCATTGAGGTATTTGCTATATGCACTGATAATGAAAACAAAATGGTGAAAACACGAGAACTTTTAAATGACAAATATCCAAACATGGTATCTTATGAGTGTTCTGCTCACTATTTAAATCTATTAGAAGATGAAATTTCAAATAAGGATGTTCTTAAAAATGTAGTTGAAGTACAAAAGTTTTTCCGAAACCACCATAAACCTCATGGGTGGTTAAAAGAAAAGAGTGGCTTGATGCCCCAGCTACCCAATTCTACTCGTTGGAATTCCCAAATTGATTGCGTAGATACATTTGTGAAAAACTTTCACAAGTATGTGGAGATATCAAGTGAAAATCCAAACGAATTTCCTAGAAATATCATAAAAATTCTAGAAAATGTAATACTTTATAAAGAAGTACTGCACATGCAAAAGCAATTAACAGAAATTGGTAAAGACCTTGATGCAATGCAAGCAGAAAAAACCAATATTGCTAGTTGTGTTGAACATTGACTGGATATTCAAGAAAATGAAACTCTATTACCATATAAGCCACAGATAGAAAAGAGGATGAAACAAGCACACCAAAAATCCAGATTTACACAGCTTCTGCCAATTTATGAGGAGATTGGCAAACTGCCCATCAAGTTCAGCATCTGTGGAAAGAGTTTTTTCTACTTATGGTTTGGTTTGGTCTAAACTGCGGAATAGACTAGGGATCGAAAAGACCAAAAAGCTGGTTAAATGTCATCGCTTCTTAAAACAAAATCAAAATGTTTAATTAATTATGTAAATTTTTATGAAATCAAATGTATAATTTAAAGTAAAATTAACTCATTTCAATTTATTCAGTACTTTATCACAATTTGAAATTTAATTTTCATTTTGTAAAACTTGTTGTTATCACTTTGTAAAAGTAAAACTAGTGACAAAATATTTTAATCCTTCCATGTATGAATTTTATATTTTAAGGCTAAGGTATTATTAGATTGGTTGAAAAGAAACTTTTCTTTATGTTGAAGTTAGAAATATAATTATATAATATCAAACTGGTATATATTTATCTAGATACACTATGTTATGTAGGTAGGGTTATATATACTTAAAGTCAAGTAAGAAATATCAAATATTGTTTTTTAATAAACATTTTGATTAGGTTTAAAAAAACCGTTTAAAAAAAAAAATGGGTGGGTTTTTTTGGGTTTGCGAGCGGGTCCAAAACCCTGAGCCTCGTTGCAGCTACATGCAGGCCTGTATCAGTTACAGCTGTGAGGAGATTGCACGCACATGACTTTTATGCTCTGAAGCCAACCATTTATAGTCCATTGTCTACGAAGCATAGAGCAGCCTGTCTCTAATGGTGTCAGAAACACGTCAGTTGGACCATAGACAATTGGAGCAATGTTCTATTCACCGATGAGTCCAGATTCACTTTGCAGTTAAGACAAATGACAGATTTTTGTGTGAAGAGAGGCTGGTACATGGTATCAAGAGATTAACATCGTCCAATGTCACTCATTTTTTGGTGGTGGTATCCTTGTATGGACTGGAATTTCCTTCGGCAGACTTTCATTTCTTTCTCAATATTACTGTGACTAGCCAAAGATATTGGATTGAAATCCTAGATCTCTATGATCACCCTTATGTGTGTGCAATAGGTTCTGAGTTTGTTCTTATCGACGACAATGACCAGCCAAATAGAGCTCATATCGATTACCTGATGACAGAGGGAATCCTGCATATTCTCCAGAGCTAAACCTAATAGAGCATGTATGGCATACTCTCGGGAAAGCTGTATCTTCCTAACAAACTCTTCCAAACACTACCCAAGAGCTCCAATGTGCTCTCATACAATCGTACAAGAGTGGCAATTACTGTTTTCTACCATCAATGAGCACTTAATAGGTGTCATGACATCGTTGTCAAGTCTGCATTAGTGTGAGAGAAGGTCATATTCCTTATTGACATTCCATTTCACATTCAAAACTATGACCAGCTGTTTTCTCCCTTTTTTTTTTTATTTCTTTTTAATGTGTAAGTATACATTCGAAACTCTTATTTATTTTATGCAAATAATAAGCAGAGTCCTATTCTATGTTATTGTAAAATGTTGAATAAATTGTTGCAGTCATTTTTTATTTGTGTTTGATTTTCATATTCATGCTTAATTTTTAAAGCGGAGTATATATATATATATATATATATATATATATATATATATATATATATATATATATATATATATATATATATATATATATATAAGCGAAGCTGTATATTGGAACTATCTTACAATAATGGGATTATATATTTCTATAGAAGATTTTTTGCAGGTCATTCTACTTCAAATAGATTAAAATGTTCTACTGGACTAAACTGTGTACCAAATTTCAAATTTTTAGGACATAAGAAAACATCTTTAAGCTGTCATCAAAGAAGTTGAAACAGACAGGCAACCATCATTCATAACAAATTCAGTAAAAAATTTTAGCAACAGCTAGATATCCAATTTAAATAGTGTTTTTGACACAGAAAACATACTTCCCTAAAACAAGGGAAGTAAAACAATTCAATTAACAAAAAACACAAGGACACAAACAATTGACGGATAAACACAGTTTAAGACTTTCTGAATCCATTGACCTTGAATAAAAAATATAAATGAATGTTGAGCCTAGTTTTTACAGCTTTATGTAGCCCCAGGTAAATTTTATATGATTATTCTGCCAATTATGTGGAATAACTGAAATTGTCAGTTCCAATAGAAATTCACAAAATTACAGCAATTAGCAAGTTCTCTTGCTGCTATTGCAGTTAATCCATGCTGAGTGCATAATAAGCACGAAACGGGTCACAGATACTTTTATCTGCAATGTGAGTTTCTTCCTTATTTTGGGGAATGCTCCTTCCTGGCAGGTTCTTATGATTTTGACTGTTAAGTAGTTGTCTCGAGTTGCTTTTGATATTAGAAATTTTACTTTTCCACAGAGTGTGATTCACTTGATCTCTTGAAATAAATCAAGTGAATTATATGAAACTTGGTATGTTTATTTTAATGAAAAGGGGGGGGGGGGGAGCTAGATCTATTAATAAGACAGCTTTAATTTGTATTGTATTTTCACAAAATTGAAATTTAATCTGTAGAGAAAAAAAGTCATATTGGGCACATTAAATTTTTTATTTAGGAGATAATCAACTAACTGAAAGTGGCAATAATACTAGCTTTCTAGAGCAAAATATATACAGGGTGCAAAATATATATAAAGAGAAAGATTGAAATGCGATTTAATTCTTTACCTGTTGGAGCTAAGTGGGCAATGTAAATTGCAAAAGTGTTGAAAGTAAGGTAGGAGATAAGATTGCATTAATGAAATAGTCCTCTCATTAATTTTCAAAAAGTTACACTTTTTTAATTTTTATACGACCCCTTTAGACGAATTTGGTCAACCAGAAAATTTTTATTTTTAATGGAACAAGATCATTGAAAAAAACTACATATCTATGTCTTTAAAATCAACTGGAGTATGATAAAGGAAAAAATCTGACTTATGCCACTTTTCCGTACCATGTGAAAGGCTGTTTCATCAATGAAAATAGGGATCATAAACAAATTGATGATGGAAATTGTTTAGATAAAAAAAACAGTACTTAATTATTGAAAAAGTACTTAGTTATTGAAAAGTACTTAAGAATCAGTGATTGCATCATGAGCCTATGCAGAACTTGCAAAAATGTCTCCTATGTATTATCATCCAGTTTTATCTTTTTTGCGATATCTCACAAATTTACATTTCTAATTTCATATATAGTCCCCATTCACAATGTTCAATTTTCAAAATATAACTTGCTCAATTTTAAAGATACAGATATGTGGGGTTTTTTTTTTAATGATCTTGTTGCATTAAAAATAAAAAATTTCTGATTGACCAAATTTGTCTAAGGGGGTGGTAGTATAAAAATTTAAAAAGTGTAACTTTTTGAAAATTAACGGAAGGACTATTTTATTAATGCAGTCTTATTTCCTACCTTACTTTCAGCATTTTTGCAATTTACATTGCCCACTTATCCCTAACAAGTAAAGAATTAAAGCATGTTTCAATCTTTTTGGGACACCCTGTATGCAGTAATTTCATTAGTTTTTAACATCATGCAAACACATACTGTCTGCTTCTTACAAACAGATTGAATCTGATTGATAGAAAGAGCGGGAGGAGGTAGATTATTTTGATCACATGCATTTAAAATATAGTTTAAGACTAGCTATAAACATGAATTATTACACAGATTAACAAGCCATTTAATGTGCAATTAGAATTTATTAATGAAGTAACAAAAACTAGTGTATCTATAATTATACAATAGATCCAGTTTTAAATACAGATCTGATGAAATAATGTGTATAAAATATACCGGGTGGTCAGAATTAAAACACCCCTACTCTGAGCTCTCTATACATCGAAATACTCAGAGTTAAGGCTCCAAAATTGTTGAATCTACTATTCAAGACATGGGGAAAGGGATTACCCGAAAAAAAAAATTAGTTCCAGAAACACCGATAGGTGGCGCTGTACAACAGAAAATATTTTGAAGACACAAAATACACATTTGTAACACATTTTATTCGAACGTACCAAACATTCATATCACAAGGACCTTATCGATGCAGGGAATGCTGCTCAATATGGTTCCCTTCTTCAAGATGTAAAATCTGCAGTCTGTGGGCAGCTTGTTCAACTGCGGATCGTAATTGGTCTACTGAGGTGCTTCTCACATGCAGAGTGATACTGTCTCAAATCTGCCAAGGTTACCAGACGTCCTCGATAAACAAGACTTTTTAAGTATCACAACAACCAAAAATCACAGGGATTAAGATCTGGAAAACGAGATGGCCAGGTTGTCGGAAATGCACGACTAATTACTCTACCATTAGTAAAATGTTGCCAAAGAAACTGCTGTACACAGAGTCCAATGTGTGGAGGCGCTCCATCTTGCATAAAGGTAATTGAATCAAGACATTGGTGCTGTTGCAGTTGGGGTACAACAAAATTTTTGAGCATGTTTTTGTACCTCCTGGCTGTCACGGTACATGCCACAGGGCCATTGGGAGTAGCCTCTTCGAAAAAGAAAGGTCCAATAATGAATGTGGCTGTGAATTCACATCAGACTGTAACTTTCGGTGAGTGAAGTGGAATCTCTTGGAAAGTACGAGGGTTTTCTGCGTCCCAAATGCGACAGTTATGGGTGTTGACTGTTCCACTTAGATGGAAATGCGCTTCATCGCTCCATAAAATCTGCCATGGCCACGATGTATACACTTCAACTATAGCCAGAAATGTCAATACAAAGGTCAGTCGCTTCTCCCTGTCGATGGTCAGCAAGTGGTGATTGTGACTAATTTTATACAGGAAAAAATGCACTATGTTTCTTAGTACGTTCCGCACTGTGCTGTAGGGAACACTCAAGTGTCGTGACACTCCACGTACACTACTACAGCCTATAACGTTATCCATTGATTGTTCAACAATAGGGTGGCAACATCGTCAACGATATCTGAACGAGTCGATTTGCGTCCTCGACCTGGCTGAACTCCAAGATGTCCAGTTTTCCCGAATCGAGCGATCATTCTTCTGAGAGCTTTTGAAAGTAATGGTCCTTTGTGCAAATTCTTAAGTCCACGAAACTCTCGAAGTGCAGCTGCAGCATGTCCTTTAGTTTTCATAAAACAGTTTCACAAGCAAAGCCCATTAGGGCGCGGTAGCCCATTGGTTAGCGCACTGGAGTTGCACTCGGTAGGCCTGGGTTCGATTCCAGCCACTGCCAAAAACTGCCGCAGTGTTCACGCGGAGTACGATCACGTTAAACATGTGGGTCCGTAAGTCCTTCCGAGAGGTTGGTGGTAGGGGAAGGAGGGTACGGTCCCAGTGGATGCCTCCCCCACTGGGTTCTGGTCTAAATTGGGTGGCACTTCCCGGCCGTCCAAACAGTTACCTTACATCTTTCTGGTAGGTCGGACTGTCTGGGTTTCAACAACAAGCAAAGCCCATTCTGGCAGTGTGACAGCCATCGCTGATAAGAATGAAAATTTCGCAGTTTTATCCCCTTTTATGCCCAGAACATAGTAGCAGCAAACCAAGGGTTTATGCAAATTTTTGTGCTTACAGTGCGAAATTTCAGTTACAATGACAGTTTAAGTTTCTTCACTTTTTTATCTTCTTTTTTTTTCATATCAGCAAAAGAAATTAAAAAGGGAAAATTCCATATCGCATGTGTTTGTTTTTTTGTGATTATTTTGTGTCTTTTCAGCATATTTTCTGTTGTACAGCGTCACCTATCGGTGTTTCTTGAACTAATTTTTTTTTTCACGCAATCCCTTTCCCCATGTCTTGAATAGTAGGTTCAACAATTTTGGAGCCTTTACACTGAGTAGTTCGATATATAGAGAGTTCAGAGTAGGGGTGTTTTAATTCTGACCACCCGGTATATAGAACTTTAATATAGGAATCAAACAAAAATGTGTGTAAATAAATTAAACTTTAGATTGTTTGAATAATACATGCATAAATATATAAATATAATATATCAACTGTAAGTCATGTCACACTGGAAGGAACATTCATCTCTGGTTTTATATCATCACTATAAATATTTAATAGGTCAAAACTTTCTCCTTCATAAAGCTGAACTTCAACATTACTTTCTAATGGCAAATCATTTGTAGTCGCATCTGTATCTGGCAAAATATCACTATTAATTTCATTTTCATGCTTCTGCATGTGAGCATTATATAACCTAACTAAAGTAAAGCGTTTATAGCAAATATTGCAAACATGAGGCTTTAGCTTCTTGTGCATTTGCAAATGATTTTTTAATCGTACTTTAGAAGTATAACTTTTGCTGCAAACACTGCAAATATGAGGTCTGTCAGGGTTGTGTGTTTGGTAATGAGTTTTAAAAGCTAAGATACTTCTAAACTCTTCATTGCAGAATTCACAAATATATAATTTTTTTAACTTCTTATGTGTTTGAATATGCCTCTGAAGATCACTATTATTCCTGAAGCCTTTACCACAAAATTGACATGAAACGGGGCGATATCCTGTATGACTCAACTGATGTCTTTGCAGTTTACTAGGAGTAGGAAAACCTTTGCCACAAATTTTACATACATGTTTATGTTCTCCGGTATGTAACATTTTATGACATTTCAGATCACTGCTTGACGAAAATCGCTTTTTACAAAATTCACATGCATGAGGTCTGTATCCAGTATGCAACAAGCAATGTTTTTTTAAGACATAGAAGGATTTGAAACCTTTACCACACATTTCACAAATATAGGGTCGATCATTACTGTGAGAAAGTGTATGACTTTTTAATTGATGAGGAGAAGCAAAAGCTTTATTACACAATTCACAAACATATGGCCGGTCACCTAAATGAGATAAGCAGTGAACTTCCAAATTAGCAGCTGTAGTAAAGCCCTTATAACAATATTGGCAAATGAAATGCTTGCCATCATGAGTCATATTATGTCGCTGAAGATCACTAGTAGTTCGAAAACCTTTTTTGCATATAGGGCAACTATATGGTCTTTCTCCTGTATGAGTAAGGAAATGTCGTTGAAGCTTACTGGGAGAGGCAAAGCCTTTTTTGCAAGTTTCACAGATATAAGGATATGCACCAGTATGTTTTAACATATGGGTATTTAGGTCACTACTTGATGAATAACCTCTACCACAGACATCACAAATATGTGGTCGTGACTCAGAATGACTAAACAAATGCTTTTTTAAACTGCAAAGTGATTTGTATCCTTTACCACATGCATCACATGTATGAGGTCTTTCTAGTGAATGAATAATACTATGGCCCTGAAGGGCACTAGATGAAGAAAATGACTTTTTACAAATATTGCATTCATAAGGGTTCTCACTTTTGTGTGTTAAACGATGCATTTCAACATCAATAGATGATGTAAAACCTTTTTGACAAAATTGGCAAACATATGGCAAATTATTATGTGTTGTTTTATGCCTCTGAAGATCACTCGATGAGCGAAAACCTTTAGAACAAACATCACAATGAAATGGTCGCTCACCTGTATGAGTCAACTGGTGGCGTCTTATTTTGCTTGGAGTTGGAAAACCTTTGTTACATATATCACAGATGTATGGGTGTCCACCTGTATGTACTAAACGGTGAATTTTTAAATCACTTGATGTAGTGAACCCTTTTTGGCAAATATCACAGACATGTGGTCGTTCTCCAGTATGTATTAGATTATGCTTCTTGAGGTTGCATGCAGATTTAAAGCACTTGCAACAAATGTCACAGTAAAAATTGTTATCACTGTTGCTGGGAGAAACATAGTTATCTGAATCTAAATCCATACGAATATAAGTTTCTGCAGTTATTACTTTATCTTCCATAGTAAAAGCTTTCTATCCTAAAATATATACAAGAAATATTAGTTTTATATAAAAATAAACATGTTTTGTTTAACAATGAAATTTTATATAATTAATATAATTTACAGTTAATATAATTTTAGAAGCAGTTAACACTAAAAAATGATGAATAGAATTAATTGATTAAGCAATAACAAAACACTAAAGCAATGTGCAATTTTATATTAATATTACAGTATATAATCATTAGTTAATATTACTATGCTTGACTGCTTTCAGAATTATCAATCAATCAGATTGAGCATTTGTTTTATAAAAATGTTGATAATTAAAAAAAAATTAATTAGGTTAGGCCAAAAACAGGCTCACAACTGAACTTCCATGTGGTTAGTTGTAACACTGAATCATTAATGTGACCAGTTAATAGTTCTGAACATAGTCACAGTAACATAAAAATTGAATAATCATGCTGCTAAAGTTTCAGATAAAGCATTTTTTATTTTGACTATATGAAATTAAAATAGTTAAATTCTAAAGATGGCTCAATTCATAACCGTTTTTTAAATCCACAGCCATTTGCATGATCGTTGTTTACATTATAATGTTGGATGAAAGATGGAATTTCACAGACATAGTAATGGACATAGACATACTCTAAATCATTATCAGAAATATCTTTGAGAAAGATATTTTGAGAAAGTGTACAGTACAATAATTTATAACAACTATATCCTTTAAAAAAATACAATTGTACTAATAGAAACTTTGAACAAGAAAAGCATACTCTACCATGAGATGACAAAATGATCGCTCTGTTCAACAGGGCTGATAGGAAGATTTTCTAATTGTGTCATTATGTGCAAATGGTCTATCCTAAAAAAAATTCTTTGTGACGAGTTATGGCAGTTTAACACTGGTTTACTATTCTAGTTAAGGAGTGTTTTTTGCATATCACCAAGTACCAACCTATTAGTCATAACAAAATACCTTTAGAAAAGTTTCATGTGTTAGCAATAGAATCACCAGATGGATATGGAAATTAGGATTTCTAATGTTATTTTATCTAAAGCAACTTTCAGCTGTATCTCAGTAAAAATTTATTTTTTAGAATAATTTTCATTTTAAATTGTAGCTAGGAGACCCAAAAGAAAAGCTAATAAGCCTTTTAACATTAAAATTTAATGTTAAATAATAGAATACCACATGTGCGGACCATATAGTTTTATGGCTGCGGCCCTAAGCTGCTCAGCCTAGGTTGGCTTAGTTGTAAATCCAGCATTAGCAATTTGTTTTAATGCATGTGTCAGCTGTCCTCAGGGTTAAAGGCAGAAGTACTGAAACTGATTAGCTAAAAGTATACTTATATTTAAAAAAATTATATATATATAAAAAAACTATTAAGATTTATATTAAAAGTATTTTTAAAAATGGGAATTTTTTTATGACAATTAAAAAATATAGCTCAAATAGTGACTGACATAGGTTGCTTTTTGCTAACAATTCAGTGAAGGGTATGAAAATATATTCATATATGCTACACACTTTACTGAGCATTCATTCGTACAGTATATGCTATCAGTGCACTGGAACTTTTAATTCTATCAGTCTACTTCTGACCAACTTTTTATATTGAGATATTTACGTTTTAGTTCATGGGAATATCATAAATGTTTATAAAGCTTTGAAATACACTCTTAATTCTAGGTCCTGCTGCTCAGTGGAAGAAAATTTATAATTCAAAATCAACCCAACTTCAGAGTTACCAAAACTGAGTATAAGATAAGTAGCAGGCAAGAGTTACACATGTTACCTTATCAAAAGAGAAACTTATTCAAACTGAGAAAATAAAAGCTGGAACAATTCAAACCTGTGATAAGCAAATTTATTCACCCCTGAATTAGTGAAAAATACTGCTAATTCCACTAGTTTTATAAAAGTAAAGTGTATCTACGAACAAGTATTTGGAATGAAAATTTGTTCCAAGCATATATAGAGAATAACAAAATATATAAAAAAAATAATCAATGGAGCATTACAGATTTTAATGACATAGTAAGAGCTCAAGTTGGATATATAATAACGAAATGGTTAATTTAGTGATCTGGTTTTTACTATGACATTATAATTTTAAAATGTGAGAAAGACCATAAATCACAAGCTATAACTGCGCTAACCACGTGGCCATGGATGAGCCATGTTATTAACAGAATTATCAGTCTAAATCGTATCAGCTAATATTTGAATCGCGGTGTGAATACATCTTATAAATATCAACAAGTTAAACCGTTGATGAAGTGCTAATTTCACGGAATTTTACGTTCTGGCCAACAAAATATATTAAATTCGCCAATAGATATTAAACCCCGGTTTTTCTCTTTTTTTGCAAGAGTGACAAGCTAAAAAATAACTTTTCATTTTTAGGACAACAGAAAATATTTTGTTATTTTAAGGCAATTACTCTCCAATTCATACAAAATCAATTTCTCACGAGCTTTAAATAACTACATTTAACTTAAGTTTCTAAAATTGAATTATAATAAATCTTGTAACACATACGTAATATCTTCTAAAAATAAATTTAATACAAAGTAAATGACCATTTATTTACATGGCTGATGCGTGATTCGATCGCGAATTAATTGAACGAAATCAGCTATAAATCAGAAAGTCGTTCCGAAAGAAAATTGACTAAAAATATGACCGCTTCAACTCTGTAATGGCTCCACATACTGGGCATGCGCAAGAATACTAAATACCCTCCCTTGTCAACATCCTCTATATTCAATATGAATATAGAGGGTGTTGGCCTTGTGGGTTGACAAAA
This sequence comes from Amaurobius ferox, assembly GCA_951213105.1. NCBI lineage: Eukaryota > Metazoa > Arthropoda > Arachnida > Araneae > Amaurobiidae > Amaurobius > Amaurobius ferox. The sequence goes on from OX578136.1 coordinate 102,261,550, forward strand.
CTGTTCCACTGTTGGCCCCAAGATACTTGGAATACGGACAATGTTGTCCGTCGTCAAAGTACTTATATCCTGTAGCTCAAATGATGACATGTATTCACACCTAATATTCAGATCGGAGGTTACAGCCTTCGGGCTTGGCACTCCAGCACGGCTATAACATCACATCGGAAGATACTTGAAAAACTTTGTAATACATCGCGATTTTAAAATTAAAACTAGCAAGAGATGCGAAAACTCTCTAACAATTTCTATGATAACCTCGCTAGAATCCCCAACGAACTGATCTATAATATGACCGACAACGACTTCCGTGAATTTCCAAAAAGACCCAGAGCTATCCTAAATCCCGATTTAGACGTCCCATGCTGATTCCTGACTGAATCTCTTCTGCATCCCAGTAGGGGATATTCGCCTGTTCCCCACCCTCCTTATCTTCAAAACTCTACAATAAGATCACTGTTTACAGCATTCTTTGTTTACTACTATCTTGTTTCTTCATCATTATTGGCCCCTATTGAAGGACTAGGTTCAGTGGAATACTGTGACCCACATATATGTTACCTGACTAGGGATATGGAGCTCTGCTCCAGGCGCCCTGCTATCGACAAATTACTGGCTGGCCACTGTTGGCGGAAATTACGAATCCAAATAGGGCGATTTCACGTGACGTGCGTCCATTTGGCGACGAAAATCCTAAGTTCTCTTTGTACAAACAAACGTTGAACTTGCATTAGGTTTATATGTAAAAGATAAGTTTTGGTGTGAAATATTTTTAAAAAAGTCGTTTTATTAAAACTATATCCAGTCGACTTCATATATAATCATAATTTCTTTAAGATAAAGTAATTGAATTTGATAATGGCGATTTGTGCCGTAATTAACAGTAGAAAAGGATCCGTACCTGATTGTAATGTATCATTTATTTCACTCCTTCGAATAATTGAAAATAAAGGGAATAAAATCAAGGACAAAAGACGCAAAGAATGGGTTTCAAGAATCAACAGAGAAGATTTGAATACTGACAATTTGAAGCACAGGAAAATTTGCAGCGAGCATTTTATTCATTTTGAGTACAGTACATGGCATTGTACATGCTTTTGCAAGTTTAATAAATCCTTAAAAAAACATAAACGATTTTAGTTTTATAATTTGGTTATACAATCATTGATTTATTAGCAATCAACTTCGTAATTTTTATTTTGTTTCATAAATCTAAAATTTTAAAAAATCACCATCAAATTAAAATCACTAAATTCAGTAGTAGATACCTGTAGGTTAATTTCGTTTGTGACAGACATGACATCAGATGTGTAATACAGCACATTTGACATAGAAAATAATATTTCTAGGAAAATACTAGATCACAGCTATTTCCCAGGGAAGCTTCAAAATCTCAATTTGTCTACTTATTTAACATAAAATTAAAAACCCATCGTGACTGACACGACATAAAATCAACATGAGTTTTCAGTGACCATGAAGTTACATCAAAACTCCCTGAATTGGCAAAAGATTGATTTGTGGAAACATTTTTTTCCATATAATAAAATTTCCAACTATTACCATGTTGATTTCGTCATCAATCATAAAGATCTTCACCTCCAATTTCGTCGATTTTAGCTAAATATAAGCCGTTATATCCAGGATCTAGCTGCGAAAAATAAGATTTGTAGTGTCGTTTCATGGCGTTCTAGCTGCTGTTTGTATAAAGCAGTCGTCTGCTCAAATGGTTGCTACGGGAACGTGAGGGAGGTTTCACGTGACACGAACACCAAGTTCTGAAGAGCACGTGGCCCACACGCACTTAGATGCCCAAAAATCTTCAAATCAAACCCCTAACCTCTTTCTAGAATTCATTAAATTCTTTAAAGAAATGCAAGATTATTTCAATATCAATGATGTCAGGAACTTCTTAAATCAAATCACCAAAATAATTAAAGCAGACGTAGACCCGATGCAAAAGACCTTTGATATAATCACACTAATTGCTGATCAAAAAACCTCAAACTTTCCCCATAACTTAAACTAACTCTGCCTTGCAAGAAAGTTTTTCGGAATTGTGCTCCAGTTCTCTTGACCAACAGGAAAGACAGATCTCGTTGCTCTGCCCACTGTGCACACCTGCAATCCAGCTAACTGATGTCAAAGCTTCAAGATACTTAACGCACAAATCGATCTAGTCTTCATGGCGAGACGTGTCATTCTATTCTTCACTTGGGAGCCTAGACTCCGAGCTGGTAGGACGTGTTGATGAGTGCTCCCGAGATGAGCGGCGAAACCCAGTTAATGCTTGGGCATGTGAGTGACGGAAATGCGATGATCGTTGTTGATGATGAGGCTAGCGTGTAAGTACCTCCTACTACTATTGAGCGTGCCCTAGCACTTTAAAAGAGAGTGACCGAACTGGAAACAGAGATTGTACTTGGTGAAAAAGAGACGAAAAGCCCGGAGGACAAGAAAGTTCACGAGGAGATGAATCGTCGGATGGACTTAATGGATGAAGAACTGGACCAGATGTAGGCTGCAATGCTGGGCTGTGGTAAGTACAGTTTAACTATACCCCCTCCTCCCCCCCGCTGTTGAGATACCGGCTCTTAAAGCCAAAGTAGGTAAAGAACTCTGTACTACTAATGATGTCAATTCTACTAATGCTGATACTAATGTAACTAGTAAATGTGAGGAAAGTTCACAAACTAAATTAAAACTAACCAAAAAGCTAATCGAACAGGCAGCCCACGAGGCAACTAAGCAAAGTGAGAAACCGAACCTAAATAATCCTGCTTATCCTAAAAATAATCAAACTACTAGTGAGAGCATTAAGCAAACAAAGAATAGAACTTTTAGTGGAAACAACATTTCCCGCACTTTCACGGATGAAGAAGGCTTCGTCCACAAGGCTTCTAACGCCTCCAAAACTGCAAGTAATGCTGATCAATCTCAGGATCCTGAGCCGGCCAATAGAAATTCGACCGGACACGGAAAGGACGGCCCCTCGGCGACAGTGCCGAATTCCCCGTCTGTGCTATTAATCAGCGCCTCACAGCCTGACTGGCCCTCCATCCTCTACAATCTGAAGAGAATTGCACCAAAGATTGCTCCGGTCCCTGACCGCCAATTCTTTAAGGTGCATGTCTAGACAGACAACGAATTCCGGGAATGCACGAATTATTTAAAGAGAACTGGCGTGCAATTCAAGACGTACACTTTGAGAGAGGACCAACCAGTCAGAGTTGAGATCAGAGAGCTTCCCGTGGTCACGGAGATAACTTTAATTACCAAAGCAATGGAAGCTAAGGGCTTTAAGATTCTTAATAACTTTCGGCTGACTAGAAGAAGGAGCAAACAGTCTCTATCTCTCTTTATTACCTCAAGGTTGAGCCCGTGACTAACCCGGAAGATTTATATGCATTAAACAGGCTCTTAGGCACAGAAATGAAATTGGAGCCGTGCACCGGATGCAAAGGTTTTGCTAGCCAATGCTATTCCTGTAATGAATTCTTCCATAGCAGCTTGGCATGCAACCTACCAATGCTTTGCGTCAAGTGTGCCGGACCCAATGCCGCCAAAGATTGCAAAGCAGACTACCTGCTCTGCTGCAATTGCAGCGGCCAACACGCTGCTACTTGGCGCGGTTGCCCGCGAAACCCGGGCAACTCGTCTGCAACTAAGAGCAGTAGGGCTCCCCAGCAGAAATTTAATTCTAACTCTCGCCCCCACCCCCAGGATTATACCCAGGGAACGCATGTCGTCCTTTCCGACCAGCTGGCATTAAGCCTAATCTTAAATTTGCATCTGTCGTTTCTGGCAAACCACAGGAATAAACCGCCCCACCTGCCAAAATTACCGGTCAAATTGTTGAGACACAGTCGGTTCCAGGGGTCGCTGCCCTAAATTCAAAATCTCAAGTTGATAGCACCAGTGCTATCAACTATACCGACTTCTTATTATCTCTCTTGGCCATGAGAAACACTCATGACAAGGAATTACTACTTGCCGCCTTCGAGCGAGCACTTCCCCAGCTTCGTATGCCGACTACGCAAATCGATATAGTTTGGCTTCTCTACCAGAGCTATGATGCTCTGGCTAGATAAGCCCCCCTGACCGTTCTTACCTGGCTTCGCCATGTTCTCTCTTTCGGCAACCCGTACCTTGCAGTCTCTCAAAGTCAGATTTTGGAACGTCAATGGGGTGCGTCCATCAGGTTTGACGAGATTCATGATTATGTTGTAAATGAAAACTTTGATATTTTTATGGTGAATAAAACTCACCTGACTCCCTCCTCCCCAGCAATCTGTAATTATGCAGGTTACTTCTCGTACAGAACGAGAGCTGGAGCGGGGGGCTGGTTACTGCACGTGGTGGTACTGCACTCTATGTTAAAAACAACATCCCTCATCATAGATTAAGTGTCCCGGCCTTCACGAAGCTTGAGGCCACAGCTATCAAAGTCACTCTTCCAAATTTGGTCCCGATTGCATTTGCTTCAGTAAATATCCCGCCTGCTAATAATACTAAATTACCTTCGTCTGAGCTTGAAGCACTCTTAGGACTTAGCAGTAACGTTATCATCTCTGGTGACCTAAATTTTCGCCACTGTTCTTGGGACATAGCTTCGAACAGTAAAGGCAATGAACTAAAACGATTGGCCCAGTGCGCCAACTTTGGATCGTAGCTCCACCCACCCACACTCACTTCTTTACAGGAAGGACCCCAACCATAATTGATTTGGTTCTTTTCAGAAATATTCCTTTCCATCATACGATCAGCGTCGCTGATACACTGACGTCTGATCACTTTCCTGTAATACTGACCCTTAATTTTAATAATTTATCTTTGGACTACCCGGTGGCGCTATTTACAAATTGGGACGATTTTTGTCACATTCTTAATAATTTTAGTACTGCCCCCTCTCAAAATTACCAGCACGTAAGACATTAATAAAAGCGTCCAAGATTTTAATCACTTACTGCTAGAGGCGGTAGCTGCAGCCTCGAAACCAAATCATTCAGGACCGAATTATCACTCGCTCCCGAGCGATATCAAAGCCAAAATTAAGCAGCGTAATCGGTTACGGAGAGATTGGTAGCGCAGTAGGTATCCTCCATTTGGTGCGCAACTCCGTAAACTTCATAGCGAGGTCAAGTCTATGATTCGAACTCACACTCAGCAACGCTGGCGTACTCACCTTGAGGGACTCACACCCACGAATCACAGTGTCTAGGGAACAGCTAAAAATACGAGAACAACAATTCCGCCTATTAATGGCCAACACTCTCTCGCCCAGACTGCAGAGGAAAAAGCTAATGCTATTGCAGACAGCTTGAAACATCAATTTTCAAGACACGAAGACCCTAACTTCAGCCATCTTTGCCCAGGCACTTTACATGATTTCCAACAGTCCAATCAGAATGCACTTAACGTACAAGCACCAAACGACCTTGATCCCCAGAAAATCCCCTTCAGAAAGGCCCAAAAAGGTAGTTTTGAAGGGGCTACCAGCAAACTATAACATTGAGGAAATAAAACTTTTTCTAACATCCATGGGATTAGATGTAGTCCGGATTTCTCAACTGAGAAACACTAAAACGAGATTCCACCTTCCGATCTTCCTACTCAGCCTTATGGCCACGGAAGACTGGCAGAGGATTTACAGACTGACAAGGTTAGGCTACTTGGCTGTGAAGGTGGAGGCCTTCAGAGCACGGGTCTTTAAAATTTGCTACCGGTGCCAGCAGTTCAACCACTCTTCTGAGAACTGCAGTATGCCACCCAAGTGCTTTAAGTGTGCTGAAGATCATTTGACACAGGACTGCCAGAGACCCAGGACGGAGAAGACAACGTGTGCAAATTGCAATGGAGACCACCCGGCGAACTTCAGGCAATGCCCGAAGAACCCCTGGAACAGAGGAAAGGCCCCGCGGTATGCCCCTCCCCCCCAAAACCACATACCCTCTTGGAGACAAAAGGTCCTCGGACTACCCCCCCATTCACCCCCTCAGGGCTCCTCGCACATAGTGACACAGGCAAACAGACACCAACCTTCAGCACCTACCAGATCGATGCAAGAGCAGGTCCCCAAACCATCGACCTCCAGAGAACTGACCCTGGAGGAAGTAAGAGCAGCTACAGCTGACATTAAAAGGAGATCGGAGTTAGATAAAGCCAGACAGGCAAAGGATAGACTTGACAGAAAGGTCCAGGATTGGAAACAAACTAAACGAGTCAGGGAGGAAGAGCTCGCGCAAACCCAGCTGTTAGTTAAAACGGGTGAAAAAAAGCAAAAGACTATCGAGTTCCAGAAGGACACTCACAAAAAAGTGCAAACCGCGGCTAAGGCTGATAACATGGAAGCTGAGACTGAACCGACTGATAAATCTGAAGCTGAAAAGATGGAGTATATCCTCAACCTCATCAGAGGATTTATCAGTATGTTCAATGTAGACGACATAAAACATCTGTTGATGCAGTTCGCAGAGTTAGTCCAAAAAAAGAGAGATCCTATGGTAATGGTCTTTGAGGCCCTTAAAATAATCGCGGACTTTAAAAGTAACAGTGAGAATCAAACCCGTCATAGCTAGGTCCCAAAAAGAATCCGTTAAAATAATATTTTGGAATGCGAACGGCTTATCTCCAAGAATAAATGAACTTAGGAATTATGTAAACGAAAATGACGTAGACGCCTTATTAATTCAGGAAACTAGAGTTAGAGAAAGTAAAAAACTAAACATAGCCAACTACTCTGGTTATCATAATCTTAGCTCAAATACTAATGCTAGAACGCACCATGGAGGAACAGCAATATACATTAAAAGAAATATTCCCCACGAGGAACTAAAAAACATAAATCTTCAAAGTATAGAAAATACTAGTAAAAAAATTAAAATTAATAATACTAGCCCGTTTATCCTAACCTCAACATATGTCAAAAATATGAGTAGAGTAGACGTAGCTGCGCAACTGGAACTGCTTTTCTCGCGACATCCACATACTCGCAGGCGACTTCAATGCACACCACCGAGCGTGGGGCTGTAGGAGAGCCAATTCACGCGGTACACAGATACATAGACTGCTGAACACCACAGACACTAACCTCATTGGACCGTCGACACCAATCTGCTTCTCAGGCTCCAACAGCTCATTCATAGATTTTATCCTAATGAGAAACATAGATTACGCTCACACTATTAGTACCCTGGATAAATTCGACTCGGATCATCAACCGGTACTGGTGACATTCGACCTGAACTCACCTCTTCCAGTCTCTCTGGGAGAAGAGAGGGTCAACTGGGAAGTATTCAAAAGAGCACTCTTCGAGCCGCACTTAGCGGTACATGACATAATGAGCACGGCGGATATTGACTCCGCCACGCACCCACTCACAACAGAAATCAAGAAAGCAATTGCCTCTGCCACAACACATAGTGAGTCCCCAAAAATGCCCACACTTTCCCACCATGTCAGATAATTAGTCAGGCAAAGAAATAGAATACGTAACACATGGCAGGCTAACAGAGACTCCACCCTTAAAAGGGAGCTTAACAGACTCACGTGCAAAGTCAGGGAAAAAATTGTCGCAGAAAAGCAGCAACAGTATAAAGAACAAATCGAATCCCTTAGCCCAGAAGACGTATCGCTCTGGCAATTCGCAAAAAGACTCAAGAAACCTCAAATTAAGCTCCCGCCACTAATAGATGGCGCTAAAATCGCGTACTCAGACGAGGAAAAAGCCGAAGCGCTCGCAAGCCATTATGAAAAGCAATTCTAACCAAACCACAATCTAATGTGTCAGGACACCCTAAGAATGGTTAGACAAACTTTACATAACTTTAGGGATTCCACGGTAACGACTGAGATTAATTCAGCCACCCCGCAGGAGATAGTAGAAATTATCAAAAACCGTAAAAGCCCAGGGCACGACAAAATCAGAAATATTGCGGTTAAAAACCTACCCTAAACGTAATATGTTACTTGACTATCTTAATAAATAAAATATTAAAACTAAACTATTTCCCCAAAGAATGGAAGGAAGCGATAATTATAACAATCCATAAGCCTGGTGAGGATGCCACAATTCCAGCCAAATACAGACCAATTAGTTTGCTACCGACACTTAGTAAAATTACTGAGAATATAATTCTTAAGAGACTGAACACGCACCTTAGTGAGAATGACATTATCATTCCGGAGCAGTTTGGATTTCGGCCAAAGCACTCCACCATTCATCAATTGCTGAGAGTGTTACAGTACATATCTTCCGATCTCAATAACAAGACACCTAAAGCTGCGATTTTTCTGGACATACAAAAAGCCTTTGATAAAGACTAGCGATTGTCGACTAGCGTACAAATTGATCAAGTTAAAAGTCCCTGACGCTCTTGTCAAACTTTTAATCTCATACTTAAATAACAGACACTTTCAAGTCAGAGTACGAGGTAATTTATCTACACCCAAGCTCATTAAAAGTAGTGTACCGCAAGATACTATCCTGGGCCCGACACTCTTTAACATATACCTGAACGACATCCCCAGGACTCCAAACACGGAGCTGGCACTCTATGCAGACGACAGTGCGATACTTGCAAAACACCCCTATGTCCCAGTAATGCACAGACAGCTACAACAACGCTTAGACATACTCCAAACCTGGCTGGAAAAATGGCGAATAAAATTATACCCCAATAAATGTCATTGGATTTATTTCTCGAGGAAACATAAACCTTCGCCGCCTTTGAACATAAACAACCATGTACTACGTGCGGAAAAGTCAACCATATACCTAGGTGTAACGATAGACTCCCACCTAACCTGGAAATTGCACGTAACAGATATAATAAAAAAGCGCATATGGCCACCGGAGCCCTATATCCAATGATAGGAAACGGAAATCTTAGTTATCAAAATAAGCTACTAACCTACAAATCGGTCATCCGCCCGGGAATGCTGTATGCAGCACCCGTATGGGGTATGCCTGTAAAACTACCATAGACTCCTTAGAAACAAGACAAAATAAAATCATTAGGTGTATCAGAGGAAAGCCCCTAGATATTTAAAAACATCGGTGATTAGAAAAAACTTCAAAATGAAAACCGTGAAAGCCCAAATTAAAAAGCTAGCGCTAGAATTCTACAATAATTTTCCATCTTTTCCAAATGAACTATTATTCAATCTGCATGACTATGATCATCGCAAGGCCGAATCTCGTAAGAGACCCCGCGCTGTTCTAAACATCGATAATCGGAATTAAAAAATCCGACCTCAAACATCTGATATTAAATAAAACTCGCGACTAATGTTTTATAAAAAAATATTCTAAACTCTAAGCTGCCAAAATGCTAGATAACCCTTAGATTTGCATCAACCCCCCCAAACTGCTTAAACTCTAAATGTGCAACAAACTGCCACACTAGGAGCTAGGACAAATAATAAAATGTAGAAAATAAAAACCTCGAACCTCCAATTATGGTCATAGAATTAACCACTTGGCCGGCTGAGAAAACTCTATCTTACTGACCCAGTTTTGTTCTCTTTCAAGAAGCAGTTCTGCAGCTAAACTAAACGCAGCGAGACTGGGGAAATGTTTGTTTTCCAACTGAACAGTCCCGTTCCCCCTATCACGCCTGTCAACAACGTAATGGTCATTAGTTTGCGCAGCAGGTGTCTGACCCCACTTTGCTTGCACCACGTGACATGCTCCCCTCAGAAAGGGGAAAACAAAATAGGGTGAGCTACAAAACAAGAATTGGATGGATCTTGCTTGACCAAAATATCGTTCTTTTTTTTTATAATCCCTTTCAATTTTATAGATAATTTTTTAATAGCAGTTTTCTCCTTATTTTTTAAGCAAACGCTATTTGAAGTTTAAATTGCATGATAAATGTATTTTGATTAATAAAATTTTGATACAACATTTTGCTTCATTTTCCTCTTTCTTATCGTAAAGCATGCAAAGAAAATATTATACATTTATTTTACAAATCAAATTTGATTTAGCTTTGATTATCATTTATCGAGGTTTAAGAAAATCTTTTATACATTTTCTATATACTCAAATAGAAACTTTTAAAAACTGTTGATTTATTAGAAGGACCCATAATGTATGAGCCATCAAACAACGAGGTTAAATTATTTTCTTTTTTATTTTCTGTATATAAGAATTAAAATAACAATGTTAATGTGCGGCAGCGTAAACTTTTATTCATAAATTATTTTTATTACGAATTCATACTGTTTTAAAATGCATAATTTCAACAAATATTCCTAAATTTCCAATTTTCTAGAAAGAGATAATCGTTTTAAGAAGTTAATGTTTGCATGGTGAGAAAATTTTTGTTTGTGTCTATTTTCTTATGAATGAATGTGCTAACTGGATGAAAATGTTGGGGATGCTAACTCATTTAAACATATTTAAAATTTCATATTTTTAATATAAATTTATTTGAAAATCATGAAATATCTTAAGGAAGATCCATTCTAGTGTTCTAAAATAAGTACCATTCGTTTTCTGACGCGAAGTTGCATGCGAGATGCTTGTTTGTTAGACATGTTTAACTCCCATTTTTCAAACATCTTTTTCTCAATATTAACTGCGAAACTCTCTTAAAATGATCATCGTGTGTTCATTGCAAACAACATTATCCACGTCCATGGACCGTTTTCACATTTATGTGCTCGTCAACAGTTAATATTCGATAACTGCAATTTCAACAAAAAATGTACTATGTTCCTTAATTCTGTGTGCTTTCACATAATTTTACATACTTTAGTAGCCGGCATAAAGGACTGAATGTGTTGCGGCGTTAATGTTCCACGTAACCGGAGTAAAGCTAGCTGCATGGTTGGATTGAATATGTTGAACATAAAATTATGAAACATACCAAGTCTTTCTACTACTTTTGCAAATATTGACTATTCCATGTTGACGAGAGTAGAATTAACTTTGTCCATAAATAATGTTATTTGCAGTGAGAGCGCGATCCTATATAATATTGTCTATGCCCAGTAAATATAGGGCTTTCAGCCAGCAAGAATATAGTATTCATGGCGAACCCCCATAATTAAAGACATATTGCAATGAAAAAACGTTTTAAGGGCCTTATTGTTGCCGCCTTTTCAGGTTAATAAAATATTACATGCAAAAACCTTTTTCACAAATATAATGCATTTGCGACAAAGTTTTTTCGGTAGGCTCACTTTTACATATACTTTGATATAAAGATGGAGATTAAAAGAGAAGTCCTTGAAACTCGTGCCAATATGTTTCCATGTGTACATTATTTAGGATGTTTCAAAGGATATTTATCTTTAAAAACGAATTATTTTTAGTGTCTTCTGAGAAAGTGACTATAGGCAAGAAAATTATATCCTACTCTGTAATCATAAACTTCTGAATCTCATAAATTGCATTCAATTACTAAATGTTAAATATTCATTTATTTACTCGTATTTATTTATTTATTTAAAATAGGCAAACTACAGGACAATGTCCCAGAAACATCTTGCAAGATAAAATATAATACAAAATATTAAAAATATATATATAAGAAAAACTAAAATACAAAGTATTTGCAACAAATGATTTTTAAAAGTAATTCCAGATGAATGCAAAACATCAAGATCACCAGAGAAGCTGTTGTAAAGTTTATAAAAGTTATTAATTTAACAATAACTACCAATATTAGTACCAAAAATATTTTTAGCAAATAAACTCAGACTTGGGTCAAAATAAAACTAATCGTCTTCTTTGTGAATTATTTGGTCTTTTTAGCACTGAGGAAAGTGATCCAAAGTGTTTTCGAAACAGTGGTAAATTTAAATTCAGAAATAAAGGGCAGCCAATAACTCAATAACGAATGTTTGTTTCTCTGAAATCGTAAGTGTACATTCATTATCAGAATAATCGAACTACATTGAATATTTTTATAAATCGTATGATTAGAAAACGAATAATTCGAATTATTACAATGACGTCTTGGACACGCTTACTCAAGAACAAATGTTGGCTTGCTGTGGAATTCATATAATATAAATTTACGTAAATTATATAGAATATGAATATAAGAGAATGTCGACTCCCACTCTACTCTAGATATTTTGTATTGGGTCTGCTAAGAGATGCATGATATACTATATAATATACATAACATCTAACATGATATACCTGTACATAAGCTTTTGAATTTTTAGTGACCAATCTTTGATTATTGTATAGAAACAGATCGTTCAAAAACGTTCAAGGTTTATACTCTGGCTTTTTTGGAAAACTACAATAAGCAATACTGCTTTTGTATGGTTTTCTTTTGTAACCAGTGGTTATCAAATATATAGTTTTATCAAAAATTGGTGGAAAACAATATGCATTAGATGCTATACAAAGACGGACTATTTCCAAACAAAAGCAAAATAATATATGACATATTTCATAACAATTAAAGTTTTTTATTTAAAGTAAAAATCAATAATGTTAATAATAATAATAATTTTAGTAATGTACATTATATGAAGTGTCTCAAACATTTCAAATATATAAGTTAAATATTTACAGGCGCAAAATACAGTTAAATATTTTTAACTGGTTGTATCGTTTCTTTTTTTAGTATTAAACTGTGCTACTGTGGGGGAACTTGCATGGAATAGAATGAATCCAACAAGTATTTAACCCCCCCCCCCCCCCCCCCCCCCCCCCCGCCCGGCCTTTTTCCCGGAGCGCGTTCCTTGCCGCTGATTACGGCGGATTTTCTATGCCCATTCAACCCTCGAGTCGGGAATCAGTGACTTTCTGTCTACAGCACGTTCTTCTCACGATATAACAAAGACCACCTCAAGTGCTTTCACAGACGTCGTTTTATTGCACAACACAAACAAATATTTGGTGCAATTACGACTTGTAGAAAAAAAATATTTGTGTGGAATGTTAGTCTTCTAGGGTGATTTAATTTTTCTCAAATGGTAACAATTATTAGAAATATATAAATGAACAGTTATGTCTTAGTGTTGAAAATAAATTCAAATAACTCTTTACATGGCAGAATTTGTGTAGTTTGCAGCATAACTGGACGTAATCCCCGAGTCGTTGGTTCAATACCCAACTATGAACGAGTATTGTATGTAACTAAAATATATTACAATTAGCGCTTGAACCAAAATCTTTAATGTTTATAACCGCAGGGTGTTGGTGTCCCATTCTAGCATTGTTTAAAAAGGTGAGAATGTATGCTAATTCAAGTAATTTCGTACATGGCGCGAGTGGTGTATCTGATAGCACGCATGACCACAATCTACGAGGCTCTGTTTTTATTCTTATTGTATTCGTGGAATTTGAAGTTGGTTGCATGGGATGACTAACTTATCAATCACACAGTGGTTCATAAAATATCGGAATATAGCAAGTTCTCTTGTTGCAAATCTAATTATCGTCTACACCATGCTGAAGAGCGGTATAATGGTTCCCGAATGCTGGTTGCTACACTGGAAGCGCGATTCCAAACTTTGGGAATGCGTTTGATTGGTGGGTTCCTTAGTTATCAAAGTACTCTCACTCCTGAATGCAGATTACTATTCCTATTCTTCAGAAACATATGCATCAGTTATTAAGCCGCAGTTGAGCATAGGACATTATGTATAACTTAAAATAATTCGGTAAATTACAATTAGTCTCATATATCTTATTTTAAAAGGTATTCTAACAACATTTCTTTATATTATTTATTTATAATGGTTCCACTTTTCTGTTATAAAATATTTTGCAGATTAAATATGATTTATAAATTATATCATAAGGAAATGAAATTTACGCAAATAATGATTACATATTGTAAAACATTTCACATGGTGATTGTTTCGAAATATTGATTCGATTTTTTTTTAAAACTATAGTTTTTGTATACAATTCAATACAAGAAAGTAAAAATATTAAAATACCTCAAAATAATTATTATATTGGAAACGTTTCATTACTTATTTTTTTATAGCTTTCACATATTAAGTCTTGGCCTCGGTTTCTGCTTTGTGTACCCAAGGAAAACGTTTAATCAAGTCTTATTACACTTCTTTTAATAAACAGCTCATCTTAAGAAGCTATTTGCCTTCCCCCCATTCTCTTAAAATATAGTTTTTGAAATAAAAATTTAAATAATATTATAGAGTATATATATCAAATGTATTTAAAATAAAAATCAGATATATTTATTATAACATAAGTACATTTATTAAAATGTACACTAAACGTATTTTTTAAAATGTATATTAAATGCATTTTATTAAGTTACAATGAGTACGAAAACGAATATTTGTAGAACTGCAATTATAATTTAACTAGTTTGTAGTATAATTTAACTAGATAAGTCCAACCATGTTTTCGGTTTATAAATCAAAAGTTATGAGAATTAAAAGCAATTAAATCATTATATGAATTTGTTATCCTTTTTCAGTATGGTTATGTTAGTATATTTCTTATCTAGTACTTATATCGCTTTATTAAGATTTATATGCCAATACCTTTTAATTTTCAATAGTGAGTAAAAATTATAATACTTCAATTAAAATATGTTTTGACTTTTATTGAGATAAATAACGTTGAGTGTTGTTAGTATACTGTTAAAATAAATAGTAGAAGGTAGTAGATTCCAATATGGTCCACCTAAGATTTGACTGATTTTTTTACCGACTGCAAATTATTTTTCTAAAAAATAAGTAAGCTGTTGATTAGAGGATTTAAGAGGGCAATTAAGAAAAAATACGCTGTTTTTGTGACCGTCACTTAAAAAATGCAATAATCTGCAATATATAACCGAATGAATACCAATCTCAAAGAATTATTTTCACAGCATTTGCTGCTCGTGAAATCGAACGATAAGCATGAAAACGAAACGTTGAGAAAGATGTCCGAGCTTCGTTGGCGGGGAGCAGGCAAGATAAGCGATCTTTGCTTCTTGACCTTTACAATGACCGGCCATAAATCAGATTCTCAGAACATCCTCTTTTCTTTCCGACATTTGGGGCAATGAAACTGTTGTATTGTAAGAAAGCTAGTCTGCGCCTTTGAAGGGGCTGTCGAAGCTGGTGGTCTCACAGAATGTGTTGACGAGTTATTACGTCTTCGGCCGGCGAGTGGTGAAAATCTTTCAGACGAATTATCTCGTCACAGGCGGTCAACTGGTTAATGTCACAGTTTGACGATAAGAACCACATATTGAAACTGGAGATCAAAAACGCTTCGCGGCTGGTGCTCTGTCCTGTACGACACTCATTAGGACCTTGATCCCATACACCTGGCTGAAGTTCATCACATTATACACAGCTTCAAAATGAAGAAATCACCCGGCCCTGATAAAATCAGCAACAGAATGCTGAAAAACCTTCCCTTTTCTTATGAGTGCTGGTTCACAGTGGTCTTAAATCATATGTTGGATCTTCGCTACTTTCCCCAGAGTTGGAAGACTGCTGACGTCATCCCTCTGATAAAAATTAACCAAAATCCTAATTTAGCAGAAAGCTACAGACCAATTAGTCTTCTATTAAGCCTTTTCAAAATTTTTGACTTAGTGTTGCTTAGATGTTTGACAAGTTTCTGCTGATCGAAAGATATTTTAATTCCTGAACAGCACGGCTTTCGATCTGATTTTTCCACGCATTCCTAACTCATGCGTGTAGTGGAAACTATTCACAAAAACTCTACCAACAAGCAGCTTACCAGTATAGTATTTTTCGACATAAGCAAGGCTTTTGATAAAACTTTTATTCCGGGTCTGCTAACCAAGCTGGTCCGACTTGGTATTTCGACACAACTTTTGGCTCTCAAATACTCGTATCTTACTAAACGTTCTTTCCGCGTAAGAGTTGAACAATCCCACTCTTCTCTTCAGCCAATCAGAGCCGGAGTGCCCCAGGGCGGAAATCTTAGTCCTCTCCTGTTCAACCTGTTCATTAATGACATTCCTAGGATCCCTCAAGAACAGCTGGACATCTTTGCAGATGACACAGTCCTGATTTCAAGAAGCTCTTCACCACACAACGCTATAATTACACTCCAAAGTTACATAAAGAATAGGCTTGAGCACTGGCTCGTGACCTGGAGAATCAAAGTTAATCCGACCAAGAGTGCAGCCGTCAATTTTCGCCCGCACTACCAAGAACTTAGACATAACTGCTCCCTCAAAATCTTCAATGATCCGATCCCCTTTTTATCATCTGTCAAGTATCCAGGCGTCACTCTCGACGACAAAATGCTTTTCAGTGAGCATATCAATAAGAAAGTTGAATCTGCTAATAAAATCTTCAGAACCTTCTTCCCTTTTCTTGGTAGAAAATCTCCTCTATCCCTCTACAATAAATTGATCATCTACAAACAAATCACAGAACCTGGCTTTTTGTATACCTGTCCTGTTTGGGGGTCGGCTGCAAAAAATCACATAGAGAAACTGCAAGTCTTTCAAAATAAAGTGTTACGCTGCATTGTAAATGCACCCTGGTTTGTACAGAACGAGGTGATACACCACGATCTTAAAGTCCCACAAGTTGCTGGGCAGATTCGGAAAACTTCACTAAATTTTTTCAGGAGAAACACTGGCAAACCCTGCCTGAGAAACTTGTATAGTAGCTACGACACTTCCACATCTTCCTATCTTAGGAAAAGAAGGCCTAGACACCTTCTTTCCGGGCCTACGGCGCCCCCGTGTAAGCGCCACAGACATTCTACGCCTCAGGCAGGTGTTTCCTAACCTAGCCCGCCGGGTGGCGACTGGTGGCTATTTCACCTTGGAATTGCCTTGGCAATTCCGGGGTGAAATGGAGAAACCTGATTCGTCCTCCCCGGTGACCTCTCAATCCATGAGAACAATCACTCTGCTTTGCTCGCGAATTTTTTGCCAGCCCGGTCTTTTCTTCAGTAGTGAATCAGCACAAGCTGATCATTTGCTGTAAATAAACAAATAACTGTGTTTAAATTGTAAATTTTGAAAAATTATGTGCCTGAAAAGGGCCTTCTTTTTCACGTCACTAAACTGTAAATCCAATAACTCTTTAACTTATTAAACTTTCATTGTAAACTTCTAATTATCTCTGACTGCATTTGCAATTTGTAAATCTTAAACTTGTAATTCAATCTTAACTTCTTAATCCTAACCTTGTATTTTAATAATTTTAAATACTTAAGTAATCTCAAACTAAGACTAGAAAAAATGGTCAAGGAATGGCAACAAACTAAACGTGTCTGAGAAGATAAGCTCGCGCAAGCACAGCTGACAGAGGAAAGGGTCGGAAAAAAACACAAGACTACCGAGAGCCAAAAGTATTTTTAAAAAAAAGATCAAACCGCGGTTGAGGCTGAGGATATGGAAGCTGAGACTGAACCTGCTGGTAAAAGCAATGATGAAAGGATGGATAAAATCCTCAACCTCATCAGAGGGTTTATCACCATGTTCGACCTAGATGCAATAAAACACCTGTTGATGCAGTTCGCTGAGCTAATACAAAAAAAGAGCGATCCAATGCAAATGGTCCTTGAGGCTTTTAAATTAATCGCGGATTTTAAAAATAACAGTGAGAATCCAAACCGCCATGGCTAGGTCCCAAAAAGAAAGCTTTAAAATAATATTTTGGAAAGCGAACGGCATATCTGCAAGAATAAATGAACTTAGGAGCTACGTAAATGAAAATGATGTAGATGCCCTGCTAATTGAGGAAACTAAAGTTAGAGAAAATAAAAACTAAATATAGCAAACTATATTGGCTATCACAACCTTAGCTCAAATACAACTACTAGAAACCTCCATGGAGGAACAGCAATATATATTAAAAGAAATATTCCCCACGAGGAAATAAACAACATAAATCTTCAAGGTATAGAAAATACTAGCATAAAAATTAAAATAAATAATGTAAACCCATTTATCCTAACTTCAATATATGTCAAAAGCATGAGTGGTATAAATGTAGCTGCCCAGCTGGAACTGCTTTTCTCGCGATATCCAAACACAATACTCGCGGGCGACTTCAATGTCCACCACCGAGCGTGGGGCAGCAGGAGAGCCAACATACGCGGTACACAGATACACAGATTACTGAACACAACAAACACCAACATTATTGCACTGTCGAGATCAATCTGCTTCTCAGGTGCCAACGACTCATTCATAGACTTTGTCCTAACGAGAAACAAAGAATACGCTAACACTATCGATACCCTGGATGAATTCGACTCGGATCATTTACCGGTATTGGTGACATTCGATCTGGGCACTCCCCTTCCAGCCTCTCTGGGACAAAAGAGGGTGAACTGGAACGTTTTCAAAAGAGCACTTTTTGAGCCGCACTTGGCAGTACCCAACATTATGAGCAAGGCGGATATTGACTCTGCCACACAAACACACACAACAGAAATCAAGAGAGCTATTGCCTCTGCCACAACACATCGTGAGTCATCAAAAATGCCCACAATTTCCCACCATGTCAAACAATTAGTTAGGCAAAGGAACAGAATACGTAAGACATGGCAGGCTAATTGAGACCCTACCCTCAAAAGGGAGCTCAACAGACTCACGTGGAAAGTCCGGGATAAAATTGTCGCAGAAAAGCAGAAACAGTACAAAGAGTTAATTGAATGCCTTAACCCGGAATACGTATCGCTCTGGCAATTCACTAAAAGACTCAGAAAACCTCAAATTAAACTTCCGCCACTAATATATGGCGTTAAAATCGCGTACCCAGACGAAGAAAAAGCAGAGGCGCTTGCTAGTCATTACGAAAAGCAATTTGAACCAAACCACGATCTAATGTCTCAGGACACACTAAGAATGGTTAGGCAAACTCTAAACAATTTCAGGAACTCCACGGTCACGGCTGAGGTTAACCCAGCCACCCTGCAAGAGATAATTGATATCATCAAAAATCGTAAAAGCCCAGGACATGACAAAATCAGGAATATCGCGGTGAAAAACCTACCCCTAAATATAATATTTTACTTGACCACCCTAATAAACAAAATACTAAAACTAAATTATTTCCCCAAGGAATGGAAGGAAGCGATAATTATAGCGATCAGGGGCGGTTATTCAGGGGCGCCGCGGGGCCGCGCGGACCCCCTTGATCAAGCACTTCAAATTCCTTTAGTTATATAGGTTAATTACAATTTTTAAGGAAATTATCTGAAATTTCTTTCAACTAAAAGTCGAATTATTGGAAATAAATGATAAAATTTGTCACTAGATGGCAGCACTAAAGCTTTGACTTTCAAAAAAATCTCTCATCCCCTCTTCATACTATATTAAATTTATAGGGAAAAATACTGCATTATAGGGAAAGACGAGGGATTTTAATAAGATCCGCGTCCCGTTAGCTACTCTCTGATAATAGAAAGAATGGTATGTGAATACAACGGCAATAGAAATTTCAGCTAAAAAAACAGACATTGCAATATTCCAATCTGATCTGAGCCGCGGCTTATATCGCGGCTCTCTTCTAAAGAAGCCAAGAAGACTCGAATACCGTGAACGACTGACTCGAATTGGCTGAGTTTCGCTAATTTGGCCTCGAATTTTTCTTGATAAATGAGTGTTCTCGCTCTCGCTTCTTTTTAAAATAATAAATTTGGATGTTTAAATAAATATTTGAAAATAAATTACTGTATTTATCTAATTCTGATTTATTTTATTGATCCTATTGACCCCTAGCTTTGTCAGTTTTGGTTCATGAAGAAATAGTTTAGTAGTATTAGATATAGAAAATAGAAATTCAAAAAAGTTTCGATATATATTTTGTGCTTTTTACTTCATTGAATAAGTGGGGGTTATTGATGGTGTTTTGGGGGTTCCGTTCTTCGTTTTTGGTAGAAAAATGCATTGTTTGGAGCACTCAGTTTAATTTCGCTGCGTAAGCGCCCGGACGGGGGGGGGGCATTTCTGATGTAGGGTGGTTCTGTCTGTCCTTCGGAAAGGGGATTATTTCTGATTTGGGGCAGTTCCATGCTTTGTTTGTGATGAATTTCAATGCGTTTGACTTCTTAATTGCTTAAAAGTCACGAGAATTGTATTTGTGGCATGCCCGTGGATATTTTTAGTGACACTTTCAGAAATGTGTTGTCTGAGGGGGTGGGTCTCTTGATTTACTCAGCTGTCTTACTTTTTCAGCTATTTAACATTAAAGATTGAAAATAATATAAATATTTGTTAAAGAAGTTAAAAATTAATTTTCAACCTGATACTTGATTCTTTGATCTGACGTTGTTTTCCTTAAAATCTCCCCCCTCCCCTCTTCACCGGCGACTATTCAATCCCCCTGGTTTTGCTTCTAATTTCATTGAAGTCCAATATTGATCCGATACTCCCTAGGCGTAAATTTCACTTGAGGTAGTCCTAAAATTTCTCATCTCGTTTCCTAATTAAGCGATTTTGAATCTACTGGCAGCTATAGTCTCTGCACTATCTATACGCGTATCGTCTGGACATGCATATTGTTTTATTCAAACCCTCTGAGCGTCACTTTTAGTTTAACTAGCCCGCACGGTTTTACTTCTCGGTTCCTAAATTGAGCGATTTTGAATCTTCTGGTAGCTACACTCTTTGTACCATTTGAATATACATATCTTTCATATCAATCCCCTGGGCGCAATTTTTACTTTAAGTAGTCCTCCTCTAATTTCACATCTCGGCTCCTAATTGAGCCATTTTGATTCCGTTGGTGGCTATAGTCCCGGCACCATTTGTACATGTGAACTGGATATACATATTTATTATGTCAGCTCCCTGGGCGCAACTTTCAGTTCGGTTAGCCCCCCCCCCTCCCGCCAAATTTCTTATTTCACCTTCTAATTGAGCGATTTAGATTTTGCTGGTGGCAATCACTTAGATATTCAACCTTATTATGTCAACCCTCTGGGCGTAACTTTTACTTTAAGTAGCCTCAATTTCATATTTCGGTTTTACAAAAATGCATCGCCTTGGTTCCTGAAATATCCGTGCACGATATTTCAAGACCGTACGATGTTTACATTTTCCGCTACAGACCTTACACACACACGTCGACACACAAACATCGTCTGTTATTATGTAATATGAAACAACCGTGGTGGAAGAGGGGAGACCCTCCTCTTTTTTATATTTACATTTTTATCTATCTTAGTGACACTTGCTCCGATTTTGATGCAATTTTCACACTGTATTTTCTACTCTACAATGGACCCACTCGATCTGCTCACTCTAAACTTTGATCTACTTTTGTTGAATCCGTGCAGCGAGCTAACTGCTTATTGCTATAGAAACCGATTGCTATATATAATGATTACTAGCAGGCAGAACTCGCTCATATCATTTTAAAGACGAATAGAGAAAACCATAATGCATAAGAACTTTCTGTAAATCCCAAAATCATTCTTAAACTTGTATGAAAATAGTTATTCCGTTTCTACATATAAACGGCCGTAGATTTAGTTGATTTTCGCTCTCTAATTATGTTGCTGTTTGGGTTACAAGGATGATCAGGTACAAAACTATTAGCCATATTGTGTACCTGAGAGAAATTGTGTGCATTTTGGGTGTACAAACAATTGCGCTAATCATAAAAAAATACTGCACATGCATACGACTGAGAGTATTTAATTTTTACAAATTTGATATAAATTTATTTAGAAATACATTCAAATAATTTCCATGGTTACAATAGGCTCTTATTCATTTTAAGGAAACTTGCAAATGCATATCAGCGCAAGTAAAATAATAATTTGGTATACAGTTATTTCGAGGTAACGCCGGAACTAATTTATCAGTGCCGGACAAACGACGAACTCGAAGTCTAAAAGACGTAATTGTCACAAACTGAGGAGGGATACTATAATATACATAAATACATATTATAGTATGCCTCTATACTTAAATATCCCCATCTATACATAAATACATATATGAGCGCCTCCCTCTACACCTCGCTCACGAGCCGCCACTGATAGCGATCCATAAGCCTGGTGAGGATTTCACAATTCCAGCCAACTACAGACCAATCAGCTTACTACCGACATTTAGTAAAATTACTGAGAAAATAATTCTTAATAGACTGAACACGCACCTTAGTGAGAATGACATTATCATTCCGGAGCAGTTTGGATTTCGGCCAAAACACTCCACCACTCATCAATTGTTGAGAGTGGTAGAGTACATATCTTCTGGACTTAATAGTAAGACACCCACAGTTGCGATTTTTCTTGACATACAAAAAGCATTTGATAAAGTGTGGCACTGTGGATTAGCATACAAATTGATCACTCTAAAAGTCCCTGACGCACTTGTCAAACTTTTAATCTTATACCTAAATAACAGACACTTCCAAGTTAGAGTAAAAGATAAATTGTCTACACCCAAGCTCATTAAAAGTAGTGTACCGCAAGGATCCATCCTGGGCCCAACACTCTTTAACATATATCTAAATGACATCCCCAGGACCCCAGACACGGAGCTGGCACTCTATGCAGACGACAGTGCGATACTTGCAAAACATCCTCAGTAATGCACAGACAGCTACAAAAACACTTAGACATACTCCAAACATGGCTGGAAAAATGGCGAATAAAATTAAACCCCAATAAATGTCATTGGATTTATTTCACTAGAAAACGTAAACCTCCGCCGTCTCTGCACTTTAACAACCATGCCCTAAAAGCGGAAAAATCTACTAAATACCTAGGTGTAACGATAGAATCCCACCTAACCTGGAAACAGCACGTAACGAACTTAATCAAAAAAGCGTATATAGCCACAGGAGCCTTATACCCAATGATAGGAAATGGAAATCTAAGTTATCAAAATAAACTCCTAATTTATAAATCGGTCATCCGCCCGGGAATGCTGTATGCAGCACCCGTATGGGGATATGCCTGTAAAACTACTATAGACTTACTAGAGACGAAACAAAACAAAACCCTAAGGATTATAAGGAAAGCCCTTAGATACTTAAGAAACGCGATAATTAGGAATGACTTCAACATAAAAACTGTTAGAGCCCAAATTAAAAAGCTAGCGCGAAAGTTCTGCAAAAATCTGCCATCTGTTCCAAATGAACTACAATTCAATCTGCATGACTATAATCATCGCAAAGCCGAATCACGTAAGAGACCCCTCGCGGTACTTAATATTAAAAATCGGAATTAGGTAAGTCCCACCTCAAATAGTTGAAATTAAATAAAAACCGCGATCAATGTTTTACTAAAAAATGTGCGTAAACTGCCAAATTGCTAGGAAATCCTTAAGTCTGCATGAACTCTCCAAAATTACTCAAACTCTAAATTTGCAACAAACTGCCACAGTAGGAGCTAGGTCAAATAATAAAAACAGTAAATCAAAAACCTCGAAACTCTAACTATGGGCAAATGAAATAATGTCACAGTATGAAGATAAAAACCACACCTAGAGATTGGAGATTAAAGGCGCTTCGCGCCTGGTGATCTTTTCTGGATGAAATCCTGTACTTCCTACCACCCTACCACCCGTTCGCATATATTGATATACATTTCGCATATATTGGAAAAAACTACTTTCTACGACTCCTCCTCCGTCCCGCCTATATTGGGGGAGGGGTAATGTGACGTAGACCCAAACGTCACTTCGCTTCCATCACAGGGCTTCGTCCAGAAAAGAGCACCAGCCGCGAAGAGCCTTTAATCTCCAATTTCTAGGTGTGGTTCTTATCTTCATAATGTGACATTATTTCATTTGCCCATAGTTGGAGGTTCGAGATTTTTGATTTACTGTTTTTATTATTTGACCTAGCTCCTAGTGTGGCAGTTTGTTGCTCATTTAGAGTTTGATTAATTTTGGGGAGTTGATGCAGACGTAAGGATTTCCTAGCAATTTGGCAGTTTACGCACATTTTTTAGAAAAACATTGATCGCGGTTTTTATTTAATTTCAACTATTTGAGGTGGGACTTACCTAATTCCGATTTTCAATATTAAGTACCGCGCGGCGTCTCTTACGTGTTTGGCCTTGCTATGATCATAGTCATGCAGATTGAATAGTAGTTCACCTGGAACAGATGGCAGATTTTTGTAGAATTTAAGCGCTAGCTTTTTTATTTGGGCTCTAACAGTTTTTATTTTGAAGTCTATCCTAATTACCGAGTTTCTTAAGTATCTAGGGGCTTTCTTTATAATCCATAGGGTTTTGTTTTGTTTCGTCTCTAGTAAGTCTATAGTAGTTTTACAGGCATATCCCCATACGGGTGCTGCATACAGCATTCCCGGGCGGATGACCGATTTATAAATTAGGAGTTTATTTTGATAACTTAGATTTCCGTTTCCTATCATTGGGTATAAGGCTTCTGTGGCTATATACGCTTTTTTGATTAAGTTCGTTATGTGCTGTTTCTAGGTTAGGTGGGAATCTATCGTTACACCTAGGTATTTAGTAGATTTTTCCGCTTTTAGGGCATGGTTGTTTAGGTACAGAGGCGGCGGAGGTTTACGTTTTCTAGAGAAATAAATCCAATGACATTTATTGGGGTTCAATTTTATTCGCCATTTTTTCAGCCATGTTTGGAGTCTACGTGATGACTCTTCACACCAGGGAGCTGCTGATGAACGGATTACTGGGACAGGAAGAGGACCAAGTCTACAAGATTCTAGGTTCGTTACTTTCTGTGAATTCTTTTTTTTTCGCCTAGAAATTGGATAGGTTTATTGATTGTGATATTTATGAGATTTCTAAATGTGAGGGATGTAATTCTAGTGTTAAAATCAAATGTAAAATGATAGAGCTAGGCTTAATTAAGGAAATTAAAGATGAAGATAAACTTAAAACGGTTGAAAATCCAAATAACAAAAGACAGCTGGAGGGGCAATCCACTAAGTATGCTCCTACTAAAAGCCAGATTGTAGAAGAAAACTTAAATATCCATGATAACATGGACTGTAATGAAGTAGCTGATAATGTTGTAAATGTAACTGACAATGATTATGTTAAAACTGAGACTTACGCTGAGATTGCCGCGCAACCAGTTGTGTTTAATAATGCACCTAAACCTAAAACGGTCGAAAATAGTGACAGGCTAAAAACAGTTGAGGTTGAGAAAAAAGACCCAAAACCTGAATATTTTTTCATCAAGTTCAATGCTAATTACAAGGTTCTCCTTAAAAAACTAAATGATATCTCAGGAAAAAGTATCTGGAAAGCTCACAGGAGACATGCTAAATCTGATTCCAAATGACGCTGACACCTACAGGGTTGTACAGCGCCATTTAAGTAGTGAGAAAATCCCCTTCCACAGCTTAAACCTAAAGACGGAAAGGCCAAAAAAGGTAGTTCTGAAGGGGCTACCAACAAATTATAGCATGGAGGAAATAAAAATCACTTTAACATCTGAAGGGTTAGATGTAGTCCGGGTTTCTCAACTGAGAAACACTAAAACGAGATTACCCCTGCCGATCTCCTTAGTCAGCCTTAGGCCTACGGAAGGCTGTCAAAGGGTCTACAGACTAACAAGATTAGGTTACTTGGCTGTGAAGGTAGAGGCCTTCAGAGCACGGGGCTTCAAAATCTGCTACCGATGCCAACCGTTCAATCACTCCTCGGAAAACTGCAGTATGCCACCTAAGTACCTTAAGTGTGCTGAAGAACACTTCACACGGGACAGCCGGAGAACTAGGTCTGAGAAGGCTACGTGTGCAAATTGCAATGGAGACCACCGAGAAAACTTCAGGCAATGCCAAAAGGAATGCGAAAAGATCCAAAAGGATACTCACAAAAAAGATCAAACCGCGGTTGAGGCTGAGGATTTGGAAGTTGAGACTGAACCTGCTGGTAAAAGCAATGATGAAAAGATGGATGAAATCCTCAACCTCATCAGAGGGTTTATCACCATGTTCGACCTAGATGCAATAAAACACCTGTTGATGCAGTTCGCAGAGCTAATACAAAAAAGAGCGATCCAATGCAAATGGTCTTTGAGGCTTTTAAATTAATCGCGGATATTAAAAATAACAGTGAGAATCAAACCCGCCATGGCTAGGTCCGAAAAAGAAAGCTTTAAAATATTATATTGGAATGCGAACGGCATATCTCCAAGAATAAATGAACTTAGGAGCAACGTGAATAAGAATGATGTAGATGCCCTGCTAATTCACGAAACTAAAGTTAGAAAAAATAAAAACTAAATATAGCAAACTATATTGGCTATAACAACCCTAGCTCAAATACAACCGCTAGAAACCCCCATGGAGGAATAGCAATATGTATTAAAAGAAATATTCCCTACGAGGAATAAACAACATAAATCTACAAGGTATAGAAAATACTAGCAAAAAAATTAAAATAAATAATGTAAATCCATTTATCCTAACTTCAATATATGTCCAAAACATGAGTGATATAAATGTAGCTGCGCAGCTGGAACTGCTATTCTCGCGATATCCAAACATAATACTCGCAGGCGACTTCAATGCACACCACCGAGGGTGGGGCAGCAGGAGAGCCAACATACGCGGTACACAGATACACTGATTACTGAACACAACCAACACCAACATCATTGCACCGTCGAAACCAACTTGCTTCTCAGGTGCCAACGGCTCATTCATACATTTCGTCCTAACGAGAAACATAGAATACGCTCACACTATCGATACCTTGGATGAATTCTTCTCGGATCATCTACCGGAATTGGTGACATTCGATCTGAACACTCCCCATCCAGCCTCTCTGGGACAAGAGAGGGTGAACTGGGACGTTTTCAAAAGAGCACTTTTGAGCTGCACTTGGCAGTACTTAACATTATGAGCACGGCGGATATTGACTCTGCCACACACACACTCACAACAGAAATCAAGAGAGCTATCGCCTCTGCCACAACACATCGTGAGTCGCCAAAAATGCCAACACTTCCCCACCATGTCAAACAATTAGTTAGGCAAAGGAACAGAATGCGTAAGACATGGCAGACTAATAGAGACCCTACCCTCAAAAGGGAGCTTAACAGACTTACGTGGAATGTCAGGGATAAAATTGTTGCAGAAAAGCAACAACAGTACAAAGAGTTAATTGAATCCCTTAGCGAGGAAGTCGTACCGCTCTGGTAATTCGCTAAAAGACCCAAAAAACCTCAAATTAAACTCCCGCCACTAATAGATGGCGTTAAAATCGCGTACTCAGACGAAGGAAAAGCAGAGGCGCTTGCTAGGCATTACGAAAAGCAATTTGAACCAAACCACGATCTAATGTGTCAGGACACCCTAAGAATTGTTAGGCAAACACTAAACAACTTCAGGAACTCCCCTGTCATAGCTGAGATTAACCCAGCCACCCCGCAAGAGATAATTGATAACATCAAAAACCTTAAAAATCATAAAAGCCCAGGGCACGGCAAAATCAGGAATATCGCGGTGAAAAACCTACCCCTAAATATAATATTTTACTTGACCACCCTAATAAACAAAATACTAAAACTGAATTATTTCCCCAAATAATGGAAGGAAGCGATAATTATAGCCATCCATAAGCCTGGTGAGGATGCCACAATTCCAGCCAACTACAGATCAATCAGCTTACTACCGATACTTATTAAAATTACTAAGAAAATAATTCTTAATAGACTGAACACGCACCTTAGTGAGAATGATATTATCATTCGGGAGCAGTTTGGATTTTGGCCAAAACACTCCACCACTCATCAATATCTGAGAGTGGTAGAGTACATATTTTATGGACTTAATAATAAGACACCAACAGCTGCGATTTTTCTTGACATACAAAAAGCATTTTATAAAGTGTGGAACTGTGGATTAGCATACAAATTGATCACTCTAAAAGTCCCTGACGCATTTGTCAAACTTTTAATCTCATACCTAAATAACAGACACTTCCAAGTTAGAGTAAAAGATAACTTGTCTACACCCAAGCTCATTAAAAGTAGTGTACCGCAAGGATCCATCCTTGTCCCGACACTCTTTAACATATATCTAAATGACATCCCCAGGACCCCAGACACGGAACTGGCATTCTATGCAGACGATAGTGCGATACTTGCAAAACACCCTTACGTCTCAATAATGCACAGACAGCTACAACAACACTCAAACATACTCCAAACATGGCTGGAAAAATGGCGAATAAAATTAAACCCCAATAAATGTTATTGGATTTATTTCTCTAGGAAACGTAAACCTCCACCGCCTTATTATCATTTATCAGTTATCCGCCATGGTCATTTATCAGTTATCAGGTCACTCAGCAGAGAAAAAACAGGATGGTTATTCTGCACGATTCTAGACAGCATTTCAATTCACGATTCTAGACAGCATTCAGGACAGTATCCACAGGAACTGTATCTTTCAAAAGAACTATAAGATCTATGGTACTGTGTTTTTAACGTTGAATCGTACATTTGGCGATTTTTCGAATGACAACATGCAATACTATTTCAAAGTACCTAATTAACTTATACTTCACACAACTCCAAATTAACAATTATCAATATTGATAACATCCTCAATAAATGATGTAGTCCGTGTATTAAAATATTTTAATAATTAATTCATCAATTAGGCGTCATTTTCACTAATTTAGCGTCATTTTTGCAATTTTGACGAAATTTTTGTCAACCTGGAGCGAAATATCGCCAAGTAGGCGATACTTTATTACATTATCCACCAAGTTTGCCATATACATCACCAATTGTTACAGACAAACCGAAAGAAGAGCATTTCTTATATATTAGAATGTATGCCCATCATATGACGAAAGTCAGAATTTGCTAAACATTATTACCAATTGGCGATATTTTCGTTAATTTAGCACTATAGTTGCCAAGTTGGCGATGTCCCACTAAATTTCTCGTCAAACGTTACGGACGGACAGCTCGAGAAATGGGTCATTCTTATAGTGTATTCTCATGTTTTTCCAAGATATTGAACTTTTATCAATTAGTTGCAATTTCATTGATTCAGCATCAGTTTCATCAAATTGACGAATAATTTATATCAATTGGGTGACATTTTCATCAATTTGACAACATTTAAAAAGTCACCAAGTTAAAGATATTTCGAAAAATTCGTCACCAAAAGCTTATCCAAACATTACGGACGAAAATATAGTATATTTTATAGTACTCGTAGTTTCTTATATTCTTTCCAAGATATTGAATATTCGTCAATTAGTCATCATTTTCATTGATTTAGCATCATTTTTATCAATTTAGCAACATTTTCTTTAATCTGGCAATATTTTAAAAAATCCTCAAGTTGGTGACATTCCGCAGATTCGTTGCCAAAATCTTGCCAAGTATTATGGACGGAGAAATAACCTATTCTTATAGCAGATAAATGACTATTGGCGTCTAAATGCAAAAGTATTCCGTAAAGAATCTTTTCTCATGAATATAACGGTCCAGATCCATGAGAGAATGTCAACAAATTTATCGAATGATATCACATGAAAAGTGAACATATTTTACAATAGTTAATATTTTGTGATTTTTTGATAAATATATTTTAAAAATGTGCAATATCTCGAGAACAGTTCATACTAGCATTCTAAAGTTTGTATCAATCGTTTTCTAATGAAAAAGTACATAAGACATGACTATTTACGTAACTTTATTAAAGGGTTTGATTTTTTCAAAATTTCATTCGAAAGTTTAGGAGGGTTCTGACCATTCGATTGCATTTAAAAACTATATGCTTCCAGTATTCACGGATTGTAATTTTTGTACCAAATTTTTTTTTCGAATCGCTTCATTGGTTCGTGAGATATCGTCTCCGCACACACAAACACACAGAGGGAGAGAGAGAGATACGCCTCAAAAATGTCTGATTCGTGTTCAAGGATGCTTGAAACTTTCTCTCCCGTTGAAAACTCAAATTCGAATTTTTGACCCCCGTCACAATACTTTTCTCATACATTGTACTATGTACTATATAAGGAAAGTAATAAATGAATGTATGGGAGAACACATTTTATATAACAGACAAAGATGTAATGATAAACAAGAAGCGAAGGGCCAGAGTGTATACCGATTCAGCAATTTCAGAAGTAATCTCTCATGCCACACGCCAAACGTCGCTTTATCGCCAGTTCTGGTTTATTCTCGCTACACGTGCAATTGGAGGGGAAAGACGAATTGTTTAATAAAGAATATTGTTCATAATTTGATTGCATATCAGATTGCGTATGAGAATGTCGTTAGATACATTTGTATCAGATTACTTAGAAGATTATTATTTGTAACAGATTATCTAGAAGATTATTTGTATCAGATTATTAGGGAAGATGTTAGGAAACTTATCAAAATATACAGTAGTATTTCAAAAACTGGTTTGATTATTTATAAATCAAATAACAATCCGACTAATGTGGTTTTCAAGTAATACTATTAAAATACATGTATTTAAAAACTTTGTGTACTGCATACAGATTGTTTGAAATTAGTTAAAGAAATGTTCGACACACATACATATAATTTATTATTTGAATGAAACGATTCTAATTTCGTAGAAAATATATGTGTAGAATCCGTATAATATTCAATTCTTATATAGTACAATAATCCGTAACGAAATTTGAAGATCATTTGAAAGGAGGAAATAATAAAATATTTGTCATTTTAAAAATGCAAAATTTGTAACATTTTAAGGAAATTTGCTTGGCATTTTTCAGTTTGTGGGAGCAATGTTGCTTTTTCGACACACGTAGGATAATGCAGCGTTTTTCAAGATGTGTTTGTTCTGCGGAACCCTTGGGGTTCTACGACGTGATAGTTTCAAGTAAATTTTCTTAAAAATTTAAAAACGGGTAAAGTTTTAATGCTTTTATACTTTTAAATTATTTTAATTTTAAATATTTTATTATTAAATTGAAGAATTTTAAATGTTATTGGAAAATAAATAAAAATATTTCCTAATTTAAATATGGTAAACAAATATCAAAATTAATTGCACTTTGCATTTAAAAATTCCCTGGCCAATTACATTTCCAGCAACTTACGTACGTGTAATCGTTCATTCAAATTAGTAATATATTTTACAATTATTTTTACGTCTAAGTTTGGCAAAATTGAAATTTTTAATACAAAAAATTAAAAAAATATGAAAAAGCCTTTATGCAATGGAAAGTGATGTGTACACTTCAATTTCGAAAGAACTGTTAAGTATTTCTATACTTTTTAGCACACTTATTTCATGCAGTCATATGAATTATTGGACAAACCAGAAGTTACATATTCAGACCAGGAAATCCTTAGTGAACCCTACCAATCTCTCCGGAATTCAATATTTAATCTATATCAGTCTTCATCTAAGCTGCACCTAAAGCAAAGTCTGAAAAACAGATGTTGAAATGAAAATATAAATTTTTGAATAGGAAGTGACATCTCTCTCCCGAACAAGAAGTGGAAATCCTTCATGAACCCTACCTCCTCCGTAATTTTATGCTGCATCCATATTAGCCACTATATCTTTTTAAACATCTAAATCCTACGAAATAGAGGTTTAAGAAAAATTCGTTAAAAACAATGGCAAATTGTAAAATTTTCCCACCAAAATCTGCATTTCAAAATTTTTTAGAGTAAAATTATATTATTATTTTTTGTACACACATGAGATAAATTGTCTGTGACTTACAGTTTTAAGTGGGTTGCCAACAATATACATTTACACTCAGTTTTATCCGTCACAGAAATGGATCTAATATAACAATTATAGATCTGAAGGACTAAATAAACTTTAATTGTTGTATACCGATTTAAAGGTATATTTATGCCGTAGAATGTAAAATCTCACTAATTTGATATTTATGGATTTTTTTTTTGTGAAATATAAAGATATATATATATATATAACATACATATATATATATATATATAATATATATATATATATATATATATATATATATATATATATATATATATATATAAATATATATAATATACATATATTATATATATATATATTATATATTATATATATATATATATATATTATATATTATATATATATATATTATATATTATATATATATATATATATATTATATATATATATATTATATATTATATATATATATATTATATATATATATATTATATATTATATATATATATATTATATATATAATGAATGTCTAATGAAATGTATTTCAAGGTATTTATGTTTCCTTTATTGTTCCAATCTATATGCTTGTTGTCCATATAACACAAGTTTATAGATAAAATCTATCTTGTGTTTCAGAAACAAGCATTTTTGTGTTCATTTCGAAGGTTAATTTCTTTAATGTGTGTGTTAATTAAGTGTTAATTTCTTTGTATTTTGTAGAAAATTTTGGAATAGTGTATTATGAGTTACTACATACATTCTAACTTTGGATTTACTAATTTATATTTATATATATTATATATATATATATATATATATATATATATATATATATTATATATATTATATATATATATTATATATATATATATATATATATATTATATATATATAATATATATATTATATATATTATATATATATATATATATATATATATATATATATATATATATATATATTATATATATATATTATATATATATATATTATATATATGTTACGAACCCCTCTCTGTCCATGCCAAGAAGACTGGGAAAGGTTTTTCTCGGCCCGCCATCTTATGTCTTCCAGAGTTTTGCAGCTGGCCACGCAATTTGATACTGCGGACTGCGGGGGGTCAAGGGCCAGATATTGGAGGGGAGGGCGATGGCGTTGGGAAGAAGAAAGACTTGCTTCGGAGATGCTGAACTGAACAGACGATCGGACTCGCAGAGTCCGGAATAGGATGTATGAGTCAATTTGAATCTGGGAAGATGTGTACATATATCTGTAAATATCTAGATGTAATAAATGTGTCGTGTGAAATGAAAGTGTTTTGCTTAGTATAGAAAACGAACCACCGAACGGGCTCAAGGCGATCAGCAATTGGAACTGAGAGCCGAGTTCGTTACACTGTCGCAGCCGACATAGGATAAATGCTAAGTAAATGGAAAGGTGGAATTGGCGTTGGAATAAATTGGATCGGAGTGAGTCATATGAGACTAATTTGTGTGTGTGTTTAATGTACGTAGTGGATTATCGATATAGCCTGTGACAAAGACCCCAACCCATAAGAAAGAATGATGATGACATCTGGTACAGAAGAAGAGGTAAGTGGAAATTTTCATAATTCATGGGTGATGCTCTCTGGTCTAGAGCGGATTTTAAATTAAATTGTAAAATTAGTAATGAGTTTAAAGGGGGTCATTTGGTTTGTGGGGAGTAAATTATTGATGGGAGTAAATTATGACTTTTAATGTTTTGTTAATAAATAACGGAAATTCCTAAATGAGCAGTGACATAAGTAATATATGGATAAAGATTTTGCTTTAATATACAAATGTGTTTAAATGTTGTTTTGATAAGAAATTATGGTAAATTTTTGCATGAAATTGTGTTACATTTAATATTAATGAGATATTTGTATGTGGAAATATAAATAATATTATGCATAGGATATTTTAGTATTAAGAGAAATTTTAGTTATATTACGTCTAGGGTATTTGGTTTTATATTAAAGAGAAACTATTTCACTGTAAAGGAAAAAATGATATATGTGATTGATAAAAGTGATTTGACATGTGCATATATTATGTATTTTGGGATGAAGGGGAAAAGGCAATATTGTGTATTAAGAGGGTGGTATGGTGTAAATTAGGGTGAGCTATTATTGTGTAGGTAATCTTTGGTTCTCGCGCAGTGGTTTAGGATGGCATATTTATTGGAAGAGAAGAAAATTGATCTTGTGAGGCTCTGTTATGAAATAGGCGAGACGGCGGATTCTGAGTGTGAAGTGGTGGAATTAAAAAATATAATTTGTGGGAGCAAGGAGTATGAGGAAGAAGCGATAAGGAATATATTGTATTCTATTAGGGAAGAGAGAGAAGAGAATGAAGAACGGGATAGAGAGAATAAAGAGTGGGAGAAAAGAAAATTAGAGTGCGATAGAAAGTTGAGAGAGTTGGAAAGAAAGGAGCAGAAAAAGAGGGAAAGCGAGATCAAATGGTTAATGTGGGAACTGGGAGTGAACCAGGATAATAGTGAAACCCAAATTGCACAGAATACCATTACCCGGAACTATAGCGGCCAAATTGGCAGAGCGGTGAAAAATGTGCATAAGAGCACAGTGTTGTGCTTCGCATGTAAAAAGTTAGGACACTATAGGTATGAATGCCCAGAAATATGTAGTGCGCTTAACAGTAAAGGGCTTAATTCGGAAAAGTCGCGAAAAATTCAGTTTGGAATATTTGAGGAGACTTGGGAAAAACCAGAATTGCCAAGCCTAGATATTCAGGTTGGGGCGAAAAGCGTTAATAAAATTAAGCGGCCTTTTCGGGTATCCGATCTCCTGAGTCTCAGAATGGAAAGCGAGAATCCCATTATGGAAAATGGGGGTGGGAAGTCTCAGAGAGAGGGGTTTCCTGTGGACAAGCTCTGGAGAGAAAGAGAAAAGATGGTGAGGGGGAGGAGTAATACAATGTCGCGAGTGGACCCTGCGCAGAAGAAAGAAAAGTCGGGGGGAGTTGAGAGTTTCCTGATCATAGATATGTCTAGATCACAGTTGTCCTTGAAGGAAAAGGGGACGATCGAGCAGGCGACCTCAAGTTCCGAGTCCGATAGTGCGCAATATATTAGGGACTGTAAGGAAAGGAAAGGGGCTGAGAAAGGCCATTCTGGGGTTCCAATATCTGTGAGTCCAATTATCACAGAAAAGGAAAATGTTACGAGTAGTTTAGAGACATTGGGGGTCTTGAAGAATTCGAAAGCAATGGATAAGAGTCGAATTACGGAGTGTGAGAGAAAGGAGACGGAGACAATGAACGAAAGATGGGGAACTGGAGAGTCAGTTACAGCCCAACGTGAGACAATAGGAACGGAAGGGAATGAAGTGTGCTCAGCTGAAAGTCATGAGAAAGCCATGTTAGTTAAAGTGGGAACAATGTTGGAAGGGAAATGTGAAGGAACAGGAATTATGGAGGTAGTTACGGGTTCGGTCAGTGAGAAGAAGCAAAGGGCTAGTGGGGGTAGAAGCAAGTTGGCTTCCCTGCGAGACCAATGTTATGGAGGGAATGGATCAATAGAGAAAAGGTGCAGGTATTCACGAGTAAAAATGAAGTTCTTAGTGCGGAAATTTAGGAGATTTAGAAGGAAACAGAAGATAAAATATGCTGGGAGTAGAAACAAGTTTGTTTTCCTGCGAGACCAATGTTATGGAGGGAATTGGTCAAGAGATATAATGTGTAATTATTCACGGGTGGAAATGAAGTTATTAGTGGGGGAATTTGGGAGATTTGGAAGGAAACCGAAGATGAAAATGAAATATGAGAGAGAAATTACATGGTCAGTGGAAAGAATGGAAGAGTGGGTCTCGATTTGTGTGATCAGAAAGTGGATATTGGATGATGAAAAGAAGTTGAGTTTACATCTGTGGGGGTTACTAGAATGGACTCCCGGGCAGGTGAAATGACGAAGGGGGTTACTGGCTCTATAATGATATATTGTGTGTTCTTTGAATAAAGTTTTGAGCCAGTAATCTAAAAATTGTGAAATTATGGAAAAATGTATGTGAATTGTAGTGTGTTTCATATTATTAAGGTATTTCTATATGTTAGTTTTAAGTGTAAACATTAGAAGTGTGAAATGGATAATTAGTGTTTTAAGCATAATTTTGGTTTGTAGTATGATTTTGTTTTAAGTGCTAAACAGTAGAAGTGGAAATTGATAATTAGTGTTTAAGAATAATTTTGGTTTAATGTATGATTTTGTTTAAATGTAAACATTTGAATGGGAAATTGATAATTGGTGTTTCAAGAATAATTTAGTGTTTATGGAAATATACTTTTGTGTATGAAATTTAAATTTTGATAATTATTATGTAATGGTTCGATCCTGTCACTGGCTCATAGAGGAATTCCGGGTTGCAGAGAGCATGACCTGTGTGTGGGAATTTCCACTGTTGGGAGGGGGTGCAGGATTTGGACTTTCCAGTCATCGTTGGTCAACGGATGGACTGAAAAGTGGGGGGAAGGTGTTACGAACCCCTCTCTGTCCATGCCAAGAAGACTGGGAAAGGTTTTTCTCGGCCCGCCATCTTATGTCTTCCAGAGTTTTGCAGCTGGCCACGCAATTTGATACTGCGGACTGCGGGGGGTCAAGGGCCAGATATTGGAGGGGAGGGCGATGGCGTTGGGAAGAAGAAAGACTTGCTTCGGAGATGCTGAACTGAACAGACGATCGGACTCGCAGAGTCCGGAATAGGATGTATGAGTCAATTTGAATCTGGGAAGATGTGTACATATATCTGTAAATATCTAGATGTAATAAATGTGTCGTGTGAAATGAAAGTGTTTTGCTTAGTATAGAAAACGAACCACCGAACGGGCTCAAGGCGATCAGCAATTGGAACTGAGAGCCGAGTTCGTTACACTGTCGCAGCCGACATAGGATAAATGCTAAGTAAATGGAAAGGTGGAATTGGCGTTGGAATAAATTGGATCGGAGTGAGTCATATGAGACTAATTTGTGTGTGTGTTTAATGTACGTAGTGGATTATCGATATAGCCTGTGACAAAGACCCCAACCCATAAGAAAGAATGATGATGACATCTGGTACAGAAGAAGAGGTAAGTGGAAATTTTCATAATTCATGGGTGATGCTCTCTGGTCTAGAGCGGATTTTAAATTAAATTGTAAAATTAGTAATGAGTTTAAAGGGGGTCATTTGGTTTGTGGGGAGTAAATTATTGATGGGAGTAAATTATGACTTTTAATGTTTTGTTAATAAATAACGGAAATTCCTAAATGAGCAGTGACATAAGTAATATATGGATAAAGATTTTGCTTTAATATACAAATGTGTTTAAATGTTGTTTTGATAAGAAATTATGGTAAATTTTTGCATGAAATTGTGTTACATTTAATATTAATGAGATATTTGTATGTGGAAATATAAATAATATTATGCATAGGATATTTTAGTATTAAGAGAAATTTTAGTTATATTACGTCTAGGGTATTTGGTTTTATATTAAAGAGAAACTATTTCACTGTAAAGGAAAAAATGATATATGTGATTGATAAAAGTGATTTGACATGTGCATATATTATGTATTTTGGGATGAAGGGGAAAAGGCAATATTGTGTATTAAGAGGGTGGTATGGTGTAAATTAGGGTGAGCTATTATTGTGTAGGTAATCTTTGGTTCTCGCGCAGTGGTTTAGGATGGCATATTTATTGGAAGAGAAGAAAATTGATCTTGTGAGGCTCTGTTATGAAATAGGCGAGACGGCGGATTCTGAGTGTGAAGTGGTGGAATTAAAAAATATAATTTGTGGGAGCAAGGAGTATGAGGAAGAAGCGATAAGGAATATATTGTATTCTATTAGGGAAGAGAGAGAAGAGAATGAAGAACGGGATAGAGAGAATAAAGAGTGGGAGAAAAGAAAATTAGAGTGCGATAGAAAGTTGAGAGAGTTGGAAAGAAAGGAGCAGAAAAAGAGGGAAAGCGAGATCAAATGGTTAATGTGGGAACTGGGAGTGAACCAGGATAATAGTGAAACCCAAATTGCACAGAATACCATTACCCGGAACTATAGCGGCCAAATTGGCAGAGCGGTGAAAAATGTGCATAAGAGCACAGTGTTGTGCTTCGCATGTAAAAAGTTAGGACACTATAGGTATGAATGCCCAGAAATATGTAGTGCGCTTAACAGTAAAGGGCTTAATTCGGAAAAGTCGCGAAAAATTCAGTTTGGAATATTTGAGGAGACTTGGGAAAAACCAGAATTGCCAAGCCTAGATATTCAGGTTGGGGCGAAAAGCGTTAATAAAATTAAGCGGCCTTTTCGGGTATCCGATCTCCTGAGTCTCAGAATGGAAAGCGAGAATCCCATTATGGAAAATGGGGGTGGGAAGTCTCAGAGAGAGGGGTTTCCTGTGGACAAGCTCTGGAGAGAAAGAGAAAAGATGGTGAGGGGGAGGAGTAATACAATGTCGCGAGTGGACCCTGCGCAGAAGAAAGAAAAGTCGGGGGGAGTTGAGAGTTTCCTGATCATAGATATGTCTAGATCACAGTTGTCCTTGAAGGAAAAGGGGACGATCGAGCAGGCGACCTCAAGTTCCGAGTCCGATAGTGCGCAATATATTAGGGACTGTAAGGAAAGGAAAGGGGCTGAGAAAGGCCATTCTGGGGTTCCAATATCTGTGAGTCCAATTATCACAGAAAAGGAAAATGTTACGAGTAGTTTAGAGACATTGGGGGTCTTGAAGAATTCGAAAGCAATGGATAAGAGTCGAATTACGGAGTGTGAGAGAAAGGAGACGGAGACAATGAACGAAAGATGGGGAACTGGAGAGTCAGTTACAGCCCAACGTGAGACAATAGGAACGGAAGGGAATGAAGTGTGCTCAGCTGAAAGTCATGAGAAAGCCATGTTAGTTAAAGTGGGAACAATGTTGGAAGGGAAATGTGAAGGAACAGGAATTATGGAGGTAGTTACGGGTTCGGTCAGTGAGAAGAAGCAAAGGGCTAGTGGGGGTAGAAGCAAGTTGGCTTCCCTGCGAGACCAATGTTATGGAGGGAATGGATCAATAGAGAAAAGGTGCAGATATTCACGAGTAAAAATGAAGTTCTTAGTGCGGAAATTTAGGAGATTTAGAAGGAAACAGAAGATAAAATATGCTGGGAGTAGAAACAAGTTTGTTTTCCTGCGAGACCAATGTTATGGAGGGAATTGGTCAAGAGATATAATGTGTAATTATTCACGGGTGGAAATGAAGTTATTAGTGGGGGAATTTGGGAGATTTGGAAGGAAACCGAAGATGAAAATGAAATATGAGAGAGAAATTACATGGTCAGTGGAAAGAATGGAAGAGTGGGTCTCGATTTGTGTGATCAGAAAGTGGATATTGGATGATGAAAAGAAGTTGAGTTTACATCTGTGGGGGTTACTAGAATGGACTCCCGGGCAGGTGAAATGACGAAGGGGGTTACTGGCTCTATAATGATATATTGTGTGTTCTTTGAATAAAGTTTTGAGCCAGTAATCTAAAAATTGTGAAATTATGGAAAAATGTATGTGAATTGTAGTGTGTTTCATATTATTAAGGTATTTCTATATGTTAGTTTTAAGTGTAAACATTAGAAGTGTGAAATGGATAATTAGTGTTTTAAGCATAATTTTGGTTTGTAGTATGATTTTGTTTTAAGTGCTAAACAGTAGAAGTGGAAATTGATAATTAGTGTTTAAGAATAATTTTGGTTTAATGTATGATTTTGTTTAAATGTAAACATTTGAATGGGAAATTGATAATTGGTGTTTCAAGAATAATTTAGTGTTTATGGAAATATACTTTTGTGTATGAAATTTAAATTTTGATAATTATTATGTAATGGTTCGATCCTGTCACTGGCTCATAGAGGAATTCCGGGTTGCAGAGAGCATGACCTGTGTGTGGGAATTTCCACTGTTGGGAGGGGGTGCAGGATTTGGACTTTCCAGTCATCGTTGGTCAACGGATGGACTGAAAAGTGGGGGGAAGGTGTTACGAACCCCTCTCTGTCCATGCCAAGAAGACTGGGAAAGGTTTTTCTCGGCCCGCCATCTTATGTCTTCCAGAGTTTTGCAGCTGGCCACGCAATTTGATACTGCGGACTGCGGGGGGTCAAGGGCCAGATATTGGAGGGGAGGGCGATGGCGTTGGGAAGAAGAAAGACTTGCTTCGGAGATGCTGAACTGAACAGACGATCGGACTCGCAGAGTCCGGAATAGGATGTATGAGTCAATTTGAATCTGGGAAGATGTGTACATATATCTGTAAATATCTAGATGTAATAAATGTGTCGTGTGAAATGAAAGTGTTTTGCTTAGTATAGAAAACGAACCACCGAACGGGCTCAAGGCGATCAGCAATTGGAACTGAGAGCCGAGTTCGTTACAATATATATATATATATATAATATATATATATATATATATATATATATATATATATATATTATATATATATATATATATGTATATATATATATATATATATATATATATTATATATATATATATATATATATATATATATATATATATTATATATATATATATATATATATATATATATATATATATATATATATATATATATATATATATATATATATATATATTATATATATATATATATATATTATATATATATATATATATATATATATATATATATATATATATATATGTTTGAAATGTAATAATAAGAATTATGTAAAAATAAAAAAAATAAAAAATAAATAAAAATTACAATTCAAGTAATATTAACATCACCATAGAAGCAAATTCACGGCCATAATGCCGATAAGAGAAAAGAACAGAACCTTTCCAAATTCGATGATTAATCAGAATAAAATTCATCTTCAGGTCTGAGTATTTAATTCTAATTAGCCCAAACAAATGCCTGTTTCAGATTAAGCAATAGTACATTACTATAAATGCTTAAACTCAGACTACAGACATCAAAATATATATATATATATATAATATATATATATATATATATATATATATATATATATATATTATATATATATATATATTATATATATATATATATATATATATATATAATAATAGAAGTTTGAAAATCCAATGAACGAAAAGTAAGAAGAAGTATATATATATATATATATATATATATATATATATATATATTATATATATATATATATATATATATATATATATATATATTATATATATATATATATATATATATATATTATATATATATACTATATATATATATATTATATATATATATATTACATATATATATATTATATATATATTATATATATATATATATTATATAATGCATAAAAAAGGAATGGATAAAAAGTGAAACAAGAAAGATCAATCATGCATAAGCATTGATTATGAAACACTTTCCAACTGAAATGTAATTTCATTTAAAAATTTCTAAAATGTGATTCATTCAGTGGTAATATCTTTTACATTATCACAGTACTACAGTAATTTATTATACTTAAATATTTAAAACTGTGTCGAAATATAAATCATCTGATTCTTTATGCAAAATCAATGAATATTTCATTCATATAACTTGTATTCCAGACTCCAGAGCTAAATAATTTTGTGTGAAAAAAATTCAGCAATTCTTATGTAATTGATCTTACAATCGCTTGAGATATTTGCATTCTGCATATGTTAAAATTAGGCTTCCTTGAAGAAATAATAAAAGTTTAGGGATCATTTAAAATCACAACTATTGTAATTGCATAGGCACGGAATTTAGATACACAGATAATACACAGATAATATATATGTGTATGTGTATGTACTTATCTACCAAATTTATTTTAAAATATGAAGCCACTCCCATATGCAAAACGTTTAAACAAATGGAGAGATATTTATTATATAATATCTCTCTCTTTTCTTTCTGGAAGATATCCCAAAGTCAGAATTTAATTGAATTTGTTTTTTTCCCTATATTAAATAATTTTTTTAATTAAAAAACTACTTAACATATTTTACTGAATTTTTTTTTATATATTCTATGGGATAATGTGAATATTTCCTAAAAATTTCGAAGCAATTCGTGAATTTTAAATTTACTTAAAAAATGTTTGAAAAATTAGGTCCCATAGGGTTCAATGTATTTCATTTTTTCAACCCGGGTTCAATAAAAAACTAATTGGGTGATATTATTTATTTATATTTCCATAGGTCCTACAGACCGTCTGAACAACATACTAAAATTTCATTTTGATAAACTCATTTTTACGGCAGTTATCGTGCTAACGGACAGACAGACAGACAGACAGACAGACAGACAGACAGACAGACAGAATGAACAAAGTCATAAACACTTTTCAACTTTGTTGTAAAGTGTTAAAAAGGAAGGAAGGCTTAGCAAAAAGCTTACTTGATGGCGGTAAGGGGTTGTGACCTCACGCCCCTGTTTTCAACGAACTCGTCATAAATGCCGCGGCACTGCACTCCTGGTCGCCAGCTTTGGCTCAAGCCCACCTCCGGAGTGACAATAAAAATTGTCACAAGACCTTCAAAAAGGAATGAACCGAGGACGAGAGTAAATTCTCTACCGTACAAGCGATCTGTATAGCTGACCTCGGTGAAATGTATACAGCATCTTATGATCGTGCTGCGGTCCTGCGTTTATGACGAGCTCGTTGAAAACTGGGGCGTGAGGTCACAACCCCTTACCGCCATCAAGTAAGCTTTTTGCTAAGCCTTCCTTCCTTTTTTCACTTTTTATCCATTCCTTTTTTATGCATTATATGGTGTATAGTACCTCTTGCTGCTTTGCGCATAATTACTATAACACATATATTTCTGATAATCCACTTTCTTTATATTATATATTTTATATATTATATATATATATATATATATATATATATATATATATATATATAATATATATATATATATATTATATATAATATATATATATATATATATATATATATATATATATATTATATATATATATATATATTATATATATATATATATATATTATATATATTGACAAGTCAGGAAGTCTTCATAATTGCAAACTATAAATTGTTATTTTTTCCTTGAAGGAGATAGATGCAAGTTCCAAATAAAGGTTTAAACTTAGTTTTATTTAGCATTTTGCTAAAAGAAATCTCATTTTGCTAATATATGTTCTAACATTAAGCAACAGGTTTCCGGTTTTCCCTAATTGTAATTTTGTACCAAATTTCGTTCGAATCGCTTCATTCGTTCGTGAGATATCATCTCCACAGATTTACTGACACACTCACGCCCTCACACATGCACACACATCAAACACATACATGCATGACTTTAAAAACGTCTGATTCGTGGACAAGGTTGCTTGAATCATGCTCTCCCGACAAAAACCGGAATTCAAATTTTCGCCTATATATATGAAAGTAAAAATCAATCCATTGCCTTAGAGCAGTGTTCTTCAACCTGTGTTCCGCGGAACCCTAGGGTTCCACTCAAACGCTTTAGGGGTTCCGCGAGTCGATACTACAATTCGAATGTTCGACATATGTATGTATAATACAAATACTTTATACGGAATATTTATCTGCTTGTTGAAGAGGAGAAATATCACGTGTTTCGCTCCGAAATAACCTTGAGAAGGAAAGTCTCTCCGCGCGTCACGTGATACATTTGGCGATCGCTTCGAAAGCCAGCCAATATCCGCGTGTAATGTGAGCGGAGGGGGCTGGCTTCGTATACACTCTGGCCGATGGCAAACAAGAAAGTTATGAAGAAACCGTCATATGGTGATAAATGGTTTGTATAATTCATTTTTGACGTAACTATTAAGCATTTTAATTCTCTTTTTCATATATATTTCTTATAGTCATACCAATTTTCAGGAAAACTGGTAGTGACATCTCCAAAATTGGAAATCAAAACTCTTAGTGAAGCCCCCTCCCCCGATGTTGAATCCATATCAGTCATCATCTAAGCTCTATCTATAGCCAGTCCTTAGAAATAGATGTCTCATGAAAATTTTTTTGAATCGAAAGTGGAAAAAAACTAAAACTAAAAAGAAATGAAAACAGAAACAGAAATGGAAATCTTTATCCCCAACCACCTCCCGAATTTAATGCTGAATTCATATCAGTCACCATCTCAGTTCTATCTATAACCAAGCTTAAGAAATAAAGTGTCAAAAAACATTTTTTTAACCTGAAGTGGAAAAAGAACTGAAGGTGGATATCCTCAGTAAACCTCCGTTCTGCTCCGGAATTTGATGCTGAATCCATATCTATAACCAATTTCGAAAACTAGATGTTTTATGGATAATTTTTGAATCAGATGTGGAAATGAAACCGGAAGTGCAAATTCTTAGTGAATCATCCAACCCCCTCTAGAATTTGATTCAGAATCCATATCATCAGTTATCATCTAAGCTCTATCTATAGCCAATTTTGAGATATAGACATTTCAAGCAAAATGATAATTTTTTAATCTAAAATG
This sequence comes from Amaurobius ferox, assembly GCA_951213105.1. Classification (NCBI taxonomy): domain Eukaryota; kingdom Metazoa; phylum Arthropoda; class Arachnida; order Araneae; family Amaurobiidae; genus Amaurobius; species Amaurobius ferox. Next base: position 102,305,611 of record OX578136.1, read on the forward strand.
AAAAAAGAACTGGAAGGGGGGGGGGGGGTAGAAATCCATAGTGAACCTCCAACCCCTTCGAAATATGATTCTAACTTCAAATCAGTTACTATCTGAGCTTTCTATAGCAGATCCAAAGAAAGAGATGTTTCAAGGAAGCATTTTTCTGAAAAAATTTAGTATAGCAAATGTTTGCCAGCAATAAAACTTATTACATAATATAGCACTACCTCAGTTAAACAAATGCCAAGGGCTTAGCATACATACTCGTTAAATCGAGGGACTCCTACATAAAACTAAAATCTTACCTTTAGTTTAAAATTTGTTGTGACTTCGAAAGTCCTATTTATAACCGCACATTTTGGTTTGCATAATTGGCATTCCGCCTTACTACTCCATTATCATGATATAACTTTGAAAGATTTTTCATCTAATGCTTCCCAAAATACATTTGCATTACGTGCGGCAGTATTTTCCATCTTTTCTCACATTTTTGCAATAACTAACTGTATTACATCTCTTTAATTTACTTAAAAAATATATACAATGCTTAGCAGAGTTGGGATTGCCTGTGTTTCTGTTTTCAAAAAGAATGCCCCCTTTTCTTTATATAGACAGGAAAGAGACATCTACCAAAGAACATCATTATATGATTCCTATATGAATGTAAAGTTTATTGCAGAAACTATACTTTTCAGAGTCCACCACAGATACTATACATTTCATTAATTCGGCAAGATTGCAAAGGCTGTTTAGATTGACTCTAGAAATGCGTTCAATGACTAGACAAAATACAGAATACACATTAGTCGTTTCGTCAAAGTATAGAAAATACTAGTATAAAAATTAAAATTATTAATACTAGCCCGTTTATCCTAACCTCAACATATGTCAAAAATATGAGTAGAGTAGACGTAGCTGCGCAATTGGAACTGCTTTTCTCGCGATATCCAAACACGATACTCGCAGGCGACTTCAAAGCACACCACCGAGCGTGGGGCTGTAGGAGAGCCAATTCACGCGGTACACAGATACATAGACTGCTGAACACCACTAACACTAACATTATTGCACCGTCGACACCAACCTGCTTCTCAGGCGCCAGCGGCACATTCATAGACTTTGTCTTAACAAGAAACATAGACTACGCTCACACTATTAGTACCCTAGATGCATTCGACTCGGATCATCTACCGGTACTGGTCACATTCGACCTGAACTCACCTCTTCCAGCCTCTTTGGGACAAGAGAGGGTCAACTGGGAAGTATTCAAAAGAGCACTCTTCGAGCCGCACTTAGCAGTTCCTAACATTATGAGCACGGCGGATATTGACTCTGCCACGCACACAATTACAACAGAAATCAAGAGAGCAACTGCCTCTGCCACAACACATCGTTAGTCTCCAAAATGTCCACACTTTCCCACCATGTCAAACAATTAGTCAGGCAAAGAAATAGAATACGTAAGACATGGCAGGCTAGCAGAGACCCCCGCCCTTAAAAGGGATCTTAACAGACTTACGTGCAAAGTCAAGGAAAAAATTGTAGCAGAAAAGCAGCAAAAGTATAAAGAACTAATCGAATCCCTTAGCCAGAAGACGTATCGCTCTGGCAATTCGCAAAAAGACTCAGGAAACCTCAAATTATACTCCCGCCACTAATAGATGGCGCTAAAATCGCGTACTCAGACGAGGAAAAAGCCGAGGCGCTCGCAAGCCATTATGAAAAACAATTCCAACCAAACCATGATCTAATGTGTCAGGATACCCTAAGAATGGTTAGACAAACTTTAAATAACTTCAGGAATTCCCCGGTAACGGATGAGATTAACCCAGCCACTCCGCAGGAGATAGTAGAAATTATCAAAAACCTCAGAAACCGTAAAAGCCCAGGGCACGACAAAATCAGAAATATTCCGGTAAAAAACCTACCCCTAAACGTAATATGTTATTTGACTATCTTAATAAATAAAATATTAAAACTAAACTATTTTCCCAAAGAATGGAAGGAAGCGATAATCATAGCAATCCCTAAGCCAAGTGAGGATGCTACAATTCCAGCCAACTACAGACCAATTAGCTTGCTACCGATACTTAGTAAAATTACTGAAAAAGTAATTCTTAAAAGACTGAACACGCACCTTAGTGAGAATGACATTATCATTCCGGAGCAGTTTGGATTTCGGTCAAAGCACTCCTCCACTCATCAATTGCTGAGAGTGGTAGAGTACATATTTTATGGTCTCAATAACAAGACACCCACAGCTGCGATTTTTCTGGACATACAAAAAGCCTTTGATAAAGTGTTGCACTGTGGATTAGCGTGCAAATTGATTACTTTAAAAGTCCCTGACGCTCTTGTCAAACATTTAATCTCATACTTAAATAACAGGCACTTTCAAGACAGAGTAGGAGGTAACTTATCTACACCCAAGCCCATTAAAAGTAGTGTACCGCAAGGTTCTATCCTGGGCCCGACACTCTTTAACATATACCTGAACGACATCCCCAGGACTCCAAACACAGAGCTCGAACTCTATGCAGACGACAGTGCGATACTTGCAAAACACCCCTATGTCTCAGTAATGCATAGACAGCTACAACAACATTTAGACATACTCCAAACATGGCTGGAAAAATGGCGAATAAAATTAAACCCCAATAAATGTCATTAGATTTATTTCTCGAGAAAAAACAAACCGCCGCCGCCACTGTATATAAACAATCATGCCTTACGCGCGGAAAAATCTACTAAATACCTAGGCGTAACGATAGATTCCCACCTAACCTGGAAACAGCACGTAACGAACTTAATCAAAAAAGCGTATATAACTACAGGAGCCTTATACCCAATGATCGGAAACGGAAATCTCAGTCATCAAAACAAATTGCTAATTTATAAATCGGTCGTCCGCCCGGGAATGCTGTATTCAGCACCCGTATGGGGATATGCCTGTAAAACTACAATAGACTTCCTTGAGACAAAACAAAACAAAATCCTACGGATTATCAGGAAAGCTCCCAGGTACTTAAGAAACTCGGTAATTAGGAATGACTTCAAAATAAAAACTGTTAGAGCCCAAATTAAAAAGCTAGCGCTTAAATTTGCCATCCGTTCCAAATGAATTGTTATTCGATCTGCATGACTATGATCATCGCAAGGCCAAATCTCATAAGAGACCCCGCGCTGTTCTAAACATCGATAATCGGAATTAAAAATCCCACCTCAAACATCTGATATTAAATAAAACTCGCGACTAATGTTCAAAACTCTAAGCTGCCAAAACGCTAGGTAATCTTTAGATCTGCATCAACCCCCAAACTGCTTAAACTCTAAATGTGCAACAAACTGCCACACTAGGAGCTAGGTCAAATAATAAAAAGTAGTAAATAAAAACCTCGAACCTCCAATTAGGGTCACTGAATTAATGTCACAGTTTGACGATAAGAACCACATATTGAAACTGAAGATTAAAGGCGCTTCGCGCCTGGTGCTCTGTCCTGTACGACTCTCGAATTTCCACTAAAAGTTCATTTCTTTGTTTGCTTAATGCTCTCACTAGTAGTTTGATTATTTTTAGGATAAGCAGGATTATTTAGGTTCGGTTTCTCTCTTTGCTTAGTTGCCTCGAGGGCTGCATTTTCGATTTGCTTTTTGGTTAGTTTAGTTAGTTTTAATTTAGATTGTGAACTTTCTTCACATTTACTAGTTACATTAGTATCAGCATTAGTGGAATTGACATCATTAGTAGTACATGTGACTTTACCTACGTTGGCTTTAAGAACCGGTATCTCAACAGCAGGGGAGGAAGGGGGTGGGTATAGTTAATCTGTACTTACCACAGCCCAGTACTGCAGCCACACACACACACACATCTGGTCCAGTTCCTCATTCATTAAGTCCATCCGACGATTCATCTACTCGCGAAATTTTTTGTCCTCCGGGCTCTTCGTCTCTTTTTCAGCAAGTGCAATCTCTGTTTCCAGCTCGGTCACTCTCTTTATAAGTGCTAGAGCACGTTCAATTGTAGTAGGAGGTACTAACACGCTAGCCTCATCATCAACAACGATCATCGCATTTCCGCCAGTCTCATGCCCAGGCGTTACCTGGGCTTCGCCGCTCATCTCGGGAGCACTCATCATTTCGTCCGACCGAATTATCACTCGCTCCCGAGTGATATCAAAGCCAAAATTAAGCAGCGTAATCGGTTGCGGAGAGATTGGTAGCGCAGTAGATATCCTCCATTTGGTGCGCAACTCCGTAAACTTCACAGCGAGGTCAAGTCTATGATTCGAACTCACACCCAGCAACGCTGGTGTACTCACCTTGAGGGACTCATACCCACGAATCACAGTCTCTGGCGAACAGCTAAGAACATGAGAACTACGAGAACAACAATTCCGCCCATTAATGGCCAACACTCTCTCGCCCAGACTGCGGTGGAAAAAGCTAATGCTATTGCAGACAGCTTGGAACTCCAATTTTCATCACACCAAGACCCTAACTTCAGCCATCTTTACACAGACACTTTACACGATTTCCAACAGACCAATCAGAATGCACTTAACGTACAAAAACCAAACGACCTTATCCCATACATCTGGCTGAAGTTCATCACATTATACACAGCTTCAAAGTGAAGAAATCTCTGGGCTCTGATAAAATCAGCAACAGAATACTGAAAACCTTCCCCTTTCTTATGAGTGTTGACTCATCGTGCTCTTAAGTCATATGTTGTATCTTTGCTACTTTCCCCAGAGTTGGAAGACTGCTGACGTCATCCCTCTGATCAAAATTAACCAAAATCCTTATCCAGCAGAAAGCTACAGACCAATTAGTCTTCTATCAAACCCTTCCAAAATTTTGGAGTTAGTGTTGCTTAGACGTTTGACTAGCTTCTGCAGTTCGAAAGATATTTTAATTTCTGAACAGCACGGCTTTCGATATGATTTTTCCACGCATTCCCAACTCATACGTGTAGTGGAAACTATTCACAAAAACTCTACCAACAAGCAGGTTACCAGCATAGTATTTTTCAACATATGCAAGGCTTTTGATAAAACTTTTATTCCGGGTCTGCTAACCAAGCTGGTCCGACTTGGTATTTCGACACAACTTTTGGCTCTCAACCACTCGTATCTTACTAAACGTTATTTCCGCGTACGAGTTGAACAATCCCACTCTTCTCTTCAGCCAATCAGAGCCGGAGTGCCCCAGGGCGGAAATCTTAGTCCTCTCCTGTTCAATCTGTTCATTAATGACATTCCTAGGATCCCTCAAGTACAGCTGGCCATCTTTGGAGATGACATAGCCCTGATTTCAAGAAGCTCTTCACCACACAAGGCTATTAATACACTCCAAAGTTACATAAAGAATAGCCTTGAGCACTGGCTCGTGACCTGGAGAATCGAAATTAATCCGACCAAGAATGCAGTCGGCATTTTTCGCCCGCACTACGAAGAGCTTAGACATAACTGCTCGCTTAAAATCTTCAATGATCCGATCTCCTTTTAATCATCTGTCAAGTATCTATGTGTCACTCTCAACAACAAAATGTTTTTCAGTGAGCATATCAATAAGAAAGTTGAATCTGGTAATAAAACCTTCAGAGACCTCCTCCCACTTCTTGGTATAAAATCTCATCTGTCCCTCTACAATAAATTGATCATCTACAAACATATCATAGCACCTGGCTTTTTGTATGCCTCTCCTGTCTGGAGGTCGGCTGCAAAAAGTCACATAGAGAAACTGCAAGTCTTTCAAAATAAAGTGTTGGGCTCCATTGTAAATGCACCCTGGTTTGTACAGAACGAGGTGATACATCACGATCTTAAAGTCCCACACGTTGCTGGTCAGATTCGGAAAACTTCACTAAATTTTTTCAGGTGAAACACTGGCAAACCCTGCCTGAGAAACTTGGATAGTAGCTACGACGCCTCCACACCTTCCTATCTTAGGAAAAGAAGGCCTAGACACCTTCTTTCCTGGCCTACGGCGCCCCTGTAGAAGCGCCCCAGATATTCTACGCCCCAGGCAGGTGTTTTCTACCTTGCCCGCCGAGCGGCGACTGATGGCTATTTTCACCTTGGAATTGCCCTGGCGATTCCGGGGTGAAATGGAGAGACCTGATTCGTCCTCCCCGGTGAGCTCTCAATCCATGTGACTTTGCTTTGCTCGCGAAATTTTTTGCCAGCCCGGTCTTTTCTTCAGTAATGAATCAGCACAAGCTGATCGTTTGTTGTAAATAAACAAATAACTGAGTTTAAATTGTAAATTTTGTAAAATTGTGTGCCTGAAAAGGGCCTTCACTAAACTTAACTGTAAATCCAATAACTCTTTAACTTATTAAACTTTCATTGCAAACTTCTAATTATCTCTGACTGCATCTGCAATTTGTAAATCTTAAACTTGTAATTCTATCTTAACTTCTTGATCCTAACCTTGTATTTTAACAACTTTAAATTCTTAAGTAATCTCAAATTTGTTTTTGGACTTCTCTTTCCCCAATACCTTCTTCGATTCAGATCGTCCGACCTACTAGAAAGGTGCAAGGTATCTGTTTGGACGGCCTGGAAGTGCCACCCAATTTAGGCCGGAACCCAGTGGGGGAGGCATCCACAGGGACCTCACCAATACCTTGGTGATTTCCTATTGGCCCGCTCGTATCCCTGGCCCCACCCTCCCCCTCTCTTGCAGCCACAGCTCAGCACTCAACCAGCAGCAGCCACTCCAAGACGAAGGCGGCACAACACCAGCCGCCTCTGACTCCTACACAGCAACCTCTCGAAGATGAATGCTATTCCTTATTGCTTTTACGGAAAAAACATCTACAGTGGACTTTCATACATTCGATATGGTCGTGAGGGACCTTCGGTCCCAGGAAGGCCGTAAGCAAGCGCTTTGGCTTGGCTCTAAACTTTCTTAAAATGATTTTGCGTATGCCCAGTATATAGAGTCATTCAGTTCCTTTCTGGACACCGTGGGAGTAGGTCGTTTTTGCGAAGAGCTCCGGTCAGCGACCCTGTGCTTTGCTTTTACCACGTGTTTTGATTTTCGACTTGTGTTTTTCAATAGTATGTGCGCTTCTTCTGCTCTTTGCGGCCTCTACTATTATCGATATTGCCATTTGAAAATTATGCTTCCTTTTCTATGCAATGGAGGGGATTTCATTTGAATTGGAGGTTGCTTTCAAGGACCTCCCAAGGACAGATATGTCCAGCGCCATTTCGCCTTTGGATGATTCTTCCACGTACTCAGAGGCGGTAAACATGGACTCTACTGATCTTGTGAATAGTATTATTGCCAGTTCAAATTCTATCGTGGGTGTATCAAATATATCAAAAAACTGCTATCCAGTGTCTGTGCTAATAATGAAAATCTCCTGGATTACCACGACCATTTAGTAAATTCGCCAACTGAACTTCCGGACCTTAATTTTATGGACTTTCTGAATTAACTAAGAGATTTAGGACGTAATGGATTACTGATTGAAAAAAGACAGTAATTGAGAACCTCGTCAAGCTTTCACTAATGATCTTCCTAGCCCAAAACAGCTATCAACAACCTGGTGAGCTCCGCTAGTTGAAAGCTGGATTCAAAGGTATGTGCGATAATATTCCCTTACTGATTTCTAGTCCTTCCCCTGCTAACTTGACTCATTGTATTGACAATATAGCTAATATTGGTCCCAATTTTAAATCCTTAACTGATGACCTTTTAAAATTCAAAGATGCTGATAAACGTGAACACGGTGATAGTGACATCCCCACCCAAACTAACAAACGTAAATATGTTAAACATTCAAATACTGAAGATATTTAAAAAGTTGAAAATATTACTATTGAAACCAGTAACAGATTTAACTTACTAATGAAAATTCTAATGATGTTGAGAATTCCAATTTGATTACAACTGATAACCCTAGTGTAAAGAATGTTGACAATTCTAATGCAATCAATGATACAGCCAAGTCAATTGATGCTGAAAAATCTAACATAAACAATACCAAATATACTAACCGTTCTGTTGTAATGACCAATCCCCCTCCCAGCCTTCCAAACCGGAACCTTTCGACATAAAGATGGTAGAAAACTGGAAGGCACTCTTAAACAATGCCACCAAAGACTTAGTTTTCAAAACCCCCATCCAGATGGCAGGCGAGTACGTCAGAATAAAACCAAAAAATGTCGAACAGTACAGAGCACTACAAAAAGGCTTGTTAGCAAATAAAATCCAATTCCATAGTATGAGCATAAAATCAGAAAGGCCCAAGAAGGTCCTCTTGAAAGGAATTCCCATTGACACTAATGGCCAAGAAATTAAAGAGACCTAGTATCTAAGGGATTTGACATCTAACGTGTGTCCCAACTAAGGAAATTCAAAACGAAAGAGCGACTTCCAATCTTCCTTGTGAATATCTACAATTCCGATAACTTTGATGAAATTTATGAACTATAGGAAGTGGTTGGCTTCATTGTCAAAATAACAGATTACGACCCCTTTCCCTGACTTCAGTATTATAACTGTCAATCATGGGGACATAGTTCTGACAATTGTAACCTCCCCCGCCTGTCTAAAATGTGCAGAGCCCCACCAAACCAAACAATGTACCAAATCAAAAGACCTCCCAGCAAAATGCATAAACTGTAAAGGACCCCACCCGGCTAACTATTTAGGATGCCCGACAGCCCCAACCAACAAGGGACCCTCCCCCCAAATCCAAACTGCAAGTACCCTCAGCAATACAAATCAAAACAATCAACCTGGTTCCTCTTCCCATCAAAACTCTAACTCTATTATCACCCATACCTATAAAAAGTCAAATCCAATTGCTCCCATCCCACCAACTACTTCAGTGCAGAAACCTTTCTGCACCCCCTCCTTCAGAGCCCTCCACTAGCACGGTCTGCCCTGAGCTAGAACCCTTTTCAGTCATACATGAAAAGTATAGGAAAAGAAAACTTGAGGAGAAAGAAAAAGAAACCCGTGAACTTAGCCTCACAGAGAACCAAAACAAGCCTTATTTTGTAAAGAGCTCCAACTTCACTGTCAAAAAAGCTAAGCCCACCTCTTCTCCTTATGCTCTGCTTCCTGTTGAAAATAACCAGCATGCTTCACCAACTCCTGTAGCTCTCCCACCTGAAAATCAAACTAGTACTAACAAAATGTCCATGATGTAATTGTTGAATCAGTCGTTTAGCATAGGGGGAGAGCATTTTTCGATCAATCTTCACCCTTTCAGGGGCTAGAGGGTATTCATTATGACAATCAAGTAAGGATTCGGGATACTTCAGATCCACTTCAAATACATATCTCTCTCGGGAATTATCCTTTAGGTTCATATCCAGGATTCAATCCAATTTTCTGTAGATATCCATTCAAAACCACCATAGGGCAGTGGTTGAGACATGACCCAACCATATAGGTAATTCGCTTCAAGATAGATAATGTGCTTATCAGGCTTAGTAGAATCGTAATTTTCCAAATAACGATTATTAGCCTCGGATCTACGCTGGCTAATCATACATATGCCACCGCGGATTCCACGTTCTATGAACAGTAGCATATTTTCATCTGTGAGTAGTTCTAGGGTTTGCCCAGTCATTTTTAAAGAGATCTGCCAAGCCAGTCCAGGAGCGGTCATTATATGAGCGGCGTCTAAATCATAGTTATTCTTACAAATTTTTCGAAAATTCTCAAATAGATCGGCTAATAGCAGTACATCTGTTTTCACATACAGGTCGTGATATTCTCTCAAGTTCATTATATTGAAGGTATCCCATACAGTCTGGGCAAGCCGATAAACTACACTCTTAATATCTTCGCCTTTAATATCATTATGAAATGCAGAAGGTGGAGGCTGTACATTTTCATCAAATTTTTTAAAGGATGTCATATAGCTATAGGGATACACTCCTTTCCTAATAAGAGCATTCTGTTGCACTATATCAGGAAAATGTTCTCTGAGAATATGAAATTCACTCAAGCCCAAGTTGGAAACTAACTTTTCCAGGGAAGCATTCAGAAACTGTAGGCTATCAATAAATTGTAAACAAACACGGGGCCCCTCTTTCTTTGAAATCTTAAAAGATATGTATTTTTCAATATTAGTGGCAATCACATCATTTTTATTGTCTTGCAATTTCCCAAAACTCAGCATAATATGATGACAGTCATAAAATTAAATTATGAAACACTATAGGAAAATTAATAGTTTGCCTATAGTTAAGATTACAGGCATTATGCAGGGCACCTCTATAGGCTCAAGTCACGTGACTGTGATCACGTACACAATCTGTTTTCAGTTCACGATGGCACACGTTACAATGGGTAGCTATTTCAAATTCAATTTCATTTTCCTTAGTCATTCGCAGTGGTTTAACATAACGTAATTTCTCTCCAAGATACTCTTTCTCCATTATCAAGTTGTTAAGGAAATGATTCACAGGGTCGATACCTCGATACACCGTAGCTTGTTTCAAGCATTTTCCACCAGGTCCTATAATAACATAGGCATATCCACAAGGTTCATGAATCGCTAGTCTATGCGTATAAGATTTAATGTTCGAGGGTTTAGTAGTGTCTTCTTTAACGATCAGGGCTACAAAGTCATCATATATTATGAAAGGGATGTAATGCTGATACTGTTTGTTCGTGAATTGGAGATATTTCTAATCTTCCGAGGGCATTTTAATGCGGTGAGGTGCATGCTCTTTGCAATATTGAACATGATCTTGTAAAAGATCGTCTCTACTATAACGATGTAAGCATCTATAACACACATATTGGGCTCCATTGTGTTTAGCTATATCTCCCAGCGAGCGAGATATATTCCTAATTAGTGTATAGTGTTGTTTATCTTCATCACTAATCAGCAGTAAATTAACGCAGTCTTCATCTTCACGTTTGGATATATGCAAAGGAAAAATTTCTTCGTCTTCATATCCATATACGTGTATCCGTATATTGTTCAATTTTTCAATCTGAGGAATCTTCACAACTGAAATAGGGTATTGAATATCTCCAAGTTTAATATCATTCTCAAAATTTTGGTAATGTATCACTCTATAAGGATGATCTTCACGAGATATATAGTATTTGTGAGCTAGTAGGCACCACACCAGACATTTCTAGTCTTCATTTCGAATATTTAGTAAAGCTTTCTTGGCAGCAAGTTTTGTTGACAAGGGTATATAGCTAGAAGCTGCAAGGGGCTTGCACTTTGCACAGAAAACATCTATCTTTTGTAAAGTCCATCCAGGGCCTCGGCTAACAAACTCTTCGTATAACATCAAGGTTTGAGAAAAAGCTTCTTCAACATCGTCGGGAGGGGTATCATCCTGTCACAACATCTGTTCTAAAATATGAGCTTGATACCTCTTGGCCATTTGCAATGTCACGAATAAATTGCACATACGCAATTAGATACCACTTAATAAATCTGTATTCGCTAACTTCGTCTTTTAATATCTTCAATAGCTGAGAGCGAATCTCATCAAAACGTAGCATAAGATCCCCTCTACACTTTCAGTGGGTTCCAAAATTTCTACAGAAAATACATCTAAACCCTTCTTCGCTGTAATCTTGGGACGTTTATTAGAAGTTGAGGCTAAAGCAGGAGCTTTTCTCTTTTAAGAACCATGTTCAATTCGCTGATGGCGCAGGGAATCACTTTTTTTGCTGAATATCAGTTCACAATGTTTGCATTTTATACCATCCTTCAGATGAAGTATCAAATTGCGCTTCAGGCTATCCCGTCTGGTAAACTGCATGGAGCATTGAGTGCATTCAAACACTTGAACGGGAGAATGCGTATTCGCATGTCAAGACAAGTCTTCCTTACGAACAAATGCACGTTCGCACACTTTACATCGATAATTCAAGGCATCATCATCAGAATGATTCTTCATATGTCTTGCTAAGGCATCTTTTCTAGAAAAGTGCTTATCACAAGATAAACACACCTGCAAAAGATTAAAAAATACAAGACTTCAGTATAAACTCGCTATTTTATGTAACAATGTTATACATTTTTCAAGATTTATATAAAGAAATCATCCAAAATAATAAAATTAGCAAGTTAAAGAATATATCCAGATACTAAAACCCCAATACATTTCATTAAATTCATAAAAACACCCATTAAATAAAGTTGTTACGCATCATAAAAATACAAATTTTAATAAAATGGTAGAATAAAATCACATTAAAACAAGTCTAATCACATGTCTAATCCTCCTCAAAGAGGGTGCATTACGCATAGGATCGTCAGTAACGGTAGGGGTAGTACCTCCGATATTAACAACTAAAGCACACTAATTCGTAGAACAACTTCAAACACGTCTTAACAGCACGAAACCCACAACAGAAATGATAAAATCGCTGTTTAAAGATCACTTACGCCCATTCATAAAAAAATAGTTCCTAGAATATCCTTCCGCCAAGGTCACCCCAAGGGTATTTCTAAAGAGTTCTTCGTGTATCCATCCGCCAAGGTCAGGTGAAGGTTATATCACGATTACCGTTAAACTTACTACACGTTAACGTAATTAGTCACAAACCTGATAAAAATAAACAATTCGTTCAAAATCGCAATCTATTATATCCTTTTAATAATCGTAATCGATACATTAAATAAATCCACGTCTTTAAAAATAATAGATTTTAATAAAATAATTAAAGAAAATCCCTTTGCGAGAAGAAAAATGTCTTAGTATCTCCAATTCCTATACAATACTGCAACGGGCCATCCTTTGCAAGCATAAGAATTCAAAGCCCCGCATAACATATACCAGAGGTGGATAACGCGCGTCCTTAATGCCGCATGGGGCCTACGTGATCTTCTTGTGCGGCCTTCATAAAAGCTAGCACTTGTATTAGTTAATATTTAAAAACTTTTTCATTTCTACTGTTAAAATCGGTTTGCGCCCACATTTCTCTTTTTTAAGAAATACTATTGAGCTATCAAAGTTTAATACTGCCTTATGTATACGTTGATGGGATGTTCGGTATATGTCAGCTTCGCAACGAAGTGATTTACCTGTTTTTCGCAAATTTAATATCAACTTTTTTTTCATTATAAGTAAATTCAGTAGCTCTCTTATTTTTTTCTATGTTGTTTTGCTTTCATGTAAGGGTTAAAAATATACGTTTTTAGGTTTCTTTAAGTTTAAATTTGATACCTAAAGAAAATCTCAACTTTATTTTGTCCACTTAATTTTATCAATTGCATTAAAACGTTTGTAAACTATCTATAAACTAACTAACATACGTTAATAAACATTTAAACTGAGCTTAATACAAAAACTAACTATAAAAATCTATTTTTAGCATAATTGCTACATCAAATCATCGGCTTTGAGCCAATTTTAATTTTGTCAACTTTATTTTGGCCGACATTGTATGTTTCAATGACTACTGGTGGGAATAGCCAATTGTACATTTCAAATGTTAGAACGCCATCTAGTGCAACAAGGCAAGACAACCAGACATGTTTATATGATCTCTACACAAAAACTATTTTCTTACTATTATTGTTTTGATTGACTCCATGTACGTTAAAATGTATTCTTTTTTCTGCACGAATGGCAACAGGAAGATTTAAGTTCGGGTTTTTTTGGAATTGTTTTGTTTTTAATTTAAATAAAGGAATGCTGTTTTTTTTTAAAACGGAAGAATTGTTAATAAAAGAAAAAGCGGTGTTTCTTTCTGTTTATCAATATTTTATCTCACTTGATGTTTTCGAATTGTGTTTGTGTATTTGAATATTAATAAAGTGTTTTATTATAAGTTTCTGTTGATTGAGATACAACAATTATGTACTAAAACAGACGCTTGGGACTTATCATTTGTAAATCTGGTAATGTGCTGGTAACAAACTCGTCTCGTACTGCTAACGGCCATTGTGAAAATCTCGTTATTGTTTTACTTATTCTGTGGTTTTACTAGTACACTGTGTTACTGTATTTCTAGCAAGTATACGCTTTCTTAGAGAAATATTTAATATTCGTTTTTTCCCCAGCATGTCAAATTGTAAGAGAAGAGAATTAAATGAAGAAAACAGAACATTTAATGTAGAGTGGGAGTTAGATTTTTTCTTTATTTCTGTGAAAGATAAAATGGTGTGTTTTTTGTGCAATACAGTTTTAACTACTTTGAAAAAAGCGAATACAAATAAACACTATTCGACTCATATAAAATATAAATATTTCAATTTAGAAGGTGAATCTCGAAAAGTTGCACTTCAAAAATTGAAAAATGAAAAGCATCATCAACAAGCGTCCTTTAGTGCTTTTGTAAAGAAAAATACCTTTGCAGTTGATGTTACTTACGAAATAGCATATATACTTGGAAAAAGAGGCAAACCATTTAGTGACGTAGAAATAATTAAAGCATGTATTGTTGAAGCAGTGGGTATGTCAGATCCAGAAAGAATTGCCAAATACAAACAATTGCCTCTTTCAAGAAGAATTATAACAGATCGACAGCACGAATTAGCTGAAAATATAACAGAGCAACTTCGCACAATTATACAAAATAAAGATATTTATTTTTCAATTGCTTTAGATGAAAGCACTGATAAAACTGACTCAGCGCAAGTTTTATATTTTATTCGTGCTGTAACTAACGATTTTCAATGATACGAAGAACTTCCTGCGCTGGGTACACTAACTGGAAGAACTCGTGGAGTTGACATTTTCGAAAACTTCAGAGAAATATGTCATCGATTGCAATAAAATGTCAGTAATTTAGTCAGTGTCTGCACCGATGACTTGGTCCACTGTCTAGGTTGCCAGATTACAGTGAGGGCATTTCTTATTTTCAGTAAAAAATATATTTCTGTCCTGCAGAAAGCATAGAGATGCTTCTCGAGTTGCCGGAATATTACCTTTGGTCAGCCATAAAGAGGAGTCCTTCATAGACACCAATTCCCTTTTAGTTGCAGTATACAACTTTTTATGCAGAGGTTTTGTATTTATATCGTTGTATAACATCTCAATTTGAGCATTTTAATGTTAAAATTATTTAGAAATACTTTTACTTAATTATTACTTTCCTTATATACATAATGTATAAGGAAAGTTTTGTGACGGGGTCGAAAATTCGAATTCGAGTTTTCGACGGGAGAGCACGTTCAAATATCCCTGATCACGAATCAAGCATTTTTTAAGTGATGTCTGTGTGTGTGTGTGTGTGTGTGTGAAAGTATGTGTGTGTGTGTGTGTGTCAGTGAGTCTGTGGAAACGATAACTGACGAACAAATGGACCGATTCGAACGAAATTTGGTACAAAAATCACAATCAGTAAACACTGGAAGCCTATTAATTTTATACGCAATCGAATGTTCAGAACCCCCCTAAATTTTCGCGTGAAATTTTGAAAAAATCGTCAAGAAATCAAAACCGCTAATAAAGTTACGCAAATAGACATTTCTTATATAATTTTTCATTAGAAAACGATTAACATAAATTTTAGAACGTTATTGAACATTTTTCAATAAAATTATCAAAAAGTCATATAAAATAAAAAAAAATATTTCCTATTGAGAAACATGTTCACTTTTCATAGGTAATATCTTGCGATAAATTGGGTGACATCATTCTCGTGGATCTAGCTCGTTCCATTCATGAAAAAAGATACTTCGAGTAATAATTTTGTATTTGAATGCCAATAGTCATTTATCTGCTGTAAGAATAACTTATTTCTTCGTCCATAACATTTGGCGAGATTTTGGCGACAAATTTGGCGGAATGTCGCCAACTTGGCAACTTTTTGAAATGTTGCCAAATTAACGAAAATATCATCAAATGGATGAAAATGACGCTAAATCAATGAAAATGGCGACTAATTGTCGAAAATTCAATATCTTGGAAATAATATAAGTATCTACAAGAAAAACCTATTTTTTTTTTACTGTAAAAGTAGTAAATTCATTACATTAGATAAGGAAAGTCATGTGTTGCCCACATCAGATTTTTTTCATTTGAAGTGGTGTTTAAATATGTAGTTGTTTATTATAATTTAAAAATCTGGATGAATATATATATATATAATTGAAGATTTTTATGATTACTTGTAATATATATATACCCGAGAAATACCAAAGAAAATTGCTTGTAAACTGAAGGTAAAGGTAAAAAAATTGCAAATCAGAAGCCAAGTGTAGCACGGCAAGAAGTTTGGAAATTGAATAAATGGAATCTAGTGAATATAAAAGGAGTAAAATGAAGATGAAAAGCATTTCTGAAACCATGTACGTTATCAAGGGCCATACATGTTTCATTAATGCTGACTCTACGTTTCTGTTTACACAACTGTAAAATGTATTACAGAAATAATGTAATATATATGTACACACACACACACACACACACATATATATATATATATATATATATATATATATATATATATATATATATATATATATATATATATATATATATATATATATATATATATATATATATATATATATATATATATATATATATATATATATATATATATATATATATATATATATATATATATATACTATTACGATAAAGTGAGACTAAAATAGGTTATATCCTAAATAAGCCTGAAGTTAAAAGAACGATTCACTACAAAGGAGGAGGCGCAAATGCTGCTCAAATTCCCTAGTAGAATGCATGAATGAAAGTAGATAAGAACGGGAGTGACCATATGAATTACATAAGAATGGTAGGGGTGGATTGTGACACCCCTTTCCCGCTTAAGCAAGGAATTCAAACCTTGCAAAGTAGGTCTTCAGAAATATAATAATTGGTCATTTTAGAAGAAACCAAAATTATAATACTTTTAGGAAAGACTGCATTTGCAAATGTAAAAAATTTGCAGATGAAGCTATAAAAAGAAATTATCCAGTCAATTTTGTACAACATTATTACAAATCGTTTTTTAAAGAAAATTTGTAATCTGATTATTGATAGAGAGATTTAATATTCATGACTGCGAAACTATTATCCTGATATATCTCTGCGCATGAGCAACTTTACTTATATAAAGAGACGTTCCATTGGGTTGGACTAGCGGATGTTTCTCTTTCAAGGATTCGTTTACTTCTTTGGTTCTAAGTCTGTTCTGGTGCTTTTGTTTTCGCACATTTGGGAGGCTGACCATGGAATTATGTTGGTTCCGTGAACGTTACCCGGGTTGTAAAAGCTGCTTTAAGCGGGAAAGGGGTGTCGCAATCCACTCCTACCATTCTTATGTAATTCATATGGTCACTCCCGTTCTTATCTACTTTCATTCATATATATATATATATATATATATATATATATATATATAATACAAATTTTCTTAATGTATCCTATTTTCATTTTTTGATGCCTGTAGTCTGGGTTGGAGTATTTATAGTAATGTACTATTGCTCTATCTGAAACAGGCATGTGTTTGGGTTAGTTAGAGTTAAATACTCAGACCTGAGGAGGAATTTAACTCTGACTAATCATCGAATTTGGGCTGGTGCTGTTCTCTCCTCTTATCGGCATTATGGCCGTGAATTTGCTTCTATGGTGATGTTAATATTACTTGAATTTTTTTTTATTATTACATAATTTTTTATTATTACATATTTCTAATATATATATATATATATATATATATATATTATTGTTATTAATATCAGCTAATAACTACAGTACTACAGATTCAATTTAGATCTAACATTTGTATTTATCTAACATTTGTAAACATTTGTATTTAAAATTAAGATCATTTTGTCTTAAGCACTGGTAGCACTGTTTTCCTATTGTCTGATATTTCCTTTCATATCCTCTTTACATAATTTTCCTACGTATTGTTTTTGAACCAGGGTATGACACTGATCATGTATTAAATTAGTTTTACTATTATTAGTTTTATTTTAATTTTAATTTTATCTTTTTTATTATATATATATATATATAATAGTAGTTTGAAAATCCAATGAACGAAAAGTAAGAAGATGCAACACGATAAACCTAATTTTCTAAAACACCTACAGAATAAAATATAAAACAGCAAATCATCAATAAAATGGAAAAAAATACAAAACACGAGTTATCAAGTTGCAGAAAATCAACAAAATTCAAAGATATGGAAACGAATACAGAAAAACTTAATAAATCAAGCTATATCGCTATACATGTGGAAAAAGGGCTAAACCTAAACAAATGAAAGTGTTCACTTCGTAAAATTCGTTCTCAAGTCCAAGTATTTGGACGAAGCAAACACAAAACATCTATGTTTCTGAAGAAATAGATAGATTATATCTATGAACTATTTCTACTTGGACGACATACATAAAGAAGGAATAAAAAAGAAAAAAATGAATACCTGGAAAATGCACAGCATATGTACAAACGAGTCGAAACTGGGAACTCTGATTGAAGAGACCAGTGTTGCCATTTGCAAAGAAAAAATAAAAATCAATCTACTGTTGCCATTCATAAGAATTGAAAAACAGTAAAGCGAAATGGCAAGAAAAAGTAATAATATACAAAAAGAGCTAATATAAGGAGGGGCTAATAATAGGAATGCTGAAGTGGAAGAGGATGTAAAAAAAGTATTAAAAATACAAGAGAACGGAGATGTCTGGCTAATATAAGATTCTATGAACAGAATTATATGATACTATGAAAATAATTATAAAAATCCAGCTATTCTAAATTTTTTAACAATACCATTTACTAAATAAGAGGGATATTTATATAAATTGCTGGTAATTTTTAGATTATTTATATGCCTAGCATGAAATTTTTTATCAGATAATCTATAAATTCTAAAAAGCTGATTATGTATAATATTTCTAAACAATTGAATCGAATTACAGGAATTAAATGGTAAGATTTTAATATTAAAATTATAATAGTCTTTTTTATCATATAAATTTGTAACAATTCTATTAGAAGGATCAATAAAAAGAATTAAATTCAAAAAATTAACATTATTACTAATAGTAGTTTCATTAGGAATTAATTCCAGATTGTGTGGATAGAAATCTATATCTATGAGATAATTTTCTGTATGTACTAAGCAAATCAGATCATTAACATATCTGTAAAAAGTATAATCTATTGAAGTAAAAGAGTTTTCATAATGATAAAGGTATAAATTAGCTAACATACTGCTACTGCAGCCACCCTGTGGAACTCCTCAGACTTTAAATATAATTTATTTCCTTGAAAAATATAATTATTGAAAATAACAAAGTCAAGAAGTTTAGGAAAATTTATAAAATTAATTTGATTTGAAAGATTAGTAATATAAGCATTTATATATATATATATATATATATGTGTGTGTGTGTGTGTGTGTGTGTGTGTGTGTGTGTGTGTGTGTGTGCTTACATAAATAAAAATACCAACAGTGAAATATAAAAAATTACAGCGTTATCTATGAATCTAATAATTTTATAAAAAAAATAATAATTAATGATTAATGTTATAACAAGTTTTTACCCTTATGTGAATACAAAAATACTTTATATTGTATCTTTTTATGTCAAATAATAAATAAATAAGGACTTAATTTTATTTGTTATTTTTCTATATAATGCACAAATTGTTAAAACTATACCTAACTATAATAATTTCATAAAAGTCGCATTTATAGGTACATCAACTTATGCGGCCTCCTATATTACTACCTAATTTACATGTGGCCTCTAATGATAAAAAGTTTCCCCACCTCTGACATATACCCTTTTCTCCCTCTCCCTGCCTGAGACACCAACACTCATCGCCATTACTTCCCCACACGATGAACGTAACCCATAACAATCAGAATCCATAATAAAACATTCACCTTCGCCTCCAACGTACATTCAAGTACCTCCGTAATTTAACGCAGACACCGGTATTTTTACAAGAAAACACACTTTATAGGGATTCATAGTATGGATATGGAACAAAAAATCATGAAAAACCATCAAATTCACCCAGAAACTATCTAAATTACTTATAATTACTTTTTTAATGTTATAAATGGTTATATAGCATATGTAGATGATAATTATAAGTAATTTGAGGGGTTTAGCTAGTTTCTGGGTGAATTTGATGATTTTTTGTTCCATGTCCTTTGTATGAATCCCTGTAAAGTGTGTTTTCTTGTAAAAATACCGGTGTCTGCATTAAATTACGGGGGTATTTGAATGGACGTTGGGGGCGAAGGTGAATGTTTTATTATGGATTCTGGTTGCTATGGGTTACGTTTAGCGTGTGGGGAAGTAATGGCGATGAGTGTTGGTGTCTAATGGTGTTATTACACGGAGCAATTCCTTCCAGCAATTTTCCAGCAACACCATACATTTCAATGGGAAGAAATCTTGCCGCCGAATTGCCGCAATTCGTTCATGATCGGCAATAAAAATTGCTCAATTTCTGAGCAGAGAACCAATCAGAGGACGATAAAATTGGACGTCACTACGCTCCGCCTTTCCTCTTCTCATTTGCATTCAAGATGGCGATGGCGACTGTAATGCAAACACGTCGAACCAGCTCAATTACGTTAGAATCTGGAGTTGTAAAAATTAATAGAACTTCTACCAAATTACAGATACCTGTGGGATATAAAATATCCACATTATACGAAAAAAAACCCCACTAAATAATGCTTCTTGGAATGAACACGGCAGTATTAAAAAGGAGGGGCGTTTGAGAAAGGCGGGGCCTAAAGTATCATTGCCGGGAGGAATTTCTAAAGTCTGGAGATGGAAAAATAATAATAGAACTTTTAACAAATTACAGACACCTTTAGGATATAAAAGATTCGAATTATACGAAAAACACACCAACGAATGCTTTCTGAAATGAAATCGCGACATTAGAGAGAAGGGACCTGTTAAAGAGGAGGAGCCTAAAGTATGATTGACGTCCGGAATTGCAAAACTTCGACAATAAAAATTGCCCTGTGTAATAACACCATTAGGCACGTTCCGAAAACGTACCCGCTATACCCCCTGCTGTGAACCGATTCTTTGCTATTGGCTGAGTTAAATGACGTCATGGGCGGAGCCTAATATACACTTTGAAGTTGTCGTCTTCGAGATTATACATGCAAAAAAAAATGTTTGTTATTAAATCGGGAAGAAAATTATGATAGAAAGAAATAGTGCAAAGATATAACGTTGTATGAAAATATACGGAGATATATACACGTTCGTAAAACAACACACCAGCACGTGCACGTGCTATTTTTGTTAATTGCTATTTAATATTCACTGACTATATATTCTATATGTATAAATTTAGGTAAGTAGTATATGATACATTTATTACAATTTTTGCGAGTAAAATGCTGACACTGGAACGTTATACCTTATACATCTGTAATAATTCGATTGAATGATTTTCTAACTTATTTTTTATAATACCTAATTTTAGATAGAAGATCGCCGACCAAATATGAATATATCAAAACATGTACTGCAATATTTCACCTGGCCTGTTTAAATAACTTAAGTGGTCAGATGTTTTTATTGTTGTATCAGTTAAATTAAAGGAGAAACTTTGATTTATTTCCTTCTAGGCTAATTAAATTTGTGTAGAAGACAGCAATATATTTTTTAATCTGATTCATAGTTAATTTGTTTATCACAGTGTGTTATAGTATAAAAGTGTAAAGATGTTATACAAATTAATAAAATTAATATATATATATTAATAATATATAATATATTAATATATAATAAATAAATAAATATATATATATATATATATATATATTCTATATGTATATATCAAGTTGTAATTTAAATAGCATATATATGAAGTTTCATTTCAATTGTATGGGTGTTGATTTTGAGATTTTATTGATATTAAGTAACATTCTGAAGAAAGCAAACGCTAATAACCATTATCTAATGTTATAGCGAGTGAGCTGCCAGCGCAGCGACACCTAGAAAAGAAAGGAAGAAGAAGAAGAAGAGAGTAGGACTCACGACATCGGTTCGAAGCCCACCAGTTTTGTTATGTGGAAGACCCAGACCGTCCGACTCGTCCAGAGGACTTAGAGTAACTAGTAGCCAGTTTTGTTATGTGAAATTTTTAACTCTGTAATGTTTGTGATGTATTTGTGAAAAGTTTAATAGTGTCATTAAACTTAAAAATGTGTATCCGTGTCAATCATGTATAACTAGCGGATATAGTTTGGCGCCCGAACGTGCGGCCGGTGTTTGTGTGTTCTCAAAACGACGGACAAAAAGAACTCTTGGGATAACCCCATCCTGATGTGTTCGTGTGAATGCTGTGTTGGAATATCCCTTCCATGCCAAGGATGTTAACAGATTAACAGATAAGTGTTCAACCTGTTTAAACTATTTTAAGTAGTTGTACTTCTGTTTTCGCCATCCGGCAATTGCAGTAGTGAAATCTATCGTACAAAAACATTCTTTTATAAAACGAAGTGATTGCCGTTCTCGTCTGAGCGTCACTTTCATTTTCATTTGACCGGCGCGCGACAGAATGTCTGCGATCGGTCTAGTGGATTAACGGATGTGCTGCAACTGTTTTCTTTATATTTCTCGCTTTTGATCAGAATTATTTATTACCTTTTAAAGAAGAAAAAATACTGTTCTGTGTTAATTTGAAGAATTTAGAGTTTTTACGATAGAAATGGCTTATCTTGGTAAGGGACGTAAAGAAGATCTAAGATTACTTGTTCAAGAGTTGGGATTAGATGGAGCAGACACTCTTAAGGTGGTGGAGTTAAAACATTTGATCACGAGTTCTGAAGGCTATAGTGAAGAGTTGACAAAATATATGTTGGACAATATTATTGAAAATCGCATAGCAAGGGAACAGGAAGTCATATTGGAAAAAGAAAGAATGTTTGAATTGGAGCGTTTGAAGTTGCAACTTGAATCTCAGAGGGTCTCTCAATCCGTAACCGCAACCCCGGTTTTGGAGACGGAGCAACCCAAGTGGGACGTGAGGAGAATTCTCCCTAAATACGACCCTAAGGATGATGATATGGCATTATTTCTTAATTTATTTGAACGACAACTTAAATTCTTAAAGATTCCAGAAGCGACTTGGGTCCCATATTTAATTGGATCTGTACCATCTGAGATCGGACAACTTATGGCTAGAGAACCAGAGGAGGAATGTCAGGATTACAATAAAGTAAAGACAATGCTGTTGAAAAGATATAAGCTTATTGCCGATAAATACAGACAATTGTTTTCTCTGCATCGTAAGAGCCAAAACAGTACTTGGCGTGATTTTTATTTTGAATTGACCAGTTATCTTGAAGGCTGGCTTACTGAACTGAATGTCAAGACATTTGAACAATTAAAGGAACTCGTCCTGGCTGACCAAATGAAGAAACGAGTACCTCAGGAAACCAGAGACCATTTCCTTGATATTTGGCCAGAGCTAACCAACCCCTTAGACTTGGCGGAAAGGTTGGATACTTACGACTGTTTAAGGACTAATCAGAAGAAAAGTACGATTCCGCCGTTTCCGAGGAGGACTAACACGGTCAGAGATGAGGTTACGAAACCTGTTATGCCCAAGAGGTGCTCTCAGGAAGGCAGAACCAATCGAACAGATGCTGGATCCAAACAGGAACGACCAACGTTAATCTGTTATGGCTGTGGTAAAGCCGGATTTATAAAATCAAAATGCCCAACTTGTAACCCTCCCACGCGAGCAGCAGCTCGTTTTGAGAAGATCCAAATCCATAGTCCAGAGGTACTGGAGCGGGCTGCAGTCGTGAGTGTCACAATAAATGGTATCACAGGTACAGCGTGCGCGGATAGCGGAGCGACACACTCTATTGCGGGTGAGACCCTGTACCATTTGCTGAAAGATGAAGGAGTTGAGTTTGAGAAAACATTTATTACGATGACGCTTGCTGATGGTGATCAAACTGAAAGGAACGCTTTTACCACGTGTGTGACGGTATGTCTGGAGGGACGTTCTTTCCCAGTAACTCTATTCGTGCTACCAGAAGCCAAAGGAAATCGTACTCTATTGGGAGCAGATTTTCTGAAGAAATCCGGAGTCGTGTTGAATCTTCAAAACCATACATGGTTCTACAGTGATAACCCAAATGTATACTTTCCATTCGTTGAAAACCCTACTGTCCAGTCCTGTGACATTAAGGAAGGTACGATAGCAGTGAATTCTTGTCTACTCCGACCCAACGAAAGTGAATATCTAACGGAGGACCAACGCCGAAGACCAACGCCGAAGCGTTGCTTACCCAGTGTGAAGATACCTTTAGTCCGGGGGGAGAGCCGACGCCGTATATAGAACATCGGATCGACACGGGTGATTCTTCCCCAGTTGCCACTACTCCCTATAGGCTTTCTCCTGCCAGAAAGGAAATTTTGAAAGAACAGATCGACACCCTTCTCCAATCGGGCGTAATCGAGGAATGTGACTCTCCGTATGCTGCTCCGGTGGTGTTAATACCAAAACAGAATGGGGATTTCCGCCTTTGCATCGATTATCGGAAACTGAATTCTGTAACTAAGCCTGATCCATATCCCTACCACGTATGGATGATCTTTTGCAAAATGCTAAGCCGACTACCTACATGTCTACCATGGACTTAAAATCTGGTTACCATCAACTCAGAATGTACCCTCCCGATAAGGACAAGACAGCCTTTGTTTGCCCTTTTGGAGTGTTCCGATTTACGCGCATGCCCTTTGGTCTAAAGACGGCCCCTGCAACCTTCCAAAGACTTATGGATCTTTTCCGAAACGGATTGAAAGTCAACATCCTAGCCTATTTAGATGACATTATTGTGATGTCCTCTACCTTCGAAGAACATTTGGAGGACCTTCGGTTAGTTTTTGACCGGTTACATAAATTTAGATTGCATGCCAATCGTGCAAAGTGCCACTTTGCTTGCCCAAAGGTTAAGTACCTCGGTCACTACATAACGAGAGATGGAATCGAGGTAGACCCCGGGAAAATAGAAGCAGTTCTACAGATACCCTCTCCAAAAAGTGTAAAGCAAGTACAAAGTTTTCTCCAGACCTGTAGTTGGTATCGACGTTTCATTCCTCAGTTTGCTGAAACCTCCAGACCGCTGAGCAACCTTACGAGGAAACTAACACCCTGGAGGTGGGGGCAAGACGAGCAAACAGCCTTTGAAACTCTGAAACAAAGTTTGGTGTCACCACCTGTGTTGAAGCAGGTCGATGAGGCCAGGCCTTTTATTCTTAGGACTGACGCTTCAAGTTACGCTCTGGG
Source organism: Amaurobius ferox (assembly GCA_951213105.1). Lineage (NCBI taxonomy): Eukaryota > Metazoa > Arthropoda > Arachnida > Araneae > Amaurobiidae > Amaurobius > Amaurobius ferox. The sequence continues at coordinate 102,330,804 of OX578136.1, forward strand.
TGCGGTCCTTTCTCAAGGGCAGGGCCCCGAGGAGCACCCCATCGAGTACGCTAGTCGATTGTTGACTTCCGCGGAAAGAAACTACTCAACTACCGAGCGAGAAGCTCTTGCCGTGGTCTGGGCGCTAGAAAAATTCCGCGGATACATCGAAGGAGCTGAAATAACAGTGGTTTCCGATCATCAGCCCTTAAAATGGCTGATGAGCCTGAAGTCGCCGACAGGACGACTGGCAAGGTGGTCCTTACAGATTCAATCGTATAATTTGAAGTTTGAGTATATTGCCGGTAGAGCGAATGTCATTGCCGACATGTTATCCCGCCCTGCATGTACTACACACGAGAGGCCCACCTGTGACATCTGTACTGTCATCATAGACTTACCGTCCAGGAAAGCGAGTGATATCCGGGATGAGCAGTTGAAAGATGATGACTTAAAGAAAATTATTGACTGTTTTGAAGGTGACCACAGAACTGAAAATTTCGCAAATTGGACAAGCCGCGGTTATCTTATGTCCCAAGGAATCCTGTATCGTTACTCCCCGGATACTGAATCCGAAGAGGCCCAGTTAGTGGTACCGATCCAAGAGCGCGAAAGAATCTTGCAGGAGTATCACGATGCTCCGACCAGCGGACATTATGGTGCTGAGGGTACTTACTACAAGATTGCCTCCCGCTATTACTTTCCTGGAATGAGAAAATACATTGCGGACTACGTAAACTGTGTTGATTGTAATAGATATAAGCCCAGTAACCAAAAACCTGCTGGACTTTTAAGGACACCCGTGTACTCCCAACGTTTCGAAACGCTTGCGATAGACCTCTTCGGCCCCCTTCCGAAAACGCCGGACGGGAAGAAATGGATTTTCATAGTGGAAGATACCTCTACCAAGTGGGTGGAGCTCTTTTCTCTCCAACTCGCCACTGCAAAAGAATGTGCGGTAATTCTACTGGAGGAGATGTTTTTGAGATATGGATTGCCTCGCCGGCTTATCAGCGACAATGGTACCCAATTTGCTAGCGCTGTCCTTCAGCAAGTGTGCAACGTGATCGGAGTCAAACAAGTACTGACTCCTGTCTATTGGCCTCAAGCGAATCCTGTCGAACGGAAAAATAGAGATCTAAAACCAAGACTGGCCATCCTCGTGGGAAACGATCACACCTTGTGGTCCGAAAAACTTCCAGCTATACGTTTTGCCCTCAACACCGCAAGATGTGACACTACTGCTCATACTGCAGCCTTCTTACAGTTCGGACGAGAACTTAGGACTCTGGACGACGTCCAGCATGACATACGAACCGTGATCCATAATGACAACTTTGTTGCCGAAATTACGCCATATCTGCGAAGATTTGCAGATATGAGCGCCGAGATAAAGGATTTGGTAGAACAGAAACAGGATCGGAGGAAGAAATATGCTGATAAAGGTAAAAGAGGAGCTCCGTCGTATGCGCCTGGAGACGAAGTGTGGGTAACCACTCACCCGATAAGCAATAAAGCCAGCCAGAAAACCACGAAGTTTGCACCTCGGCGAGACGGGCCCTTTGTCATACTAACTCAGCATTCTCCAACGAGTTATGAAGTGGCTGATCCAAGTTCCCCAGATATACCAGTTGGGACTTACCACACCTCTGCCCTCCGACCTTGCTCCTTGCCTCTCGACACCGTAGCCACGCCAATCACCCCCTTGCGTAAGAGGGGCCGACCCCGAAAGACTAAAATAAAGCAGAACAGCCCTAGTTCCCCATCTACCACTTCTGGCTACTCGTCGAGTCGACTTCGTGGCCAGGGGGGGAGACTATAGCGAGTGAGCTGCCAGCGCAGCGACACCTAGAAAAGAAAGGAAGAAGAAGAAGAGAGTAGGACTCACGACATCGGTTCGAAGCCCACCAGTTTTGTTATGTGAAATTTTTAACTCTGTAATGTTTGTGATGTATTTGTGAAAAGTTTAATAGTGTCATTAAACTTAAAAATGTGTATCCGTGTCAATCATGTATAACTAGCGGATATAATGTTTATTAAATACTTTGAAGTTTGATCTGTACCCAGTAGTAAGCTGCCAAATTTTTAACAGCCAGTAAGCTATTATGCAAGATTATGGTTTCAAATGCTATCATTCTTCGCAGTTCACACTAACATAATACACATTTATTGTGCGTTTAGAATTCATTTGGTGTTCGAGTTAAAATTATTTACATTTTAACTCTGTTACTGCTGCTGTTTCTTATGCCCTCCTGATTTCCACGGACATTTTAACTCTTAAACATGTTTATTTCAAATTATGTTTAAAATTTAACAACCAATATTTAAACTTCGGAAATGTTTAATAACAATTACATGTGTATTATCCTACACTTTGAATTTTGAATATACAAAATTTTGATATTCAAATTTAAAAGGCATGTATTGATACATTATTCAAATTTTTCAGAACATTTTGAATTTAACTCAACGTTAATTCAGTTAAAAATCGCTTTACACTTACTATTCTGTATAACACATCTGAAATATAAAACCTGAAGTTTTATTTTTCAATCTCTTGAATAATTTCAGTTTGAAACATTTAATCAAAATACTATTAATTTCTAAATACAAAATTATTTATTTGAAACAAATATTAATTTCAATATCTTTATTACTTCAACAACTATAATTCGATTTAGATAATATATTACTATCTAATGTTAACGAAATACTTTAGCATCGGTTGGACACAGTGATAACTAGTTAAAATTTTAACTGGTATATGTATATTCAACTTCATTATATCTCATTACATCAGGATAAATCAGATAACATCAGTATTAACTAGGTAAGTCAATTTGCATCTATTCATACATCCTAGGATATCAAATCCATCTTCATATAAAATTAAATTAGTAACTACTGTCTATTATTTTCAAAAACAGCATTCAGTAAGTTGATTTAAAATATCTGTTGGATAAACTCCTTCTTTATAAAGATGTTATAAATTGAAATTAGGTAATATCATGCAACATTATTATGCAGTTAAAGTTGTTCAAACATATTGTACTGTTAAATAGAAAATGCATATTTTTAACTATAGTAAAGCACTATTTATACATTACTCTAGGGACCAGTGAAGTAAAGCGTATACCTGTGAAAATATGTAATTGAAATTGATGTCACTGAATAGGAATGTTTGACGAGCTATGTAGAAATGCTTAAAAATGATGTATGTACTGTATTTCAAATATTTGAAATTTAATATTCACTGATTAGAATGGGAAATTAGACTATATAAGATTTATGTTAGATTAAAACATTTTTATGTAAATAAAATTAAAATTTGTTTTGATTTGACAACAAATTATGAATTTTATACAAATGTTGAAATTAAAATATAACTATCCATATTTCAATAACTGAAGATACATTCAATTGAGTAGTAGAAAATTAGTACTAACTTTTGAATCATTTGTGAGATATCAGTGATTACAAACGTACACATGCTTATCTCAAAAGTATTCAATTCGAAAATAAGAATATTTAAAACAAAAACATGTAAATTCATTGATAGTTCAAATATTTGATCCTATTACAATATTTTCCTTTAACGTTAGTATTATGTATTAACAGTAGCATAGCGTCCCCAGGCAATTATTGTTTTGAGGAAGAGGAGGGGGGGGGGGCAGAATTGTTAACCAAAATGTTTGCTTCCCATTTCGCTAAATACCATTTCTCTGAACTTAAATGGGTTTCTAGGGAATATGATTTCAATACTTGGTTATGCTATTGGTGTGTAGAGATAAAAATATTTCTTAAATATATTTCTATAATTTTAAAGAATCAAGGGTACTTCCTTATTATAGCGGCCCCCGAGGATGAATCACCAAGCATCCGAGATTTATCGCCAGGGTAGGTTGTAAAATCTCACCAAACGTTTGCAGTCCTAAAGAAACAGCACGTGTTTATATTATTGTCATATTGCTTTTTCGTTAACGAAAACCTTGGGGGAATCTTAACTGCGACCTTGGCTCAATGGGATTTATGGGAGCCACTATAATAAGATAGTACTGAATCAAGCTATATATACAATTTCTTTCTGATAGTACAATGATTCTAGCTAAAACTAAATCTGCTTTTCAATTTCTTCGTCTACAGTTGCAATTGCAATATATAGATATTAGTTTATTAAATGGCATGTTTCTATTTACTTTTGAAATTCATTTTTACCTTTACTCTAAGGCAGGAATTTACTTTAATGCATCAAAATTCTATTATCTGTACTATTGATGGGAAAAAATCAGTACAAATAAGATAACCATATGCATTACCTAAAAAACATATTTTAGTTCATCCGGTGAACAATATCTTGAAAAATTATAAATATTTAATCAACTGAACTTGATTGACTAGTATCTACTTAATCAAATTTAAAACATTATAATTTTTATTACATAGTGTTTATGTTAATCCATGTCTAGCCAATCCGAATTTCTTATAGAAAGCTGAAGGTTAATTTGGTCCATGTAAATTGATTATCCTTTAATGAATCGTGAGTACAGTTAACCAAATTGAAAAGGTAGCTGCAAAGTTTACAGTTAGTACATTACAAGGGCAGATTCAGGCAGAAATAAAAATGGATTTACTTCGACATGTTTCTTTTATTGAACATTTGTTTTTGTAGTATATCAGTAAATAGTTATCGAAACAGATAAATTTTTTTTATTAATCATAAAATGAAGCAAACTAGCCTGATAAAATGAATTTTATGTCATTTTGGGATTTATGACATTGCAATAAACTTTTATAAGTGAATCTATAGAATCACAAGAAATGACACATATATCTGAAAGAAAAAGAAGGGGGGGGGGGGGGTTAATTGCCACAATGACCCATACCTGGATCCACATTAAGTTTCTTGTTACCATTCAAGATATCAGATGTTCTTTATTGACAAATGCATAATAAGCATGAAACCAGTCCAAGAATGCTGATGCTGGTATCTGTAATAGGAATATCACCCATAATTTTTAGAATGCCTCTATAGATGGGCTTTGTGTTTATAAACTTTGCCTTTGCAGCTCATGTGGCCTGAACTAAATTATATATGAATTTTGAGCCGGCCACGTGGAAGAACTGAAAATGTTAGTTCCCATAGAATTTCTAAAAAATTGTGGTGCATGCTAACTTTGATGCTACCACTGCAAATTCTGATTATTTCATGATGACGAGCACATAATAAGTGAGAAACTAGTCCATGGATGCTAGTATCTACAATAAGAGTGTTTTCTCCATTATATCCTGTTCACAAATTGATATATTAGAATGTTGCAAAACTATAAGAGCAAAACAGTTTTATCAAGCTATTTTCACAAAAAATATTATGACTGGAGAAACAAATATGAGCAAGATAAATAGCGGATCTATTTTGAAGTTGAAATTGGGGCTATAGCTAATATATTTCACATGACGTCTTTGATGAACAAGTATTTTAGCTATATTTCAGGCATTTAAAACTAACTTGAATGTACTCGGAAAGCTGTATCTATTTACTCATATTTGTTTCCATTCACCTATTAAGTGTACATTATTACGTAGATGGTTATCATAGAGACAAAATATCAATTTAGGATGTTCTGATATTAAAATATGGAATTATATGAGGGTTTTGCTGTCTAAGAAAAGTTGAAACCACTTTATGTGAAATATCAGTTAGCACGAACAGCAGGCTAGGCACTATCAGTGCCTATTATATATTCTATTATGTATTTATTTGTTACATATAAAGTAGTTAACATGAAATTTGAATTAATGTAAAAAAAAACTATTCCTCTGAAAGTCAAATTTTTCAGGTAACACACTAAGTTAGAGTGCAAATCCCAACCAACGTGTTTATTTCTGGTGATATCAATTCAAATCCATAGCATCTATTCTATTGGTATATAACTTTTTAATACTTCTGTAAATAAACCAGGCATAAAAAAATTAGGTGACAAATCAGATTCTTAAAGAAAGTATTACAAATTTATATTCTCAAAAGCAGCAGTTTATTTATTTTGATCTATTGGTATCTTTTATTCACATAACAAGGAGCGAACATTAAAGGAGAACTAGAATCAGTATGTACATACTGATTGTCAAAATGTTCAATATTCAAGTATCAGTTGTTACATTGAAAATGTTTGAAGTAAATAAAAGTTTAATAAAGAATGCCAAGAAATTGACTTATATATTTAAAAGTATGCACTGGTTGTGACTGATGGACTTACCTGGTTAAAGATACCCCCCCCCCCCTCCCAACTACAAAAAAAAATCTATTCGAATGTTTTTTAATTACACTAAATCAAGACACAAATCATACTGTAATTGTTAATGTGTGGAAAAATTTCCTCAAAATCCCAAGAAGGTGTATTGAAGTACTTTAATTGTGAATCCATTGACGCAGTTCTATAAAAATATAGGTATGTCATTGTTTTGGTTTTGCCACTTTGTTTTCTTTCGGTTAGTGACAGTGGCATAGCATTACTCACACCTATTCAAATGGTAAAGAAACCAATATGCATATCTATTTGTTTAGAATTTAATGGGAACAGCAAACAATTGATATATATAATTTTCGAAGCATATCAGTTATTAATAATTTTTAGTATAGAAAATTATTAGCACATCACTGGGTATATAGAGTGGGTATATATTTTTCCCAGGATTACATTGTAAGCCTGCATTTTTATTAATTTTAGATTAATTTTTTAAAAAAATTTCCACATTTTTTGTCCAAAATATTCCATTGTATGGCTTTTTCTTTGAAATCAAACACATAGTTTTGTTTACAAACTTGCATAAATATTTGAAACCGACTTAAAAAGGTTATGGTAACCCACATTTAAACGATTATATATTTTGTTTTGGATAGGTAACTTGCTTTTTTATAGTTAAAACATTAATAAAATAAAACAAATTGCATCAAGTGCTATAACTCATCAATGAAAATAGGATTAAAAACGTTGCGATACACGTACGGAATACAATATAAAATGGACATAAGATGCCTTTAATAAACATAATACATATAACACAAGAATTTTAAACTGTATGCTGTATATATATTTTTTTCCGTAAATGAAGCATTTTTATCATTGATCAAGTAGTAATAATAATAATAATATATTTCATTTAATTCTTTAGTTTAAAATCATATCAAAATCAAATAAATATGTGTGTCTGAAGTAAAATACATGACGAAATGTATCTAAGGATTAAGGAAAATGTAAACACGTATAACCTTGAAGACGACAGATTTTGCCTTTAACTGTCAAACTTCAAAGTGTATACTAGGATCCGCCCATGACGTCATTTAAAATTAGCCAATAGCGAAGAATCGGCCTCCAGCAGGGGGTATAGCGGGTAAGTTTTCGGAACATCTCAAGAAATCACATTTAGGAGCGCCTAGCAAGGCTCCGGGAAGCCTGCTTTAATCTCCGATCATAAATAAAAGGTTAGGGAATTATAGACAAAAGACAATTAAATAAGTTAGGAATAGAGTTTCGTCCAGAACAGAGCACCAGCCACGAAGCGCCTTTAATCTCCAATCTCTGGGTGTGGTTCTTATCTTCATACTGTGACATTATTTCATTGGCCCATAGTTGGAGGTTCGAGGATTTTTAATTACTGTTTTTATTATTTGACCTAGCTCCTAGTGTGGCAGTTTGTTGCACATTTAGAGTTTAAGCAGTTTGGGGGGTTGATGCAGATCTGAGGGTTACCTAGCATTTTAGCAGTTTAGGATTTAAGACATTTTGTAGAAAAGCAAGGATCGCGAGTTTTATTTAATATCAACTGATTAAGGTGGGACGTTCCTAGTACCGAATATCAAAGTTAAGTATCGAGCGGGGTCTCTTACGAGATTTAGCCTTGCGATGATCATAGTCATGAAGATTAAATAATAGTTCATTTGGGACAGATGGCAGATTTTTGTAGAATTTAAGCGCTGGCTTTTTAATTTGGGCTCTAACAGTTTTTATTTTGAAGTCTTTCCTAATTACCGAGTTTCTTAAGTATCTAGGGGCTTTCCTTATAATCCTTAGGGTTTTGTTTTGTCTTGTCTCTAATAAGTCTATGGTAGTTTTACAGGCATATCCCCATACGGATGCTGCATACAGCATTCCCGGGCGGATGACCGATTTATAAATTAGGAATTTATTTTGATAACTTAGATTTCCGTTTCCTATCATTGGGTATAAGGCTAATATGGTTATATACGCTTTTTTGATTATGTTCGTTACGTGCAGTTTCCAAGATAGGTGGGAGTCTATCGTTACACCTAGGTATTTAGTAGATTTTTCCGCTTTTAGGGCATGGTTGTTTATGTACAGAGGAGGCGGAGGTTTACGTTTTCTAGAGACATAAATTCAATGCCATTTATTGGGATTTAATTTTATTCGCCATTTTTCCAGCCATGTTTGGAGTATGTCTAAGTGTTGTTGTAGCTGTCTGTGCATTACTGAGACGTAAGGGTGTTTTGCAAGTATCGCGCTGTCGTCTGCATAGAGTGCCAACTCCGTGTCTGGGGTCCTGGGAATGTCATTTAGATATATGTTAAAGAGTGTCGGGACCAGGATGGATCCTTGCGGTACACTACTTTAATGATCTTGGGTGTAGATTAGTTATTTTTTACTCTGACTTGAAAGTGTCTGTTATTTAGGTATGAAATTAAAAGTTTGACAAGTGCGTCAGGGACATTTAGAGTGATCAATTTGTAAGCTAATCCACAGTGCCTCACTTTATCAAAGGTTTTTTGGATGTCAAGAAAAATCGCAGCTGTGGGTGTCTTATTATTAAAGCCAGAAGAAATGTACTCTACCACTTTCAGCAACTGATGAGTGGAGGAGTGTATTGGCCGAAATCCAAACTGCTCCGGAATGATAATGTCATTCTCACTAAGGTGCGTGTTCAGTCTCTTAAGAATTATTTTCTCAGTAATTTACTAAGTGTCGGTAACAAACTGATTGGTCTGTAGTTGGCTGGAATTGAGGCATCATAACCAGATTTATGGATCGCTATAATTATCGCTTCCTTCCATTCTTTGGGGAAATAATTTAGCTCTAGTATTTTATTTATTAAGATGGTCAAGTAAAATATTATATTTAAGGGTAGGTTTTTTTCCGCGATATTCCTGATTTTGTCGTGCCCTGGGCTTTTACGGTTTTTGATAATCTATACTATCTCTTGGGGGGTGGCTGGCTTAATCTCAGCCGTGACCGGGGAATTCCTGAAATTGTTTAGAGTTTGCCTAACCATTTTTAGGGTGTCCTGACACATTAGATCGTGGTTTGGTTCAAATTGCTTTTCGTAATGCCTAGCAAGCGCCTCTGCCTTTTCTTCGTCTGAGTACGCGATATTAGCGCCATCTATTAGTGGCGGGAGTTAAATTTGAGGTTTTCTGAGTCTTTTCGCGAATTGCCAGAGCGATACGTCTTCTTGGCTAAGGGATTCGATTAATTCTTTATACTGTTGTTGCTTTTCTACGACAATTTTTTCACTGACTTTACACGTGAGTCTTTTAAGCTCCCTTTTAAGGGTAGGGTCTCTGTTAGCCTGCCATGTCTTACGCATTCTATTTCTCTGTTTAACTAACTGTTTGACATGGTGGGAAAGTGTTGGCATTTTTGGTGACTTACGATGTGTTGTGGCAGAGGCAATTGCTCTCCTGATTTCTGTTGTGAGTGTATGCGTGGCAGAGTCAATATCCGCCGTGCTCATAATGTTGGATACTGCTAAGTGCGGCTCGAAAAGTGCTCTTTTGAATACGTTCCAGTGCACTCTCTCTTGTCCCAGAGAGGCTGGAAGGGGAGTGTTCAAATCGAATGTCACCAATATCGGTAGATGACCCGAGTCGAATTTATCCAGGGTATGAATTGTGTGAGCGTATTCTATGTTTCTCGTTAGGACAAAGTCTATGAATGAGCTATTGGCACCTGAGAACAGGTTGGTCTCGACGGTGCAATGATGTCAGTGTTTGTTGTATTCAGCAATCTCTGTATCTGTGTACCGCGTATGTTGGCTCTCCTGCTGCCCCACGCTCGGTGGTGTGCATTGAAGTCGCCCGCGAGTATTGTGTTTGGATATCGCGAGAAAAGCAGTTTCAGCGGCGCAGCTACATTTATACCACTCATGTTTTTGACATATATTGAAGTTAGGATAAATGGGTTTACATTATTTATTTTAATTTTTATACTAGTATTTTCTATACCTTGAAGATTTATGTTGTTTATTTCCTCGTGGGGAATATTATATTTAATATATATTGCTGTTCCTCCATGGGGATTTCTTGCAGTTATATTTGAGCTAAGGGTATGAAAGCTATTACAGTTTGCTATATTTAGTGTTTTGTTTTCTCTAACTTTAGTTTCCTGGATTAGCAGGGCATCTACATCATTTTCATTTACGTAGCTCCTAAGTTCATTTATTCTTTGAGATATGCCGTTCGCATTCCAAAATATTATTTTAAAACTTTCTTTTTGGGACCTATTCATGGCGGGTTTGTTTCTCACTGTTTTTATTAAATTCCGCGATTATTTTAAAAGCCTCAAAGACCATTTGTAATGGATCGCTCTTTTTTTTAATTAACTCAGCGAGCTGCATCAACAGATGTTTTATATCGTCTAGGTTGAACATACTGATAAATCCTCTGACTAGGTTGAGGATTTCACCCATCTTTTCATCATTGGATTTACCAGCAGGTTTAGTCTCAGCTTCCATTTCCTCAATCTCAGCTACAATTTCCTCAGCCTCAACCGCGGTTTGATCTGTTTTGTGAGTATCCTTTTGGACCTCGGTAGTCTTTTGTTTTTTTTCAGTCGATTTGCCTAACTGCTGTGTTTGAGCGAGCTCTTCTTCTCGGGCGCGTTTAGGTTTCTGCCTTTCCTGAACCTTTTTTTCTAATCTTAGTTTTGCTTCTCTTGCCTCTTTGGCGGCTTTATCAATTGCTGTCCTCTGTTTCATGTCTTCACGAGCTATTCTCACTTCCTCCACAGTCATTTCTCTGGAGGTCGACGGTTTAGGGGCCTGCTCTTGCACCGATCTGGTAGGCGCTGAAGTTTCAGTTCTTTTAACCTGTGGCATGGAATGCGAGGAGCCCTGATGGGGTGCCTGAGGGTTTAGACCGAGGGCCTTTTGCCTCCAACGGGTATCTGATTTTGGGGGGAGGGGGGCATACCCCGGTGCCTTCCTCTGTTCCAGGGGTTCTTCGGGCATTGCCTGAAGTTCGCCGGTTTAGGAGCCTGCTCTTGCACCGATCTGGTAGGTGCTGAAGTTTGAGTTCTTTTAATCTGTGGCACAGAGTGCGAGGAGAACTGATGGGGTGCCTGAAGATTTAGACCGAGGGCCTTTTGCCTCCAACGGGTATCTGATTTTGGGGTGATGGGGGGGGGCATTCCCCGGTGCCTTTTCTCTGTTACAGGGGTTCTTCGGACATTGCCGGAAGTTCGCCGGGTGGTCTCCATTGCAGTTAGCACACGTTGCCTTCTCCGTTCTTGGTCTTTGGCAGTCCCGTGTGAAGTGTTATTCAGCACACTTAAGGCACTTTGGTGGCATGCTGCAATTCTCAGAGGAATGATTGAACTGCTGGCACCGGTAGCAGATTTTGAAGCCCCGTGCTCTGAAGGCCTCTACCTTCACAGCCAAGTATCCTAATCTTGTCAGTCTGTATACCCTTTGCCAGTCTTCCGTAGGCCTAATGCTGACTAAGAAGATCGGCAGGGGCAATCTCGTTTTTGTGTTTCTCAGTTGAGAAACCCGGACTACATCTAATCCTTCGGATGTTAGAGTGATTTTTATTTCCTCAATGTTATAGTTTGTTGGTAGCCCCTTCAAAACTACCTTTTTGGGCCTTTCCGTCTTCAAGTTTAAACTGTGGAAGGGGATTTTCTCACTAGATAAATGGCGTTGTACAACCCTATAGACGTCAGCGTCATTTAGAATCAATTTTAGTATGTCTCCTGTGAGCTTGCCAGATATTTTATTACCTGAGATTTCATTTAATTTTTTAAGGAGAGCCTGGTAATTGTCATTAAACTTGATGAAAAAACATTCCGCTTTTGGGTCTTTTTTCTCAACCTCTACACTATTTTGCCTGTCAATATTTTGAACCGTTTTTGGTTTTGGTGCACTTTTGAACTCTACAGGTTGCGCGACAATTTCAGTATAACTCTTAGTTTTGACGTTACCATTTACATCATTATCAATTTTTTCACTGCAATCCATGTTATCCTGGTCATTAGACTTTAAGTTTAATTCTCCATTCTGGTTTTTAGTAGGAGCATTCATAGTGGATTGCCCCTCTATCTTCCTCTTTTTATTTGGATTTTCAACAGTTTTAAGTTCATCTTCATTTTTAATTTCCTTAATTGAGCCTAGTTCTATCATTTTACATTTAATTACATCACTAGAATTACTTCCTTCACAGTTATAAATATCATTTAAATTACTAGCATAAAACCTATCCAAATTCTGGACCAACAAAAAAGAATTTACAGAAAGAAACGAACCCAGAATCCTGGAGACTTGGTCCTCGTCCTGCCCGAGTAGTCCATTCGTCAGTAGCTCCCTGATGTGTAGCGCCAGAATGCAGATTGCCAGTGCACAGAAGTTCACGGCGTTTTTGACTTCTTCCTTCCAAGCGGGCATCAATCCATCCTTGGGCAGAGTATCACAATATTCAATCATGGCATCCCTGAGAGGCCGCTGTCCATCTTCGCCTAGCTCACCAGCAAGCCCGCGAGTAGCTTCTGTGTCGAATGCATCCAAATCCATGTCGTCAGCGTAGAAACGATCCAAGCAATAGCACTACCACGTGGCACTCCAAAGTTGAAAAAGCACGAATTCAAAATGGCGAGAAATCCGTACACAACAAAGCTGTAATTGCTTATCCCGACGTGCTCTATCGTAACTAAATATAACACGCCCAAACTTAAGCAAGGAATGTCACCACAATCAAAAAGCAGCAGCAGCTTCACAAAATCACAACCTCAATAAGTTAGGGATCAAGGGAGATCCTAGATGCCTCTAGGGAGATGCCTTAGGGAGATGCACGTTAGTCCAGATTGAGACAAGTCCCAATTTGGTCTCCGTGACGCAGAAAAAGACAAATGGAGTGATTTAGAAAAAAGGGGTGACAAAAGGGGGCCGTCGAACTCTGTCTTTCGATGATGAGCTACGTACTGGTGCGACAGAGGGGGCGGGACAACATGGAGGAGCCAGCAAAGGAAGGGATCCTGGCAGGGCCAATCAGAAGGCCGCAAGCGCTCTAGAACAGAGGGAGAAAAACAGAACCTGACAAGCAGGCCCCAAAAAACTCTGAAAAAACTTAACTTAAGGGGACTTAGCAAGATCGCAGATGCTATCGTACAAAATGGAAATCCTGTCAATAATAGTTTTGGTTTCCCTTAATTTGGGGAGGGCAGCTTTAAGGGCTCGCTGGATGAAATCTCGCTGATAGCCATTCTTTTCGAAACGGACTATCAGGTCGATCACCTCCAGCCAGTCATCTCTAAAATGATCGTCCCCTTCACTGGGGGGCTTGTTAGGATTAAAGTTAACTATTTTAGTTTTCGGGAAAGTTCTCACAGGCCGAGTCGGAAAAACTTTAACAATGGACTGGGTAGCTAGCCTCAGCGTAGGATTTCGCGTTGATAACAAAACGGTTGGTGAAGGTCCTGGGTAGAATCCTGGGCTTGGGGAATTTAGGGCAGCCGCGATAACTCGCAGGATGCTCGCCGCCACAGTTGGCACAAGTGCACTTGACTTCTGGCCTTCTGGGACATTCGTAAGACCGGTGATCACCTGCGCACTTCACACACTTGGGTGGAAGATGGCACGAGTTTGCGGTATGGTGCCATTTCTGGCAGGAAAAACACTGGGTGCTAGTGCCCTTGCGTCCTCTGTACCGCTCTATTTTCACGCCAATGCCTAGAAGTTTGATGATCTGATATATTTTTAGATTGTCAGGAATGTCGTCTAATTGAATATAGAAAAGGGGCTTCAATACCCTGCGCGTTTTCGGACCTTTGTAGAGTTGCGTAACACTTTATTTTGAAGCCTCCCACTTCCAATCTTTCCTTGACTAGCTCAGTACTGGTGGGCACCGGGGTTTTCGGAACATGCGTGTCTCAGGCAGGGAGAGGGAGAAAAGGGTATATGTTATGCCGGGCATTGAATTCTTAAGGTACCTTCCCACTCACCGCAAGGCAACGCACCGCAGAGGACGGTTGAGTTCACGCATGCGCTGTACGATGAAAAAGTGGGGGAAAGTCGTCTTCCGCGGTGGACGCAGGCCGCAACGCTAAATTCGAAATGGAACCGAATTCAACGCGTACCGCACGGTTGACGGCGACGCCACAGCCAATAGCATCGTAGATCATGTTTTTACTACTAAATCAATATTTCGTATAGTACATTTTTGATTTGATCTTTTTTATACGGATTACTTTAGATATCAGAAGCTTAAACAGATGAATGAACATTAAAAAATATTTGGATTTGTCACACATCCGTATAAAAAAGCAAATAAATATTTGTTGAAAAATATTCACTCAAGATACAAAATTAGTTTAAAAAGCGATATTGCCGATATTGACTGAAATGAAACAAACAAAGAAAAAAAAACGTAAAAAGTATTTAAATTCAAGAATACCGTTATTAAAATATTATGTCTTAAACAAATTTTTTCAATGGTTTTCAAATACGTATCTGTTTTAAAGATCCGAATATGTTCTTTGCTCATTTGTAACGTTTAAAATATTTTTCCTTAAAGTAAACTTTTAAATTTAAAAATTATTTTATCTGCATTTATATTTATTGAGTAATTATGTTTTAAAATAGATTTAAATGTATATTCCATCTATAGCTGGTATAAAGTATACTTCAAGATGTTTTTCAAAGTAACTTCAACATAAATTTTTATAAGCATTCAAACTTAAAAGAGTAAACTTTTCATATTTACATGTAAACTTATTTATTTTATTAAAAATAAATTAATTTTCAAATGTATTGTAAATTTCTAATTGTCTATGTGCATTTAAAATAATAAAAAAATTCTTCAAATGTTAGCGCCAAATTATTAAAATACAACCTCTTTAAAATTCCAAAGTAGTTTGATTTTTGTTTCTATTCCAATCTAAAATGTTCAAAATTACATATCGAAAGATAACTACTGCTTGTATAATGATGTTCGATGATTTCTGTCTAATTTTATATGCACATTTTATTGCTATTTCTACAAACACTTTCTTAATTATGAAGAGTACATTCCATCTATAGCTGGTTTAAAGTACTTCAAGATATTTTTCAAAGTAACTTCGAAATAAATTTTTATAAGCATTCAAACTTAAAAATAATTTGCTGATATAAGGTTATTTTGTATATAGAATTTAAAATAATTTAAAACAAAAAAATTCTGCAGATTGTTAAAGAAAAACTGTATTTGAATATTTCAGCAACAGATGGCAGCACTTGTAAAAATAAATATTCGCTTGGATTCGAACCAGAACCCACTCGTTTACGGAGCTGTTTCTCTACCACTCAAGCCAAAACGTCTACACCTGAAATGTACTAACAAATTATTTCATGCAAAGCATTTAATGCTATTTTAGAATATTATTTTAAAGAGTAAACAGAATATGTTTTCAAGTTGTTTTAGGATTGCAATAGAGGGATAAAAAAAAGTCTATGAAGAACATACGTCAAAATTTATTTTCTGAATTCTGTCGGATGTTTTTTTTTAACGATTGGAATTGCATTCGTTAAAACGAGAAAATTTCCATAGTGTAGTAAATATTCTAAAACAATTTAGATTAGGATCCTTTGTGTTTTGTGATGGAATCACTTTAGTTAGCTTATTTTAGAAAACTGATGAAATATGTATATATCGCCAAAGCAAACTCCGTAGCTCTTGCTTAAATTCGCAGATAGGCGGATTTTCTGAAACGAGTTAATACTGTAAACTAGCAAGCCTCTGGTAAATATAAATTTGAATCAGAAGAGACCAAAGAGATTTTATTAGTAATAATATCTTAATTTTTATTATATAACATTTCATGTATATAAAATCGCTTTGGAAGAGATGGTTTGTAAACATGGCCGCTGAACGAGGAGAAATTTCTGCGCTTGCATCTGATTGGCTACATTTCTTCGCCGTCGACCGACAGTGTGAAGGGGTTTATTTTGCCGCAAAGACTTGCGTGTACCTCGAGCGTTGCCGTGAACCGCTTGCTGTTGCGTTGCGGTGAGTGGGAAGGCACCTTTATGCTTGCAAGGGACGGCGCGTTGCTGTATTGTATAGGAATTGAAGATTCTAAGATATTTTTCTTCTCGCAAAGGGATTTTCTTTAATTATTTTATTAAAATTTATTATTTTTAAAGATGTGGATTTATTTAATGTATCGATTACGATTATTAAAAGGATATAATCGATTGCGATTTTGAACGAATTGTTTATCAGTATTATCGGGTTTGTGAGTAATTACGTTAACGTGTAGTAAGTTTAACGGTAACCGTGATATAACCTTCACGCCACATTGGCGGATGGATACACGAAGAACTCTTTAGAAATAACCTTGGGGTGACCTTGGCGAAAGGATATTCTAGGAACTCTTTTTTTTTATGAATGGGCGTAGGTGATCTTTAAAGAGCGATTTTATCATTTCTGTTGTGGGTTTCGTGCTGTTAAGACGTGTTTGAAGTTGTTCTACGAATATGTGTGCTTTAGCTGTTAATATCGGAGGTACTACCCCTACCGTTACTGACGATCCAATGCGTAATACACCATCTTTGAGGAGCATTAGACATGTAAGTACTTGTTTTAATGTGATTTTATTCTACCATTTTATTAAAATTTGTATTTTTATGATGCGTAACAACTTTATTTAATGAGTGTTTTTATGAATTTAATGAAATGTATTGGGGTTTTAGTATCTGGATATATTCTTTAACTTGCTAATTTTATTATTTTGGATGATTTCCTTATATAAATCTGGAGAAATGCATTACATTGTTACAGAAATAGCGAGTTTATACTAAAGTCTTGTATTTTTTATCTTTTGCAGGTGCGTTTATCTTGTGATAAGCACTTTTCTAACAAAGATGCCTTAGCAAGACATATGCAGATTCATTCTGATGATGATGTCTTGAATTATCGATGTAAAGTGTGCGAACGTGCATTTGTTCATAAGGAAGACTTGTCTTGACATGCGAATACGCATTCTCCCGTTCAAGTGTTTGAATGCTCTCAATGCTCCATACAGTTTACTAGACGGGATAGCCTGAAGCGCCATTTAATACTTCATCTGAAGGATGGTATAAAATGCAAGTTTTGTGAACTTATATTCAGCAAGAAAAGTGATGTCCTGCGCCATCAGCGTATTGAACATGGTTCTAAAAAGAGAAAAGCTCCGGCTTTAGCCTCAACTTCTAATAAACGTCCCAAGATTACAGCGAAGAAGGGTTTAGATATATTTTCTGTACATACTTTGGAACCCACTGAATGTGCAGAGGGGGATCTTATGCTATGTTTAGAGGAGATTCGCCCTCAGCTATTAAAGATACGAGTATTAAAAGATGAAGTTGGCGAACACAGATCTATTAAGTGGTATCTTATTGCGTATGTGCAATTTATTCATGACATTGCAAATGGCCAAGAGGTATCAAGCTCATATTTTAGAACAGATGTTGTAACAGGATGATACCCCTCCCGACGATGTTAAAGAAGCTTTTTCTCAAACCTTGATGGTATACGAAGAGTTTGTTAGCCGAGTCTCTGGATGGACTTTACAAAAGATGCGAAAGATAGATGTTTTCTGTGCAAAGTGCAAGCCCCTTGCAGCTTCTAGCTATATACCCTTGCCAACAAAACTTGCAGCCAAGAAAGCTTTACTAAATATTCGAAATGAAGACTAGAAATGTCTGGTGTGGTGCCTACTAGCTCACAAATACTATATATCTCGTGAAGATCATCCTTATAGAGTGATACATTACCAAAATATTGAGAATGATATTAAACTTGCAGATATTCAATACCCTATCTCAGTTGTAAAGATTCCTCAGATTGAAAAATTGAACAATATACGGATAAACGTATATGGATATGAAGACGAAGAAATTTTTCCTTTGCATATATCCAAACGTGAAGATGCAGACTGCGTTAATTTACTGCTGATTAGTGATGAAGATAAGCAACACTGATGAAGATAAGCAGCACTGATTAGGAATATGTCTCGCTTTCTGGGAGATATAACTAAACACAATGGAGCCCAATATGTGTGTTATAGATGCTTACGTCGTAACAGTAGAGACGATCTTTTACAAGATCATGCTCAATATTGCAAAGAGCATGCACCTCACCGCATTAAAATGCCCTGGTAAGATTAGAAATATCTCCAACTCACGAACAAACAGTATCAGCATTACATCCCTTTCATAATATATGCTGACTTTGAAGTCCTGATCGTTAAAGAAGGCACTACTATACCCTCGAATATTAGATCTTATACGCATAGTCTAGCGATTCATGAACCTTGTCGATATGCCTATGTTATCATAGGATCTGATGGAAAATGCTTGAAACAAGCTACGGTGTATCGAGGTACCGACCCTATGAATCACTTCCTGAACAACTTGATAAAGGAGAAACAGTATCTTGGAGAGAAATTACGTTATGTTAAACCACTGCGAATGACTAAGGAGAATGAAATTGATTTTGAAAGAGCTACCCATTGTAACGTGTGCCATCGTGAATTGAAAACAGATCACAATCACGTGACTGGAGCTTATAGAGGTGCCCTGCATAATGCCTGTAATCTTAACTATAGGCAAACTATTAATTTTCCTGTAGTGTTTCATAGTTTAAAAAATTATGACTCTCATCGTATTATGCTGAGTTTTGGGAAATTGCAAGACCATAAAAATGATGTGATTGCCACTAATATTGAAAAATACGTATCTGTTAGGATTTCAAAGAAAGAAGGGACCCGTGTTTGTTTACAATTTATTGATAGCCTACAGTTTCTGAATGCTTCCCAGGAAAAGCTAGTTTCTAATTTAGACTTGAGTGAATTGCATATTCTCAGAGAACATTTCCCTGAT
Source organism: Amaurobius ferox (assembly GCA_951213105.1). Lineage (NCBI taxonomy): Eukaryota > Metazoa > Arthropoda > Arachnida > Araneae > Amaurobiidae > Amaurobius > Amaurobius ferox. Next base: position 102,349,902 of record OX578136.1, read on the forward strand.
ATAGTGCAACCGAATGCTCTTATTAGGAAAGGAGTGTATCCCTATAGCTATATGACATCCTTTAAAAAATTTGATGAAAATGTACAGCCTCCACCTTCTGCATTTCATAATGATATTAAAGGTGAAGATTATCGGCATGCCCAAACTGTATGGGATACCTTCAATATAATGAACTTGGATGAATATCACGACCTGTATGTGAAAACAGATGTACTACAATTAGCCGATGTATTTGACAATTTTCGAAAAATTTGTAAGAAGAACTATGATTTAGACGCCGCTCATATGATGACCGCCCCTGGACTGGCTTGGCAGGTCTCTTTAAAAATGACTGGGCAAATCTTAGAACTACTCACAGATGAAAATATGCTATTGTTCATAGAACGTGGAAACCGCGGTGGCATATGTATGATTAGCCAGCGTAGATCCGAGGCTAATAATAGTTATTTGGTAAATTACGAATCTACTAAGACTGATAAGCACATTATCTATCTTGATGCCAATAACCTATATGGTTGGGTCATGTCTCAACCACTGCCCTATGGTTGTTTTCATTGGATATCTACAGAAAATTTGAATGGATCCTGGATAATGAACCTAAAGGATACTATCCGAGAGGGATATATATTTGAAGTGGATCTGGAGAATCCTGAATCCTTACATGATTATCATAATGAATACCCTCTAGCCCCTGAAAAGGTGAAGATTGATCGAGAAATGCTCTCCCCCTATGCCAAAATACTGGTTCAACAATTACATCATGGACATTTTGTTAGTACTACGAAATTTTTACCCAATCTGCATGATAAGAAACATTATATTGTTCACTATCGCAACCTCCAACTATACCTATCATTATGTTACACTCAAGAAAATTCACGACCTTAAAATTTTATCTGAAGCCTTGGTTGGAGAAATACATTCAATTTAATGCAGAACAAAGAAAGAAGGCAAAGACTAATTTTAAGAAAGATTTCTTTAAATTACTTATGCAGTATTATAATGCAGTGTTTGGAAAAACGATGGAGAATCTTCGAAATCGAGTGAATATTGAACTAGTGAATTCTTCAAAATGGGCCTTGAAGGTTGTGGCATCCCCAGCTTATAGAGCTAGCAGGATTTTTAGTGAAGATATGGTGGGTATTGAACGTGTAAAGAGTTGCATTTTAATGAATCGGCCTATATACGTTGGCTTTACCATCTTGGAGTTATCTAAACTCCTGATGTATGAGTTTCATTATAAACATATTAAGAGCCAATATGATGAAAAAGCTTCGCTTCTCTTCACCAATACTGATTCATTGGCTTATGAAATCCAAACTGCTGATATTTATGAAGATATGAACCAGCATAAACAACTGTATGATTTTTCTGACTATCCCAAGGATCATCCCGTCTTCAGTGAGGACAATAAGAAACGTATTGGATATTTTAAAGATGAACTGAATTCAACCCCCATTCAAGAGTTTATAGGATATAGGCCTAAAATGTACTCTCTTCTGCTGGAGAAAAGAAAAGAGCTAAAGGTGTTGCTACACATGTATTTGCACGGAAAATTACACACAATGACTATAGACAATGCCTATTGAGTGTTAGACCTACCATGGAAGAACAAATTAGAGTTGATAGCAGCTATCATAAACTATTCACTGTATGCCAGAACAAGATGGCTTTGCCACCCATTGATGACAAAAGATATTTAAACGAGGACGACATTGCAAGTTATGCTTAAGGACACTTTAAAATAATATAAAAAAAAGGTAAAAAGAAAAAAAAATGAAAAAAAAAAAAAAATAGAAATTGTGGCGGTGTATCCTATACACCGGATGGAAGTGGGCCCACAATTAAAAAAATAATATATTTTTCTAACAGCATCTAATTTCTTAAAGAGACATTTCTACATTTAGAATTTTAGATAGTTGAAAACACACTTCCATGATTATTGGGAAAACACCCCCCTCTCCTATAGACCCAATTCATGCAATTCTACTACTTTTAAAATACGCCTTTTTGGCCGCATTTTTGTAAAAACACACATTTTTGTTGTTTTTTTGCGTTTTTGAAACATTTTGTGCGAAATATTAATTTTTTCCAAAACCATATTTTTGGTGACATTTTCGTAAAGACACGCATTTTTTTGTAAAAAAATTACAGAAGTGCGAAAACCCATGTTAATTCCCATAGAGAAATCAGACATTTTGAAAAAAATCGCAAAATGTTAATTTTTTCCCAAACCACATTTTGTTGTTTTTTTTACGTTTTTGAAACATTTTGTACATGTTAATTTTTCCCACAACCACATTTTTAAAAAAAAATGCAAAAGTGCGAAAACCCATGTTAATTCCCATTGAGAAATTAACATTTTGAAAAAAAAAATAGCAAAATGTTAATTTTTTTCTACAACCACATTTTTTTTCCTACGCTTTTGAAACATTTTGTACAAATGTTAATTTTTTCCACAACCACATTTTCAAATAAAAAAAAAATGCAAAAGTGCTAAATTCAAGTGGGTTCAGATATATTATTTCCCATAGAGAAATCCGACATTTTGAAAACTTCAACTTGCTGAAACACGTACATTTTTACTGTTTTTTTGTAAAAAAATTTTAAAAGTGTGAAAATATAAAAAATAAATAAATAACAACAGCAATACTTTTTACGTTCTAAACTCCACTCTCTTCTGTGACGTCATCCTTCTATCCAAGTATATTCTATGAGACCGTAACTGTGCTGCCTTACACCGACTTATGAGAACCGCTATGTTAAAGCATGGGACTTTACCACCGCCACCGTTGATGCACTCGTTTTCTGGGTTCGAAGGGTTTCGGTGGATTCCCCATGTTAAAGCATAGGGTTCCACCGCTACCCAATGGCGCAGAACTCTCCCTATTCCCCTACTACTGGTACTGTTTAAAATCCAAAGAATTCAAACATAATATATGAAATGCAACAAAATGCCAAATTGGAACTTTTTAGGTGCTCTGGTTTTCGAGTTATTCCCCTAAAATTTGTACGTTTCTATGGTGAGGTTAGAACGGGCTACACCTGTAAGGTACATTCCTAACAATATATCCAATAAAATTATTTTGCAAAAGGCAACGATATGCTAAATTCGAACTTTCTAACTTCTAAGGTTTTCGAGTTATAACGTGTACTGCTGGTCCATGACAGGCGAGTATAAAAAGAAATTTGTGCTTTTGCGTATCATGATCAAAACAGTCATAGTCTGATCTTAATTGAAGCATTTCTGTTGGAACTACAGGCCTGCGACCAGTGTTTCTTTCAGGACTTTTTGGCCGGGGGAGGGGGCGATTGTCATTTTAGAGGGGTGCAAGTTTGATATTTCCCATATAAATATATCTAAATGCTGTGCAACATAAATAGAAACTAGGCTTCATAAAATGCCTCCGGGGGCGAATACTCGTCTTGGGGGGGAGGGGGCTTCGCCCTCCGGAGGTCTGCCTAAAAAAAAAACCCACTACCTGCGACCCATTGTTCAAGATGTATTGAATAGCGTAATCTTTCTGAAACACCCTGTATACTCTGATCGAAGTGAAATAAAAGTGTAAAAAACATACAGTTAATCACAGTTTTCAATATTAAATATTGACGTAAAGAACCTTTTTTCTGGCATAAGCAGCAGTAAATTCGGCTTTGATTTCCGCAATTGGTTCATTTTTCTTTCCAATGCAACTGACCATTCAAATATTTTCCCTCTCCTAGACTAGATAAAACTTTGGGGATTGTGTTTCCTAGAACAGGTGTGCCTGGAGGGCCGCCCAATTAGTCTGTGCTAGAGGGCATCCTCTCAGCAGAGTCCCGTAAAACTGCTAAGACAGTTCCTTCCCATTTCTACAAAGGGGGTGACTTGTCAATCATAGTTCTAAGGAGGAGAAAGCACTTTTTTTGGCAACGCCTATTCCCCCCCCCCCCCCCCGCTGCGACTCACATGCCTCAACCAGCAGATTATTGTATTGTACTTTAACATACAATGCCATACTTTAATAAAAGATTATATTTATTTTGCAATGATGCTAAATTCTTCAAGCCTTTGAGAAAATCAAGCTATATTTTATCAAAATCTCACGGATAACGATGATTCACGACTCTCGGAGAGGAACGGTCACACATAATATCGGTGCATCCCCATTCACAGCGCACCGAAGTATCTAATGCTACTCAAAATAATATGTTTTATTCTTAAGATCTGCCCGTGAAGATAATTTTGTATAGCGAGAACAGAGACTCTTAAACTTCTGTTTAAGAGCATTGTATTAAATATCTTAGAATATTTTTATTAAAAATGTCATTTAGTATTATACTATAGGAATTTGCACATGATTGTGAATTTTAAGTTTATTTATATTATATACTCCGTACGAAGAACGGGTATGCTGCTAGTCTATATATATGTACTAATTGCCAAGTTTCCGTCACGCTTTTTTTAGGCACTTTCCGAATAGATAGAGACTTGCAATTTGGTACACGGGTCGATTGTTTGATAAAAACACCTAAAAAAATCGAATTTTTCAAAAATATTCTGTAGAGGGGGTGCTCCACACTCTGTAGAGGGGACGCTTCATGTACGAAAAGTGGAATGATATGAAAGCATACTTTGCAATGAGTACAGACTTCAAATTTAGTTTATGGGTAAACCGTTCGAAAGGAAGAAAGTGTGCAATTTCAGATTTCCAGTATTCGTTACTTTAGGGCAGGGGTCGGCAACCTATTGAAACGATAGAGCCAAAAGTTACAATTTACAAAATTTTCCAGTTTTTAAAGAGCCACTAAAATTTTTCGTTTCAATATTATAGTATTTGCTTATATATATTTGATTTTTGATTTAAAATAAACGGCTTTAAATACGGAATAATATTTATTCATATAAAAACACAAATATAGATAGTTACATCAATGGGAACATTGGCTTTGCATGCCTTTTGAAAGTTTGATTAAATCTGGCTTATAACTTGTTGTTTTAAGTTTCAAGCACGACTCTAGATTTTTATTTGTTAGTTGACTTCTAACTTTACTTTTTATTATATTCATGCAAGAGAACGCTTGCTCGCACGAATATATCGACCCGAAGATCGTTAACACTCCATATGCCAACTTCTTCACCTCACTGTAGCATTCTGGAAGACTATTCCATGCGCCGAATATGATGGCCTCAACTCGCGGAATTTCTTTTAGAGCTTTCTTCCACTTGTGCTGCGAGATGTGCATGCATTTCTGGACCTCCAACTCTTCCAACTGGCTCTTGAGTTATGTGAACTTGCCTCTCCACAAGTCTTTGCTTTTCAAATCTAGCAATTGCATTTGGGGCGATCCAGCATCAATTCTAAATGGCTCAATGTTGATCTCATTTGTATTTGTGTTGAGAGGATTTACTATGAACGCGAGAGAGTACTTTTGTTTGTTTTGAATTGCTCGAATCTCTCAGCGAATCCATCCTTCATGTTTTTTAAAGCTATGCTGAAGTAATTCGTGTCAATAGTTGCATTGGTCTCATCGCGATATTGCTTCAGATTTTTAAAATGAAGTAATTTACCGCTCTCTATGTCTTCAACAAAAGGAAGTAATTATTTTTCGAAACAAACTACTTCTTCAAGCAAGGCGTAGGCTGGGTTGCCCTTTCCTTGCAGTTTTAGATTTAGTTCATTTAGTTTCATTGTGGTATCTACTATGAAGTTGAATTTTTGCAGCCATTTGTCTTCTTCCAATTCGGGATGGTCAATGCTTTTTTCATTGAGGAATGTTTTTATTTCACACGAGCACAAAGAAAAACGTTGCAATACGTTACCTCTGGAAAGCCATCGCACTTTATTGTGCAGAAATAGGTCAGAAAACTGGCTATCTATTTCTTCAAGGAAATCTTTAAACTGGCGATGGTAGAGTGCTTTTGCCAAGATGCTGTTAATAATCTTAATTACCAAGTTCGTGACCTCAACTATTTCGGCCGGAAATGTTTGGGAACAAAGCAGTGAAACGTTAGAATTTCGTGGTTTAGTTTTTTCTGAAGAATTGATGTTACCCCTCTATATGTTTTCCTGTCATACTTCTGGCTCCATCAGTTGTTATAGAAACGATTTTATTTATATCGATTCCATTGTCTTCCAGGCATTTTTGCACAGCATTTGCTATATCTTCTCCACGAGTTTGCCCTGAGAGCGGTAGCAATCCTAGCAGTTCTTCTTTTGGACCTTGGGTCGACATATACCTGACGAAAAGGGTAACTTGTGTCGTGTCTTTTATGTCACAAGACTCATCTATAGCAAATGATAAGGCAAAAGCCAGTTGAATGTCTTCCACTTGCATATGTGTGACATTTGAAGACATTTTAGCAGTTCTATCTTGTACTGTTTTAGCAGATAATGGCAAATCTTTGATTTTTTTCATGATTTCGGCTTTGTTTTTAAAATCACGAAACAGTTCTTCAGATGCACGTATAAAACAATCTTTGACGTACTCACCATCTGTGAATGGTTTTCCTCTTTTTGCAATTTCTAATGATACTGCAAAGCTTGCCAGATTTACATTATTGGAAGATTTCGTCCAGTTACTTAGCGTGGAACTTGACTGTTGTTGTTTTTTTTGGAGATCTTCAACAGCTTTTTTTCGCGCGTCACCGGTTGGATATTTACCAGCAAACTGGGTATGTTTTGTAGTGAAGTGTCTCTCCAAATTTAACTTCTTATTGTGTGCGAGTTTTTATTGGCAAATGAGACAAGTAAGAAGGCCATCTGTGTTGCATATGAATGCAAACGACTCCGTCCAATCCTGATTGAATTCTCGGTTTCCTTCTTCAGTTCTTCTCTTTTTTTTTACCAGATGCCATGCTGGCGGCGGAGCTGAAAAAATGATTTTTTAAAATTTTACTTAGCTATCTAAAACGGCAAACAATTTATTTACCATTATTACTTCGTTAACACGATCCTCAGATATGTAATCCAATTATGTTACTGATTTTATTATATTATACGCGTACATACCTTTGAGAAGATAATTCGCTTCTAAATCGTGTTCTTCTTGAAACAAGCGAATAGACACGCAAAAACCGCAAGCGATTAAATTAACACACATGCAACGTAACGTCGACCGCGCTATCCGAAGAAGACCGACTGACAACACGTCTAGACTCTGGACGTGTTGTCTAGACTCTGGACGTGTTGTCTAGACTCTAGACGGTGGCTGTTTGGGTGAGACGGAAATGGAATGCAATTGGCTGAAAGATAAACATGGTCACTGAGTCTCATCTCTAAGAACAAAACAATAGTTCAAATTTATCTCATTACGGTCATGTCAAGTGTAGCGATTTGTAATTAACGATTTTGAAAATAGAAGCTATTCAGAAATTAGGTACTTAAAAATATATTTTCTTATTTTTGAAGAGTTTTGATAATAAATTATTAATTTTTTCGTATGGAACTGGAGAGCCGCAACTTTACATCAAAAGAGCCGCATGCGGCTCGCGAGCCGCAGGTTGCCGACCCCTGCTTTAGGGGATATCACACACCAAAATGTTCGATTTGCCTAATAAATGAGAAACGCCTACATTAAAATTTGATTTATGGGCTAATAATTTAATAAAAACTCAATACGAATAGAATTTTTCATAAATGTTTATTTAAAAGGGTTTAGGGGATATCACACACCAAAATGTTCGATTTGCCTAATAAATGAGAAACGCCTACATAAAAATTTGATTTATGGGCTAATAATTTAATAAAAACTCAATACGAATAGAATTTTTCATAAATGTTTATTTAAAAGGGTTTAGGGGATATCACACACCAAAATGTTCGATTTGCCTAATAAATGAGAAACGCCTACATAAAAATTTGATTTATGGGCTAATAATTTAATAAAAACTCAATACGAATAGAATTTTTCATAAATGTTTATTTAAAAGGGTGATTCAAATAAAATGTTCGAAAGGTGAAAAAATAACATTGCATGCTTCAGTATGACGATTCGAAATAAATGAACCTGACTTTATTGCGAAATGGTCCGCAAAAATTGTATGTATCCACTTTAGCTGACAAACTAATTGAAGAAATTACACAAAATTTGGTAGATAAGTCTCTCGTAGGATACTGTGATTAGGGTTAGCTTTTGATATGATTCGTAAAAAAAGAATTTGCCTTTTTTTTAGCGAAATGACTATCAAATCTAATATATGCCATCTAAAATAAAATACTGCATGTGCAAGATAGTTGTTGTTGTTGTTGAAACAAAGACCGTTCGACCTACCAGAAAGGTGTAAGGTAACAGTTTGGACGGTCGGGAAGTGCCACCCAATTTAGACAGGAACCCAGTGGGGGAGACATTCACAGGGACCGTACCCTCCTTCCCCTACCACCAACCTCTCGGAAGGACTTTCGGACCCACATGTTTAACGTGATCGTACTCCGCATGAACACGGCGGCAGTTTTGACAGTGGCTGGAATCGAACCCGGGCCTACCGAGTGCAACTCCACTGCGTAAACTAATGGGCTACCGCGCCCACATATGCAAGATAGTGAAACTCTGAAATAAATGACTAAAATTGATGAAATATATTAATTAAGTACATGTTCTATATATAAAATTTGACAATTAAGCGAATAAATCTGACCCCATGAGAGTTGGATAAACCGTTCTCGAAAAATTGTAGTTTTGGGAATTTTAAAGACCTGAAGAATTTAAAGTGAATTAAGTCGGCAAACGAAACGAAGATGCAATAAAAAAAACGAATTGGATATAATATCAAAACATTATTCATATTATTTTAGGCAATTAAACTTAATTTAATGCACAATAAAATACAAAATTACAAAATGAATTTCAATCTGCAGCGAAAGTCATGTGCTGCTTACATCGGATTTTTATTTACATAGGGTGACTTGGAGTCTCCTAAATAAAATAATGCTCCAATGGGATCTCACCAACGAAAATGTGACGCACCACTGATGCAAATGATATTTAATATTGAATTAAATCTATAAAAGGAGAGTGTGGTGTGACTAAGTTTCTTATATTTGTGTTAGACGTAATTTGCTTTTAGCTGTGTTTGCTAGCTGTGTAATTGTTTTACAGGCCGAGTTCGCTGCTTAGTTCGTTTGGATAAAAATTGCAGGTGTCCTACTCCCCATACTGATATAGTATAGAATATAGATTATTATAACGGTAATTGATTTTTTTAAAAATCCGATTTTGGAAAAATTTGCATATGTGTTTTATTGTTCTAAAATGGACATCGTTGATAAGAGCGGTCGAAATGAAATTATCCTACCCATGAAGCAACAATCGTAGCACAAATAGACGTTCAAATATATCTCCTCAAATGGAACTGCTTTTATGAAATGGCCAGAGGCAATATATTTTAATGTTTTTCGAAGCTTTGGAGAAAAGTAACTAAGATTATTACTTTTGACTTATTACTTTTGATTATTACTATTTTATTTTTCTCTGTGTCTGTTATATTCAATGATACGTCATCTAAAACATATCCGAATTTCAAATAAAATTTACAAATATGAGTTATGTCTATACATTCTAAAGTAATATAAGTAGCAAGAAACAGGGTAACAGTTACATTATTTGTCTAATAAATCTAATAATTCAAGCATATTGCGTTAGAAATCTTTAAATTGTTATTATAATAATTATTATTTCATAATGGTGTATACACACACACACACACACATATATATTCCATTCCATTGATATTTGTTGATTATCTTCAGCTTGAAGATTAGAGCGATTATCTTCAGCTTGTAGATTTGCATTTTTTTCCCCATTTAATCGATGATTCTCTATTGAATACTTCTTTTTATTATGTAGGCATATTTTAAAGTTAGAGTTTTTTGAGATGCAACTTCTCTCTATTCTATCATTGAATTTTTAAACTATTATATATATATATATATATATATATATATATATATATATGAGTTCAAGTATTTATAGCATTGCTCAATCTGAAACAGGCATTTGTTTGGGTTAATTAGAATTAAATACTCAGACCTGAAGAGACATTTTATTCTGACTAATCATCGTATTTGGGCCGGCGCTGTTCTTTTCTCTTATCGGCATTATGGCAGTGATTTTGCTTCTATGGTGATGTAAATATTGATTACTTGATTTAAAAAAAAGGGAACCCTCCCTTTTTTTTAAAGTCATAAATCACTTGTCTAATTAAAGACACTTTAAGTGGACACACAGGGTTTTCCAACCATGGAGACGCCTTTTTCTAGCTGTTTCACAACCAGTGTTTCTTTCAAGCATACCTCCAGGAGGGGGGGGGGGGCAAGACGGACCCCCGAGACAAGTGTTCGCACCCCCGGAGACATTTTATGTTAACCTAGAGTTTCTACGTATGTTACACAGCATTTAAATATATTTATATAGGACAAATAGAAAACTCCCCCCCCCCCTCTAAAATTTCATTCGCCTTCCCAGCCCAAAGTCCTGAAAGAAGAAACACAGTTCACTACTGACCGCATATGGAAGAGCCCGGGATGGTTCTGAAGAAAAAATCATTTTTGATAAGAATGTGTACATCAAATGCACAACCAAAGCGTAGACCTACCAGTTTCTTGTGGCTACAACTCTTGTTCCGAAAATTGTTTTGCTTATCAAAAATAATACTATGTGTATCTTAATTTTCAAATAATTTTTGTTCTAATTAAGTGGATTGCAAAAAACTTACATACATATATGCATACATAGGTATATGCATACATAGGTACATAGCATACATAGGTACATTATGTAAGTTTTAGTTTTTACATAATGTACCTATGTATGCATAAATGTTTATAGAAATACATGCATTCTTGATTGGGTAGTTTATCAACACATCACTTACTTTTTTCAGATTTCACGCTAATTTTTAATATAAAAATATTTTGTTTGAAAACGCTAAAAACTAGGCAAATAAAATAATTCGCTTTAAACACAGTGTAAAACGAATTAGTAGCGGTACCAGCCAATTTTGGAGGCGACAAGTAAATTTTTCCAGGATAAAATATAACAGCCGCACTAGTAAAGAGGTCAATCTTTGCTGGTGTAATTATATGATCTATACTAACAAAAAAGAAACATAGATGGTAAAATATCGATGGGACATCTTCTACCGCGCCTCCTCTCTGATGTGAGATGAAATTGCTGTATTTTCAATAGAATGAAGCTAAAACTTTTGATAAAAACCATTTGATAAATATTGTGCAAAATTTTTTATTTGTTTTTAAGGAGTCTTGCTGTCATTGGTAAGCAAGTGCTACAAGTTAGTATGAAAAGGTTTATCAGTTCATACTTATTTCGAAAATGCATAGCATTTGCTATCAAAGACTTGTCAGGATTTCTAAAATAATGGAATGAGGGTATAACGATGTTTCAATTTTATTTGAAAAGTGACGGAACTTAAGTGTTGTTGTTGAAACCCAGACCGTCCGACCTACCAGAAAGGTGTAAGGTAACTGTTTGGACGGTCGGGAAGTGCCACCCAATTTAGACCGGAACCCGGTGGGGGAGGCATCCACAGGGACCGTACTCTCCTTCCCCTACCACCAACCTCTCGGAAGGACTTTCGAACCCACATGTTTAACGTGATCGTACTCCGCATGAACACGGTGGCAGTTTTGGCAATGGCTGGAATCGAACCCGGGCCTACCGAGTGCAACTCCACAGTGAATCCACTACACCACAAACGTTCCGTTGCGAAAATTCCCAGGAATTGAAAAATACGATTTACAAAAGCGACCGTTTAGTAAAAGTAGCATAAATGGAAAATAGGCCTGATTTTGTGTACAAACAGTCCATCAAAAGTGTCGCAACCCAAAATAGAAATGTTATTAAAAATGTCATAAGCGCTACAACTCAAAGAATTGTTGTCTTTATAACACTTTCCACATAGGTGAAAAGTGTTTGACTTTGTTCATTCTGATTATCTCTGTCTGTCCGTTCGTACGATAACTGCCGTAAAAATGACTTTATCAAAATGAAATTTTAGTATGTTATTGAGACGGTCTGTGGAGCATATGGGAATGTAAATAAATAATATAACCCAATTAGTTTTGGATTGAATCCGGGTTGAAAAAGTGAAATACATTCAACCTATGGGACCTAATTTTTCAAACATTTTTAAGCAAAGTTAAAATTCACAAATTGCTTCGAAAATTTTAGGGAATATTAAAATTATCCCATAAAAATGTATAAGAAAATTTCAGCAAAATATGTTTGGTAGTTTTTAAATAAAAATAAAAATAATAATTACACCCATATTATAAAGAGATCACGTGATCCACTTCAAAATAAAATATTGCATCCATCTTTTCTTCCCAGTGTAAAAATTGTGATTTTTAAAGCTCTTTTTCATTTATATTTAGTGTTGCATCCGTCCTAAAACCGTTTCATTTTTGCGTGCTTTTTGTGCATCTGTATTCTGTGCCAAAGCATTTACAATATTTTTTAGTTTAAATGATCATTAAACTTTGGTTATTTTTACAACAAAGTCTAATTTTAATGGATTCAGAATGTTAACAAGTGATTGTAAGATGCGTTGTATAAGAATTGCTGAATTTTTTTTCACACAAAATCATTTAACTCTGGAGTCTGAAATAAAAGTGATATGAATGAAATATTCATTGCTTTTATATAGAAAGCCAGACAATTTATATTTTGATGACGTCATTTGAATAAAGTTTATTTTTCGATGACGTTTTAAGTTTCCAAGTAAAATAAATTATTGTACTGTGATAATTTTAAAAATATCAGCTCTGAATGTATCGCATTTTAGAGATGTTTAAATAAAATTGCATTGAAGTTGGAAAGTGTTTCATAATCAATGCTTTATGCATGATTGATCTTTCTTGTTTAACATATACACAAGTGATATGGGAGATGACTTAGGAGAAAATGGGAAAATATTCCAATGTGCAGATGACGCAACAGTTATGATCAGTGACAACAATGAAAATAGATGCATCGAAAAACTAAGGCAAGTCATTCAAAAGCTGGAACGTTGGGGAACAGAATGGGATATGGAATTTTCAGTTGAGAAAACGAAAATTATGAATATTACACCAAAAAAGTATCCTCAAGCGAAACATGTTCCTTTTCACAGGAAAGATACGTTGGGTATAGGAAATAGAAATTCTCGGTCTATTAATTGGCGAAAACTGGAAATGGGAGAAACATCAGGAATATATAATAAAGAAGGTTCAAAACATTATTGAGACGATACAAGTGCTGGCCAGCCAGACATATGATCCGAACGCTGAATGCCTTCTAACATTAATACAAGTTTTATTGACTCAGATCGACTATGCCAACGTCGTTCGCATGGAAGAAGCAAATAATATTATGGGAAAATATACAATCCTCGAAAATACCGCAGTACGATTAGCATTAGAAGTTCCAAAGATGGCTGTTACAGAAGCAATGCATATAGAGGCTGAAATACCAGAATACGAACTGAGAAAAGTTTCAAGTTGTGAAAAGTTCTTGCTCAAAGTAGAACTCATAAGGACGAAACGAGGGTTCAGTAAAACAATTCGTCAACAGTTGCAAATAATAAGACTAAGCAATCTGAAATGGCCAAAGAGAACGGTGGATAACATAATAACACTGATAGAAGAAGAAAATCTAGGTGCGAATACGAACTACCTTCCTGATCCAATTCCACCTTGGGACGATCAGAATTTAGACATACACATTGACAAATTCGATTTCCAAAAATCTTCTGCAGAGGAAGTACCAATCCTATTCAGCAAATTTAAGAACGAAGAAGAAGGGAAAACGCAATGGATCGGAACAGACGGATGTAACAGCATAAAAGGAACAGGTTTCGGTATATACCAAAACGAACAAATCACAAGAAGTATTCGTCTCCCCAAAATATGCTCCATATTTACCGCAGAACTCGCAGCAATAATTTATGCAGTTGATTACCTTATAGAAGAAAGAAAATATACGATCATCTCTGATAGCAAAAGTGTCTTAGAAGTCTTTGCAAATGATAACAAAAAAGCTGAAGACCTTATCAAATATACAAGAGCCTAAATAGAAACAAAATCAAAAAAGGCGAAAATCAAACTAATGTGGGTACAAGGACACTCTGGAATTCACCAAAACGGAAAAGCAGAACTGGCAGAAAATGCAGCTAATAACACGTAATGTCCTACTCTGGGAATCTGCATGTATTCAGACATCAAGAAACTGATAAAACATAGACAGAAAACATGTTGGGATCAAAATGGAAAAACTCGAAATCTCACTCAAAATTCCCGTACATAAACCCGTATAGTAAAAAGGCTTATAAAACAGTCAAATCGAGAAAAAATTCCACAACTCTTATGAAAATCCGGACTAAATCTTACATCAACAACAGTTTAAAAGCTAAATGGGACCCTACATTAACCCAATGTGTAAACAATGCTAAGTTTTCGAAACCCTTGAACATATGATTCAGATCTATCCTCAATACAACGAAATCCGCAAAAAGTATGAGGAAAATGTCAAAAAATTTAAAAAACAACTAGGAACTATACTTGATCAGAATCTAGACATTTTTAACTTTCATGACCCTATCAGTGCAGCTAAATACCTCGTGAAATTTATCTATGATATCGAGAGGTGCAAATACGCACTTTCGATGTAGAGTGTAGACAATCTTTGAAATATCAACTAATTTTACGGACCTTCTCACTTCAGTGTATTACTTTTTATCTAAACAACTAATTAGTTTCTGTGGAATCAAGCTCTCACCTAATTTGTTGGGTAGCTACAACGTTTTAAGCAAGCTGCCGTTAAGACCCCTACACAAAGGTGAAGGAAAAAACAAAAAAAGAAAGAGTCCTTCAATCCCGTGTAGATGAGTTGCACCGACGTCACATTCTCCTCCATATTCTTTGTAGACGCCGTCCGCCATCACTGTATTCTTTCGATGTTAAAGTGTTAGTTGTTAACACAGTGTACCGATTTTTTCTTAATATAGATAGGTTTGCAATATGAAATTATCTGATTACGTCGAGAAATTGCCTTTAGAAAGTCAACAGAGGAAAAGGGAGGCTTTTCTCGATCGCCTGTTCTGATACCATCCGTCAAATGGTCTGATGTAACTCTATATTTTACAGTTACTCCAAGTCAGGCTACAAAACAAGAAGTCAAGGTACTTTTGATGCTTATTTATTAACACTTTACAACAATGTTGAAAAGTGTTTATGACTTTGTTCATTCTGTCTGTCTGTCTGCCCTTAGCACGATAACTGCCGTAAAAATGACTTAATCAAAATGAAATTTTAGTATGTTATTCAGACGGTCTGTAAGACCTATGGGAATATAAATGAATAATATCACTCAATTAGTTTTGGATTGAACCCGGGTTGAAAAAATGAAATACATTGAGCCCTATGGGACCTAATTTTTCAAACATTTTTAAGCGGATTTAAAATTCACAAATTGCTTTAAAAATTTTAGGTTATATTCAAATTGTTCCCTAAAATATATAAAAACAAATTCAGCGAAATATATTCAGTAGTTTTTTAAATAAAAATTAAAATAATAATTACACCTCTTATATGAAGCGATCACGTGACCATGATATGAAAATATCACATGACCCACTTCAGAATGATATATGGCATCCATCTTGTTTCAAAATCGTGAGTATTTTAAGTTCTTTTTAATTCATATTGAGTGCTGTATCCGTCCTAAAACTACTTTATTTTTGCTTAAATTCTGTGCATCTCCTTACTAAAACAACGCAAATACAATATATTTGAGTTTAAATGATTATCCAAATTTGATTATTTCTACAACGAAGCCTATTTTTCACTTATGTAAAATGTAAACAGCAAAATATATAGAATGAGTTGTAGTAGAATTGCTGTATTTCTTTAACACAAAATAATTTAGCCCATGGAGTCTGCATGGCTGATATGAATGAAATATTAATTGATTTTATAAAAAGAAGGACGATTTTTTTCGATGAAGTTTTAAGCATAGAGTTTAATTACTTGTAGCTCCATGATCTTTATTTTTAAATAAAGTAAATTATTATAGTATTGTGATGAATGAAATGAATGGGAGAAAGTTATGAATGAAATGTTGTTTTTATAGAGAAATCCAGGCGTGTTATTTTTTCTATGACGTCATTTGAATTAATTTCAATAGTTTTCGATGAAGTTTTCAAGTATAATAAATTATCGTAGTATTATGATAGTTTTAAAAATATTACCGTGGAATGCATCGCATTTTAGAGATATTCAAACCAGGCAATTTATATTTCAATGCCGTCATTTGAATGAAATTCATTTTTTTCAATGAAGGTTTAAGTTTTCTAATATAATAAATTAATGTAGTATTGTGATAAGTTTTAAAATATTGCCGAGGAATGTATTGCATTTTAAACTTTTTTAAATAAAATTGCATTGAAGTTGGAAAGTGTTTCATAATCAATGCTTTAAGCATGATTGATCTTTCTTGTTAAATTTATTTTAATGCAATAGTGTGTAAATCTTAATATATTTATTATAATTGAATAAACTAACTAGTTTGCGAAATTATCAGTTCATATTATTTATTTGGTTGATAATAAGGCTAATTATTTGATGTTTAACATTGAAAATCTATAAAAATTTATATTCGTTTGGGTGTGTTGATATTCTTATCACCTTAAATTGTCCTAACAATTCTCTTTCATCTATTTCACAAGTAAAGTACATTTTAATTCTGCATGTTTCTATGTAATATATTATGAGGAAATAAATTTGTCAAGTAATATGAACGTTATCATTTTATTATATAGCATAATTGTTATCTTAATCTCCCATTCTTCAATAGTACGGATAGACCGATGTTACAAAGAACATGGCCGCTGTGCAGTGGAATCGCGAACGTGACGTCACATGAAACACATCTATAGGATTGTCGTTTGTGCACTGCGCAGGAACTATCCACTGCCGCCATATTCAATATAAGAGTCTGTTCATTTCATTCATTCGAAATGTGCGTGCTCTGAATGCTTGCGTTATACAATGAAATCTTATATTTAAAGCAGCATCTGTATCATACTTACGAAAGTGCGTGAAATATACTTGTGAAAGTACGTGTTATACTTGTGAAAGTACGTGTTGTATACTTGTGAAAGTACGTGTTATACTTGTGAAAGTACGTGTTATACTTACGATAGTACGTGAAAGTACTTGTTATACTTACGAAAGTACGTGAAAGTACCTGTTATACTTACGAAAGTACGTGAAAGTACCTGTTATACTTACGAAAGTACGGGGAAAAGTACGTGAGTAAAAGGTTTTTATTTATAAAATTGAATGTGTATCTGTCAATTTCGTATACTAATTCACAATTTTTAATTAAAGTGTGATAATATTGCCGTTTTATACTTTACAGCGGGGAACCGCACTTTTGTTTGTCGATTATTAAGAGCAATATCGGATATCTATATAGATTTCATACATATTTCTGTATTACCCTAGACAGACTATTGGCGTTAAGGGGACTCATACCTCACCACCACTTATGAGCTGCCTCCATGTTAACCAATGGGGAAATTTGTTTAGGTGATTCCTTCGTAAATTTTACCTGTAAATGTTAATAGTTTGTTTGATGTTAAAGGAGAAACACATACGTTTCAGTCGAAGTACGATTTTTTTAATATTTAAATTTAAAGTGTTTCAAAAATGAATTTAAATGTTAAAAACACAACGGAATTTACCATTAGGGAGCTTCTGTAGCAAGTTTGAAAGAAAATTTGAATATTTGGCTTAATAAAAAAAATAGTAATACATTTTTCTATTGATATAGCAAATATTATAACGTTGTCATTATAAAATCTATTTTTAATGATCTAAAAACTATTTCAAGTGCAGATATATAGAACAGAATTAAGATAAGTTTACGGCAACCCTGTAAGTCACACGCTTGTGGGTTGTACAATCTCTGTCTGTCAGCAATAGTTATTTATGTGCGGAGGGTGTAAAGTATTTGTTTGACAGCCGTAATCAAAGACAGCCCTCTATAGTTCCCTGCTTCTAGGATCAACACCTCTCTGGTTCTGTGGTTTCATGGGGGGACTGTGACAATAGTTTTTCCCCAGAATTCGTAGAAGATTCCAAAGTAGTTTTGTGGAGGATTTTAGTTCAAGCCCTTTTGCTGTTGATACAAATCTGTTTTTCATTTTTGAGAGAAATATTTGTCTTTCCAATTCTTTTTTTTTCTCCCAATATTGCAGAACTTATTGCTGAAAGCATTACATAATTAATTTTCAGAATGTATAGACTGTCTACAAAAGTGGGTTTCAGATTTTCAGCCCACCGGAGCCGTGGCAAGTGTACATTATTTTCCTTTTTAGTTCATCACAATATATTTTTACTTTCCCTATATACGTAATATATAATACACAGGGAATAATATTGAGGGGGGGGGGGGGGTCCTAACAACTAAACCAATAGGGTTCCACTAATCATCGAGTGTGATAATCGTACCAAATTATTTCCAAAGTACTGCGACATGGTCTAAAATTTGTTTCAGGCATCCCTGAACTCGAATCGACCGTATTTGAAGTAATATGTGTGAGCCTGTGGCAGCGATATCTCAAACGAATGAAGCGTTTTAGCCATAATTTAATACAACTATCGCACTCGGTGATTAGTGAAACCCTATTGATTTAAAACTCGGTTAGGAAGAACATCTCCCCCCCCCCTCCATTTTTGTATGAATTTTTAAAAAATAAGGATTTTCAATAATTACAATTACACATTTACAGGCAGTTTTTGCTGGAACTTTGGCAAAAAAAAAAAAGTTCTTTTATCCGAATTGTACCAAAATCTAATCAGAACCAAGGTAACCCACAAATTATTTATCTATAAAATTTAATGAAATTCGGTTAATTAAATTTTGAGTTAGAGTGAATACAAAATCTGCCCACACACAGACGTTACACTAAAAATAGTGTTTACTTGTTCTAGAGATCTCAAAATGTGTAGATCCGTCGAAAACTCGAGTTGGGATTTTCGACATGATTCCAATACTTCCCTATATATTACGATGTATTGCAAAGAAAGTTAAAAAAAAATTGATGTGGACAGCACATGAATTTCCCTATAAATTTTAATTCATCTTCTCCTTATTTATTTAATAATTCATTAAATTGAATTTAATTGTACAAAACACCGAATTTACACTTTTAATCCAATTTTGGTTTTTTTTGTGTGTGTGTTATCTGGACATATTTTCAAAGGCGGCGTAGCAAACACGCGAAAAAACTATATCTGGAAAACGGCTAATGCTAAAAAAATAGGGTTGGTCTTATTCTTTTTATCGTCAAAAATTACTTACAAAACCAACATTTAATTGATATATTTAAGAGTGCGTGAACTTTTAATTTTAATGATTTTTGCGAGGCATTTTGCAAAAAAAAAAGGTACTGTTTTCCCAAATCTTACGAGGGTAACTTACAAGTGATTTACCTACCAAATTTTGTGACGTTTGATAAATTAGTATTTTTAGCTATAGTGGATACATGCGATTTTTGTGGCCATTTCTCAAAAGGAGGTAGTTTCTTTTTTCCCGAATCCTACCAAAATCTAATTAGCACCAGGATCACCGCAAGTAATTTACCTTGAATAATTTTTGAAATTTGGTCAATTACTTTTACAGTGAGAGTAGAAACAATACATTGCACGGACAGACACACACAGAGACGTTACGCTAAAAATGGTTTTTTTTTTCGTGTTCTAGGGGTCTCGAAACTTGTAGATCCGTTAAAAATTCGAATAGCGATTTTTGATATGATTCCAATATCTTTTATGTATTGCAGGGAAAGTAAGAAGAAAATGAATTTTAATTTATAGGCAAAGTCGTGTGCTGCTCACATTAGACTTCTTATTTTCCCTACGATATATGGTGTATAATGTATAGGTAAAGTATTGGAATCGTGTCAATAATCGCAACTCGAGTGTTCGACTGATCTATACACATTTTGGACCTCTGGAACACGAAACAAATATTTATAGTGTGACATTCCTGTGTGTGTCTGTCTGTGCAATGTATGCATGCACCCTAACTCAAAAACTAACAGACTAAATTTCATAAAATTTTACAGGTTAGTCACTTGTGGGTTACCCTGATGCTGATTAGATTTTGGTACGATTCGGAAAAAAGAACCTGCTTTTTTAACGAAATGGCCCACAAAAATCTTCAAAATCTAAAATAAAAGATTATGCATGCTCAAATGTATCAATTAAATGCTTGTTTTATATGTACTTTTTGGCGATGAAAGGAATAGGACCAACCCCAGTACTCTAGGATGCTAGAAAATTAAAAACAAATACAAAAAAATCTAATGTGGGGAGCACATGACTTTCCCTACAGACACATATGTGCGTTCTCTTTATTTTTTTAATAATTCGTTAAATTGAGTTTAATTGCACAAAATAAAACAGCATTTGCACTTTTAATTCAATTTCTGTTTCTATTGGGTAACTGGACATATTTTGTAACAAAAATGCGAAAACACTAAAATATCTAAATAGCGGTTAGTCCTAGAGTAATGGGGTTGGTCTTATTCTTTTCCTCGTCATGAATTATGTATAAAACAAGCATTTAATTGATACATTGGAGCATACGTAGTCTTTTATTTTGGATTTTGGCGATTATTGCGGGCTATTTCGTAAAAAAAAGGCAAGTTCTTAATTTCCTAATAGTACCAAAATCTAATCAGCACCAGGGTCACCCACAAGTATATATAGTTACTTACCTATAAAATTTTATGAAATTCGTCTATTGGTTTTTGAGTTAGAGTGGATACACATTGCACAGATAACACATACACAGAGCCACGTTAAAAATAGCTTTTTCGTCTTCTAGAGGTCCCAAAACGTGTAAATCCGTCGAAAATTCAAGTTATGATTTTTGAGACGATTCCAATACTTTCCCTATGCATTACCATGTATTGCAGGGGAAGTAATATACAATTGAAGTGGTAAAAAATCCTACGCATAAAGAGAAAAATACCAATTTTCTTTTGTATTCACTAGGAAAAAGAAAAGGGGACAACAAAAAATGTTCTTTATTTGAAAAATAATTCTGCTTCCAGGGATAATTCCAACCCAATAAAGACATAGGATCCTCGCATTGATTAGGAAAAGGGGAGTAAAAAATTTTGATGTGGGCAGCACGTGATTTTCTCTGCAGCCTCATATTCACATTATGTTTATATCTTCAATAAATCGAGTTTATTTGCACAAAATAACAACCATAATCATTTTAAATGACGCCGAATTTGCACTTTGAATTCAATTTTCATTTTCATTTGGTAACTGGACTTATTTTCAAAGGTGGCCTAGTGAAAATGTGATAAGACTAAAATATCTCACGAACAGCTAGTTCTAGAGCAATGGAGTTCACCTTATTCTTTTCGTCGTCAAAAATTACGCATAAAATAAGCATTAGTCTTTCATTTAGTCTTTCATTTAGTCAGTAGTCTTTCATATTTAAATTTAACGATTTATGCGGAACATTCCGCATAAAAGGCAGGTTCTTTTTTACCAAATTGTACCAAAATCTAATCATCACCAGATTTACCTATAAGTGATTTTATCTACCAAGTTTTGTGAAATTTGGTCTATTAGGTTTTCAGCTAGAGTGGATACAGGCAATTTTTAGGGGCCAATTCACACGTACACACACACACACACAAAAAAAAAACTGATGTAGGCAGCACATGACTTTCCCTGCAAACTTTATCCACGTTATCTTTATTTTAATTAAATTTAATTTACTTTTAATTCAATTTCCGTTCTCATTTGGTAACTGGACTTATTTTCAAAGATGGCGTAGAGAAAATACGAAAAAACTAAAATATCTTCAGAGCAGCTAGTCCTAGTGTAATGGGGTTGGGCTTATTCTTTTCAGCGTTAAAACTTACGTATAAAACAAGCATTTAATGGATATATTTGAGGATACGTAGTTTTTAGTTTAGATTTTGACGATTTTTACCGGACATTTCGCAAGAAAAGGCAGGTTATTTTTTTCTGAATTGTGCCAAAGTATAATCAGCACCAGGGTAACCCACAGGCAATTTGTCAACCGATTTTTGTGAAATTCGGTCCATTAGTTTTTCAGTTAGAGTGGATACGGGTAAATTTTGTGGCCCATTTGCGGAATAAAGACTGGTTCTTTTATCCCGAATTGTACCCTAAACTAATCAGCACCAGATTTGCCCACAAGTGACTTAACTACCAAATTTTATGAAAAAATCTGCACAGACAGACAAACACACAGACAGACACACAAACACAGACGTTACGCTAAAAATAGTTTTTTCGTATAGGAGAGATATCGAAACGTGTAGATCCGTCGAAAACTCGAGTTGCGATTTTCGGCATGGCTCCAATACTTTCCCTATACATTACCATGTATTGCAAGGAAAGTAAAAATCTGATGTGGACAGCACATGACTTTCCCTGCAGACTCCAATTCATATTTTCCTTATTTCTTTAATAATTCGTTAGATTGAGTTTAATTGCACCAAATAATACTAAATTCGCATTTTTAATTCAATATTTGTTTTTATTTGGTAATTGGACAATTTTCCGAAATCGGCGTAACAAAAATGCAAGAAATCTCAAATATCTTGAAAACGGTTAGACCTAAAGCATAATGGAGTTTGCTATATTCTTTTCCTCGTCCAAAATTGAGTATAAAACAAGAATTTATGCGATACATTTGAGCATACGTAGTCTTTTCTTTTATTATTATTATTATTTTTTTTTTTTAGATTTTGTCCATTTTTGTGGGCCATTTCGTAAAAAAAGGCGGATTCTTCTTTTCCGAATCGTATCAAACTCTAATCAACATAAAGTATCTCACAAGTAACTTATCTACGAAATTTTGTGAAATTTGGTCAATTAGTGTTTTAGCTAGAGCGGATAAATGACATTTTTGCGGACCATTTCGCAAAAGAAGGCGAGTTCTGTTTTCACGAATCGTACCAAAAACTAATCAGCACCAGGGTCACATCCAAGTGACTTACCTACCAAATTTTATGAAATTCGGTCTATTAGTTTTTGATTTAGAGTGGATACATACATTGCACATACACATACACACAGACAAACACACAGATAGACACACACACAGATGTGGGTCCGTAAGTCCTTCCGAGAGGTTGGTGGTAGGGGAAGGAGGGTACGGTTCCTGTGGATGCCTCCTCCACTGGGTTCCGGTCTAAATTGGGTGGCACTTCCCGGCCGTCCAAACAGTTACATTACACCTTTCTGGTAGGTCGGACGGTCTGGGTCTCAACAACAACACACACAGATGTCATGCTAAAAATAGTTTTTTGTATTCTAGAGGTCTGGAAACGTGTAGATCCGTCGAAAACTTTGAGTTGCGATTTTCGACATGATTCCAATACCTTCCCTATACATTACCATGTATTGCAGGGAAAGTAAAAAGGGCAGGATCTGTATATCCCGAATCGTACCAAAATCTAATCATCATCAGGGTCATCCACAAGAGACTTATTTATAACATTTTATGAAATTCGCTCAATTAGTTTTTCAGTTAGAGTGGATACAATATCTGCATACACACACACATTATGCAAAAAAAAAATTTTTTTTTTCACGTTCCAGAGGTCTCAAAACGTGTCGATCAGTCGAAAACTCGAATTGTAATTTTCGGCACGATATCAATATTTTCCCTATATATTACCATATTTTTCAGGTAAAGTAAGAATATATGTCTGACAGGGGAAATTTAAAGTATTCCTGTTGCACATTAAAAAATCTGATGTGGGCATCACATGACTTTTCCTGCAGACTCATATTCAGGTTCCCTATTTCTTCAATAATTCATTATATTGAGTTTAATTACAGAAAATTATGTCCACGATTATTTTAAAAAATGACACTGAATTGGCATTTTTAATTCCATTTTCGTTCTTAGTTGGTAACTGGACATTTTTTCAACAGTGACCCAGCGTACATGCGAAAAAACTAAAATATCTCGAGAACGGCTAGCTCTGGTGGAATGGAGTTTGTCTTATTCTTTTCATTGTTAAAAATTGTGTATAAAACAAACATGTAATTAATATATTTGAGCATACGTAGTTTTTTATTTTAGATGTTGAGGGGGGGGGGGGGGTGTTCGGGTCATTTTGCAAGAAAAGGTAGGTTACTTTTTCCGAATCGTACCAAAATCCAATTAGCATCAGGGTAACCCACAAGTGACTTATCTACCAAATTTTGTGAAATTCGATCTATTAGTTTGGAAGGGGGGGGGGAGCCCCTAGTTTATAAAGAAATAATTACAAAGCAACTTTTTATGCAAATTTTGAGTTAGATCTTGTATTGAATTTCATATCACCCATGAAAATCGAATATTTTCTTTCATCAGGGAGGGCTTAGTATATTTTATCATGGAGGGGGTCAGTCCCCTCTGGCCACTGGTTGGCTGCAATCCTGTATTTCTGTCATGAGCTTCTGACAACGACTCTGAACTTGTTCACGATGAAATTTAATCATGGCAAATGGTAAAAATTTGCAGTGTCAATGGAGATCAGTGAGTCTGGCAGCGACCCCCCCCCCCCCTCCACCAGTGACTTAATTTAAAATGCAAACCAGTGACTTAATTTAAAGTGAATATTTAAAAAAATCGTACTTAAATTAAATATATGTGTTTATCCTTAAATATCGCGAAGACAGTTAACATCTGCGGGCAAAATTCACGGAGGAATCTTCTAAACAAATTTCCCCATTGGTTAACATGGAAGCAGCTCATAAGGGTTAGTGAGGTATGAGTCCCCTTAATTGTATGTTATATTATTGCCATTTGGGTTCAAGTACTACTCTTACACCTGATTTCAAGCCAAATCTGGGGGACATTTCTGGGAGCGGCTAGACGTGACCTATGACATTGCGACTTGGGGGCTGAAATGAGAATAAAGATCCAAGTGGTTAGTTGAACAATGCAGGAAGGACGGACGGGTCGAAGATTAGGTGGGAGCGATTTCTTCTAAATGTATGTTAAGTTTTTCTTTGGCATGGAAAGACAGAGCGAATTGAATGGGCTGCTGTGGTTTTAAGTGGTAGAGCTGGACAATGTCTGAGGGAAGGGTCATGTATTAAAATTAAGTAGCTCAGCTGACATAAAAGGGGTATTCACTAATTTGATTTGGACTTTATAGGACATCGTTTTTGCTTTCCATGCAATGAATAATCTATAGAAACGAAATAAAACATTTTTTAAAGTAACGTCTCTGTGTGTGTGTTTGTGTGTGTGTGTGTGGGGGGGGGCGCACTCGCATAAATTGAAAATCTGTTTGTGTTTGTGTGGGAGGGAGGGGGCGCGCGCGCATAAATTGAAAATCTGTTTATTTGTGTGTTTGCGTTTGTGTGTGGGGGGGAGGGGGCGCGCGCGCCCGCATAAATTGAAAATCTGTTTATTTATGTGTTTGTGTGTGTGGGGGTGGGGGCGGTGCGCGCATTATAGGCCATTGTTTTTGCTTTTCATACAGTGAATGGTAATTTATAGAAACGAAAAAATCATTTTTTAAAGTAACGTCTTTCTTTGTGTGTGTGTGTGTGAGCGCGTTTGTATTTGTATGCGTTTGTATTTGTGTGTGGGTGTGTGTGAGCGCGTTTGTGTGTGGGGGGGGGGGAGGTAATGTAAAATTTAAAGTAAAAAAATGTAACAAAACAATTTTAGCTTAAAATAGATGTTGCTAGATGCAGAGAATTTCAAGCATGTGAAATGGTAATTAGGAGAAATCGAAAGCAAAAGCTCGATACAGTTAGGAAATCTGGAATTTTATGGGTACTTTGAACATTATTTTGAACTAGCAGGAAAGGTACATATTTTAAAACACAGAATTTTTTTTTATAAATAAAGATAATAAAAGAAAACTCAGCTGAGGCACTGTATAAGACCTGACTGGCAACCCCATCCCCTCAGGTTATTCATTGGTCACCCGATCTGTAGCATTTTAAACTGTGGGAAGTAGCTAAGCCGGGGTGGCTCGTCTCCCCACACCTGCCACATCCACTCATCTACTCATTTCATTCGGCTGAAAGAGTTCTTTTCGACAAGTTTCAAATTTAGAGGATAATAAATAAATAAAGATTAGGTACATCTTTTCAAACAAAGGGAACATTCTTCTCTCATTCATTGCAAATAAAGGACGTTACAGAATAATTAAATAATTTAGGTGAAATTAGGCTTCGTTGCAGAAATAATCAAAGTTGGATGATCATTTAAACTCAAATATATTGTAATTGCGTTGTTGCAGAATGTAGATGCGCAGAATTTAAGCAAAAATAAAGCGGTTTTAGGACAGATGCAACACTAAATGTGAATGAAAAAGAACTATAAAAATCCCGATTTTGACACAAGATGGATGTCATATTTTATTTTGAAGTGGGTCACGTGATCTCTTCATACAATATCCACGTGATCTCTTCAAAGGTGTAATTATTATTTTAATTTTTATTTTAAAAACTATTGAATATATGTTGCTGAATTTTTTTTTATATATTTTATGGGATAATTTGAACATTTCCTAAAACTTTCGAAGCAATTTGTGAATTTTAAATTCGCTTAAAAAATGTTTCAAAAATCAGGTTCCATAGGGTTCAGTGTATTTCATTTTTTAAACCCAGGTTCAATCCGAAACTAAGTTGGTGATATGATTAATTTATATTCCCATAGGTCCCACAGATCGTCTGAACAACATACTAAAATTTCATTTTGATAAAGTAATTTTTACGGTAGTTATCGTGCTAACGGACAGATAGACAGACAGAATGAACAAGGTCATAAACACTTTTCAACTATGTTGCAAAGTGTTAAAAATATAGATAGCCCAAGCTATTATCCCTGACAGATTTACAATGCAGTACATAAAACAGTAATTTTAAAACTTTTATATATCTATCCTAGTATTAAAATTTGTTAAAAACAGAGAACCTAATCATCATTGTAAAATAATCATGTATATTTCTATTTAAAAAAAAAAGCAAGAAACATCAATCATGCATAAGCATTGATTATGAAACACTTTTCAACTGAAATGCAATTTCATTTAAAATCGCTAAAATGTGATACATTCAGTGGTGATATCTTTTACATTATCACAGTACTACAGTAATTTATTATACTTAAATATTTAAAACTTAAATATTTAAAATATATAAATCGTCCGATTCTCTATGAAAAATCAATGAATATTTCATTCATATAACTTGTATTCCAGACTCCAGAGCTAAATAATTTTGTCCGAAAAAAATTCAGCAATTCCTATATAACTCACCTTACAATCGCTTGAGATATTTGCATTTTGCATAAGTCAAAATTAGGCTTCGTTGTAGAAATAATAAAAGTTTAGGGATCATTTAAAATCACAATTATTGTAATTGCGTAGGCACGGAATTTAGATACACAGATAATATGTGTGTGTGTGTATTCAAAGTATTGGAATCGTGCCGAAGATTGGAATTCGAATTTTCGAAGGATCTACACATTTTGGGACGTCTAGAACACGAAAAAACTATTTTTAGGGAGACGTCTGTGTGTGTAAGGGTGTGTCTGCGTGTGTTTCTGTGTGTCTATGAGGATATTGTATCCACTCTAACTGAAAAACTAATGGACCGAATTTCCTAAAATTTGGTATGTAAGTTTTTTGTGGGAAACCCTGATGTTCATTAGATTTTAGTACGATTCGTAATAAAAGAATCTGCCTTCTTTGCGAAATGGCCGGCAAATATTGCCTTTATTCACTCTAGCTAAAAACTAATGGACCAAATTTAACAAAATTTGGTATATAAATACCTCAGAAATTTGATTTTAATTTTTGATGTTAAGGACTTTTTCTTTGACTGGGGTTTTTAAAAAATCTTTATAAATTTCAAATAAAGAAACAATGTTTAAGTTTTTTAATAAAATGTAACTGCATTTGGAAAAAAGTGTTTTATGAAATGAATATCACAGCCAATAAAGAAATGGAAACAGTAGTTTCAATGATTACAAATCTTTCTTTCCGATATCTAATTTCTTGAATTTTTCTTGATTAGAAAATAACTGCCTTTCTTTGACGGAAATTGGCGGTAGAAGTAAAGGAGGAATGTTCACTTCCCGGTCTTGCATGTGTGTGGGGGGTGGGGTGGGGGAAGGGCATTAGGGGACAAATAAAGAACTGCGTTTTCACAACTTTCCTACACGAAACCGGCCACCGGTCAGATTACCAGAATCTCCACCTTCGTTTCGACGAATGATCCACAGATTTGACGCATTCACACTAGAGCGACGCATTGTAGTAGTTCAAGAAAAGTATAAAAATGTGCCATTGCCGTAGATTGTTAATTGTTATACACAGTTTTTTTTTTTTTTACAGAATCGTAATCTACTTATTTTTAAATCTCTAAAATGAACATGTTCACAATTATCTGCAGATTCTACAACACTTTCTTTTCTTTGACT
The DNA here is from genome assembly GCA_951213105.1 of Amaurobius ferox. Taxonomy (NCBI): domain Eukaryota; kingdom Metazoa; phylum Arthropoda; class Arachnida; order Araneae; family Amaurobiidae; genus Amaurobius; species Amaurobius ferox. The sequence continues at coordinate 102,378,384 of OX578136.1, forward strand.
TTTTGTTACGTCTGTTTTAGCATGCATTTACAAATTATCATTGCACAAAATGATTCTAAATTATTTTTTATTTTTATTTCAGTTTTTTGTTATCATAAAGCCGCATATTATAAATAAATTATTTTGACAGATAACATTTTGTTAATATTGTCAACAAGATATAGTTAACAATTGAGCAAATCACTACAGACTTCTATTAATTGTTAAACATTTTCTACTTCAAAAGCACAAAACTTCTTTTCCAGATGGGTCTTTTTTCCTTTTTAAAATTCTATTTTGTATCATATATATATATATATATATAAAAATATGTATAAAAGAATGAAAGTTAAAAAATTCCTGAAATCACACGAATAAGGCGCTATGCTGCACTACAATGTGGATTTTAATATCATACCAGAAAAGTATAAAAATGAAAGAAAGAAAGCAATATATCAAAGAATGGCTGGAGGGGGGTTGTGACCCCCACTCCCCGGTTAGGCCAGCTTTGCGTCTAGACAGTGGGGGTCACAACCCCCCCCCAGCCATTCTTTGATATATTGCTTTCTTTCTTTCATTTTTATACTTTTCTGGTATGATATATATATATATATATATATATATAATATGAAAATACTGTTATTTAGAATTCATTAATAGAATAGAAAGCAGTTGTAACTTATTAAATCCTAACTTAAAAAATACCAACAACTTAAAAAGAAGGATAAAATTGTGAATCATCAATCACGAAGAGCATAAAATGCATATACAATGTCTAGTCACCAAGCTAAATATATTCAACAAATATCAATGGTGAGAATTCGAAAATTGAAAAACATAAAATAAGCCTGCAATAAAACTATACACATGGATAAGCACTATGCCTGAAAAGTGGTACATTTTGAACAAATTACTTTTAAAGTCCAAGTATCTATTCAAAATTTACAGAAAATGCTTGTTTCTGAAAACAGAGATAGAAAATATTTATAAACTCTGTCTACTTGGACTGGACGCAAAAAGATTGAAAAATAAAATAGGAATATAAATATACCTCACCTGAGAAAATACTGCATATGTCCTAAGCATGAGCAATAAAATACAAGACATTTTATTCTAAATAACAGTAAAAAATTAAAGAACAATTTAACATTTCTTGGTAAAATTATAAATTTTCAAACTTATGACCTCAGAGATTTTTTTAATAATATTAATATTACTGATCTTTATGGTGTAATTTTAGCTCTTTATAATGCTTTTATTACAAATCATTCTAATTAAAATTAAAAAATTTCTCCACTTTGCACTTTTCAATAATTATATTTTTGAAGGTAATAAATTATACTTACAAGTCTCTGGGGTCCAACAAGGTGGCTGTAGTAGCAGTATGTTAGCTAATTTATACCTTCATCATTATGAAAATTCTTTTATTTCAACTGATTATAAAATATATAGATATGTTGATGATTTGATTTGTTTAGTATTTACTGATAACAATGCCATAGATATAGATTTTTATCCTGATAATTTGGAATTAATTCCTAATGAAGCCTCTATCATCAATAGTGTTAATCTTTTGGATTTAAATCTAATTATTGAAAAAACTAATAGGATAGTTACTAATTTATATGATAAAAAGACCATTTTCATTTTAATATTAATAAAATATTACCATTTAATTCCTGTAACTCTATTCAATTGTTTAGAAATATAACTTAATCAACTTTTCCGAATCTTTAGATTATCATATAAAAAATTTCATGTTTTGCATATCAATAATCTAAAAAATAACAGTATATTTTATAAATATCCATTATATTTAGTAAATGGCATAATTAATAAGTTTAAATTAGATGAATATTCTTAAACATCTTTAGAATCTTATATTAGCTAATTATAAACATTCTGTTGTCTTTGCATTACAATGTAATCACATCCACTTAGACATATATGCTTCCGTGCACTCACTTTTTTTCACGCCCTTATTTACGCAGCTTTTACAGGTGAATTTATAACATTTTTTACTTACTTGCAATACTGTTTATATCTTACGATTGGTAACAGTTGATCTCACTAAATACTCCTACCCCTTCTACAATTCGACGTTGAGCCCCTATTAGTCTTTATCCAAGCTACATCTATAGACAATCATACTAAATAGATGGTTGAAGGAAATTTTTTAAACCGAAAGAAAGAAAAAAAACTAGAAGTGGCAATCTGCACTGAACCCCAAACTTCCTCCCGAATTTAAAGCTGATTACATATCAGTGATTATCCCAGTTCTACCTTTAGCCAATCTTGAGATATATCAGCTACAGAATTTTATACTAAATCCATACAGTCACCATCTAAGCAATATTTGTAAAACATTTCAAGTCATATGGAATTTTTTTAATCCTAAGTGGCATCGCTAGAACCAGAAATGGAAATCCCCTGAGTCTCTTAACCCTTTCCACAACTTAATGGTGAAGCCATTACATCTATCTAAAGTCGATTCTGATAAATGTATGTTTTAAAAGTCTGAACCATAAGTTGGAAAGAAACTAGAAGTGAAAATTTCTAGTGACGCACTCTATCTAGTTTAGAGTTTGAAGCATAATCCATTTATCTATAGTGCAGCTCATGACTTTCCCTGCAGACTCAAATTCATTTTCACTTTATTTCTTTAATAATTCATTAGATTCAGTTTAATGACACAAAATAACACGTATCATTATTTGAAATTATACTAAATTTACACTTTTAATTAAATTTTCGTTTTTATTCGGTAATTGGATATATTTTCAAAGACAAGATAACAAAATTTCGAAGAAGTTAAAATATCTGGAGAACGGCTAGCCTTAGACTATTAGGGTTAATCTTATTCCTTTCATCGTCTAATGTTGCGTATAAAACAAGAATTTAATGCATACATTTGAGCATACGTAGTCTTTTATTTTAGATTTTGACTCTTGTTGCTAACCATTTCGCATAGAAAAGGCAGATTTTATTTATTCGAAATCGTACCAAAATCTAATCAGCACCAGGTTAATTCAGCACCTGGGGTAACCCACAAGTGACTTACCTGTTCAATTTTATGAAATTCGGTCCATTAATTTTTGAGTTACAGTGGATACAAACATTGCGCCCCCCCCCCCCCTCCCTCCACACACACACACTCACAGACGTCACCCTAAAAATAAATTTTCGTGTTCTAGAGGTCCCAAAACGTGCAGATCCGTCGAAAACTCGAGTTGTGATTTTTGGCATGACTCCAATACTTTCCCTATACATTACCATGCATTATAGGAAAAGTAAAAATCTGATGTGGCCAACACATGCCTTTCTCCGCAGACTCATATTTAAACTCTCTTTATTTCTTCAATAATTCATTATATTGAGTTTAATGGCACCAAATAATAACCATAATTATTTTAAATTACACTGAATTTGCACTTTTAATTTAATTTCCGTTTTTATTGGGTAACTGGACTTATTTTCGAAGGTGGCAAATCGAAAATGAGAAAAAACTAATATATCACGAGAACGGTTAGACCTAAAGTAATGGGGTTTAATTTAATTTATGCATTTGAACTTACGCAGTTCTTTATTTTTATATTTAACTATTTAACAAAAAACGGTAGTTTCTTTTTTTTCCGAATCGTACCAAAATCTAATAGTTTTTGAACTAGAGAGGATATAGACAATTTTCGCGGCCATTTCTCAAATAAAGCAGGTTCCTTTATCCCGAATGATACATAAATCGAATCAGCATCACGGTCACATACAAGTGACCTACCTACCAAATTTTATAAAATTTTGTCCATTAGTTTTTTAGACTTAAAGGGGATACATTCATTGCACAGACGGACAAACACACACATTGCCGTCACGCTAAAAAAATTTTTTTCGTATTCTAAAGGTGTCAAAACGTGCAGATTCGTCGGAAACTCGAGTTGCGATTTTCGACATGATTTCAATACTTTCACTATACCATGCATTGCATGGAAAGCAAAACGGATTAATCGAGTTTTCCCTTTTGCGAATCGTTCACTTGCTATTTAAACATGATAGTTTGACATCTGAAGAAAGGTGTTTTGAGTATTTTGAAAAAACAAAATACTTTAGAATGTATTTTCGATACATTACCAAAACACTGTAGTTTGAGTTTAAAATACAAATATATTTTGAAAATGTATTTCATATACATATATTTTCTATGCTACCTAACTCTGGGTGTAATGGTAGGTATTTTGCTTCTTGTCAATAAACAAAATATTTGGTGAAGAATATGCTTATATTAAAAATAGGTGTTGCAAAATGTAACGAATATCTGATGAATAGTAATAGTAACAAAGACGGTTGAGGGATGTTAATGGAACGGCTGCGGTTTTATTTATATATCATTTTTTCATATTCAAACGCCCAATTTAGGCCTAGAGTTTTCGGCTCAAGTACTGCTCTAAACCTGATTTCATGCCAAATCTGGGAACCATTTCTGGGAGCGGCTAGATGTGACCCAAGGTAAATGGAAGTAAGAGAGGTAGGCCATTCGTTTCTGGCAACCTACTCCTGTCTAGAGTTCTTGGAATTACTGACGTCACTGGTCCCTAGCCAGACCTTTCCGAAGCATGGGAAAATGTGTCGATGTTTTTAACTCTCGCGTTTCTAATGATGAAAATAAATCAAAGCGCTCAGAACTTTTGGAAATAATATAAATGACCAAATGCAAATTCTAAGTCAAATGCAAGCGGATATTACGGAACTCAGAGTCATTTCTAAAACTTCAATACTGCCTTTCCATAAAGGCATTCTTGTTTCAAGAGCAAGCTTAAAAGGACTTTATGATGACATGAAAGAAAATAATATTAAATACATAATGACAAGTTAGAGTCAATCAAGATGCTTTAGAAAATATATTTTCCCAAATTAGAGGTCTTGTACGATTTTATAACCATCCTCTTACTACTGATTTCAAATTCCGACTTAAAACATTATTGCTTGGGTCTAAGCTTCCTATGCCAATAAATACAAATGTGGAAAATAACCAAGATCAAACACTAACTGCGACTTTATTTTTCAAATTAGAAGAAAAAGACTATGCAGCATCACTGCAGATTGCCCCCCCCCCCCCCCCCCCCATTGAGCCTCAACATGACATTCATTTCAGTCCTGTTGTAAATGAAAAAGAAGCCTTGCGTTTTTTTTTTTTTGCAGGATATTTGGAATATCGTCACAAAGAAGCGCAGTTAGGAACTTATTCATATCTAGTGGAATCAACATCCGAAAATGACAAAAAATGGATTGAATCTTTATCAAGAGGTGGTTTAATTGTTTCACATGATACCTGGGTAGAAACAGTCACCAAATTATAAGATATTTTTTTAAAACTACACGGAAATTTTATTTCTAATTCAAGAAATATTTTAAAGAACCTCCAACTGAAAATAAAAGAACAATTTCCTGAAATAGCTCTTGGTGTTGTAAGAACATATACCAGAACCAGAACCTTCTTTCGAATAAGGCACATAAATGAACAGATGAAAAGAAACGCCATGAAAAGAAAAGCTGAAAGAATTTCTGGTCATTCAACGTGAAGAAATGAAAAATAAGCAATGGAGAGAGAGCTTTAAATTTTAAGGTTTACTCATGACCTAGTAGTTAGGAATTGACGGGCTGCGTGTGTTAGGTTTTCATGGTTTTCCTAACATGTAACATAAATGTGACGCAGCTTCCCTTAAAATGTCCTCCATGAAGGCATTCCTCCTTTATAGAATGGCCAATTTTAAAATTATCCTTCTCTCCCATAGGGGAAAATCCGTAACCCAGTCATTTGATCACTGACCTTTGTAACGCCAGAATTAGTTGAAAGATCGTGAGATCAAATCTAGTAAAGCCACTAAAGAGGTAATGGGAGATATACCCCCCCCCCCCCAGAAATCTATCGAAAACTATTGAAGTTAGAAGGAAGGATATTAGGAGAAATAGGAAGCAACTCATTTCATTATCGCCCCCCCCCCCCCCATTTTTTCTGTCGACGCAATTGATTAAAACCTACTGACTGGTTGGACGTGTTAGCTTTCATTGATTTTCAAACATATAGCGTAAATAAGGCACAATTTCGGTAGACGTTCCTTTATGAAAGGCATTTTCAAAATCTGGTCAAAACTGAACTTATCTAATCAATATCTCGTCCTATCCCTTTACTTTTTTTAATTTTTACATTTTTTTTTATCATGAAGTACCCATATTCAAAAATTGCCTATCGTTATATGAAATTCAGTGCTCATTTAATTTCTTGAATAATTCAATTTTTTGACCATCATGAAACAATGATAATACATAATTAAAGAAAATAATTGTACTGATTTTTTGTATCGTACAAAATATGATTTCCACATTTGTTCGCATTCGGAGAAGTCTTAATAATTGGATTTCGTACACATATCAGTTTCATTATGAAAAAAAAAATAATACGAGCATTTTTCTGCCTGAAATCTTTAAGGACGTCACATATTTATTTATTTCTATAATTCTGAAAACTATTTTTGAATTACATTCAGCAAATCATTCACTGTCTTCTAATTTATTTTATCATGTCAAGTCTACAAGCATGATATTTTAAAGCAGTTCGATAAAAATGGACAGGTTTTGGTGGCTTATTATTGTAGTCTCAGATAGAATAATAGTGTCTTGTATTTTAGCTAAATCCTCCGATATTTTACTATGCACTTATTAAAGAAAAACTAATAACAATTTTAAAATGCAGAAAATATTTTAGCATAGTTTAAACAGTTCAATTGCTAATATCATCGTTAGAGATGCTTAAAAACAACTCTAAAAATAGTCTTAAATAAAATTTACCATAACTAGTTTTATTTAATATTATATTCTTATATATGAATAATGAAATGTAATCTATCATTTACTCGGTAGAAATTTCAATATACTATATGATATATATTTAAATTAAGAAAATTGCTGCGGTATTCAATGTATTTCTTACGACAGCAACGGGCTACGGACCTGTCTTTGGGACCAGTGACGTCAGTCGCGAAGGGAGGGGAGAATTCCAGCTGTTGGCGTACAATTTTTGGCCAACCTTACCTTTCAATAGACCTTGGATGTGACCTATGACATTGCGACTTAGGGGGCTCAAATGAGAATAAGGATCAAAGTGGCTAGTTGAACAATGCGGGAAGGAAGGGTCGAAGATTAGATGGGAGTGATTTCTTCTAAATGCATGTTAAGTTTTTCTTTGGCGTGGAAAGACAGAACCACTTGAATGGGCTGCTGTGGTTTTAAGTGGTAGAGCTGGACAATGTCTGAGGGAAGGATCATGTACTAACATTAAGTAGCTCCTTATATACATAATGTATAAGGAAAGTATTGTGATGGGGTCGAAAATTCGAATTCGAGTTTTCGACGGGAGAGCACGTTTCAAGCATCTCTGATCACGAATCAAACATTTTTGAAGTGATGTCTGTGTGTGTGTGTGTCAGTGAGTCTGTGGAGACGATAACTGACGAATGAATGGACCAATTCGAACAAAATTTGGTACAAAAATCAGAATCTGCAAACACTGGAAGCCTATTGTTTTTATATGCAAGCGAATGTCCAGAACCCCCCTAAATTTTCGAGTGAAATGTTGAAAAAGTCGTCAAAAAATCAAAACCGCTAATAAAGTTACGCAAATAGACATTTCTTATGTAACTTTTGATTAAAAAACGATTGATATAAATTTTAGAACGCTAACATGAACCGTTCTCGAGATATTGCACATTTTTGAAAAAATTATCAAAAAGTTATATAAAATAAAAAAAAATATTTTCTATTGAGAAACATGTTCACTTTTCATATGTAATACCATGCGATAAATTGGGTGACATCATTCTCGTGGATCTAGCTTGTTCCATTCATGAAAAAAGATACTTGAGTAATACTTTTGTATTTGATCGCCAATAGTCATTTATCTGCTGTAAAAATAACTTATTTTTTCGTCCATAACGTTTGGAGAGATTTTGGCGACGATTTTGGCGGAATGCCCCCAACTTGGCGACTTTTTGAAATGTTGCTAAATTAACGAAAATCTCGCCAAATGGATAAAAATGACGCTAAATCAATGAAAATGACGACTAATTGTCGAAAATTCAATATCTTGGAAAGAATATAAGTATCTACTACAAGAAAAACCTATTTTTTTACTCTAAAAGTAGTAAATTCATTACATTATATAAGGAAAGTCATGTGTTGTCCACATCAGATTTTTTTTTTCTATTTTCGATTCAGACCAAATAAAAACATATTAAAACATCTGATGTAGGCAACACATGACTTTCCTTATATAATGCAATGAATTTACTACTTTTATAGTAAAAAAAATAGGTTTTTCTTATAGTAGATACTTCTATTCTTTCCAAGATATTGAATTTTCGACAATTCGTGATCAGGGATGCTTGAAACGTGCTCTCCCGTCGAAAACTCGAATTCGAATTTTCGACCCCGTCACAATACTTTCCTTACACATTATGTATATAGGGAAATTATGAACTTGATATGAGCTATTTTATGACTTTGACGGCAATGCGATATGCCTAAACTGCGATTTGAAAACTATAATTTGTTTCCGTAGAGACACTTCAAAATGCGAGGGAAGTCAACGACGTACCGCGTACTAACTTCTTTTATTATAAAAGTTATACAGTATGCCAAATACAATGCAGTTATTAACTTAGGATGCTCTTATTTATAAATTTTATATGCAATTTGTTCAATATCAATCAGTTACATTTTCCAGTATATATGTCAAAGTACACATGTACATGTATTGTACTATATATTTTTTAATATATTGGATTGCCTAATTACAGGTGTATTATTATTTACAGGTGTATTGTTTACCATGCCAAAGCGCTCATTTTCAGCACGCAATACGGAATCTGATTTGAATGATTTCGTCGACTTTATTCGAAGATGCTATAAATCTGATAGTGTTTCCATTGACGTTGCATGTCGTAATTTCACAGAAAATGGTAACAGCGCTCCCAAAAATTGCCTCTGGAACAATAGGCCTGGTTTAGTTGAGTGGCTCGTACTGGCAGGCCACTGCACCTCCTTGGAAACAGAGAGGGGTTTGTTTATAACATATATAGATCGCAGCCCGGATGCTATTTTGTATAAAGAAGCCGAATTAAAAAAAAAAAAAATGAAGAGAGACGACGAAGCCAATATGGCCAAAATGTTTCAGAAGCAAGTAAAGCTAGGGAAAGCAAAAGAAAAGGCTGAAAATGCTTCACGTGCTTTCAACGGAGTTTAAAAAGTTATATTTCGCTTTTTGCTATCTGCAAAAATGGACGCTGACACTCTTAAAAATTGTATGTTAAAAAACCAGACAAGAATTTTTTTCAAAGAGTTGTCAATGCCGATTTTTAAATGCACTTTTTTAATCGATATTTTTTTATTTTTTTTCTGGACAAGTAACCAGCGTTTCAAGCGTGACAGTCCACTTAATTATGTGTGGAAACGTGATTTTATTGGTTCTCATGTAGAGCCATCTATACCTTTTAGTTATCTCCCTCCTAGTGCTTCTTAAAACATGTTGATTTTCGGGAGAATTTATTGACTAGTATTACCAAGCTTGACAATCTTCCGCACCTACTCAGACAAATGGCTCTTGAAGTTGTTAATGCTATTCCTGATAAGGCCTTGGTAATATATACAAATGGTAGCCGTTCGGATACGGGTAAAGAAGCGAGTGGCATCTATATTAACACTTCCAAGCAGGGGCGGCAAAAAGGGGGCGCGGTCGCGCCCCCAAATTTTTCCTCGTCGACTATCGGCTTCTTCCGTTTTTTATCGACTGTCTACTGATCAATTTTCTCGCGTTATGGACCTTCAAAACATCTGGAACGAATCCTTTTCAACTTGAAAAAATTGGGGTGATGCTATCTTTTTCACTTGAAAATTTCAAGTGTCCGATTAAATTTATGTGTAGTTAGCACATGCTCATCCATTCCTTCTGCTAGAAATGCATTTCAGCAGCTCAATGCATTATATTCTTTCATAGAAACATCATATGAAAGACATGCTATTTTCGAAAAGAGTCGCTCATCAACAAATACTTTTTCTGGAGGCTCTTCAACTCTACAATCACTAAATGATACGAGGTGGTCTTCTAGAGTTAAAGTCATAAAAGCACTACTTGATAATTTTGAAGTGGTGATTTTTGATATTAACACTGGAAGAATTATCTGAAAACGATTCTCTCAATGGTGGAAGAGCCGAAGCCCTTTTAACATGCATGGTATCGTTCGAATTTTTGTTCGCTTAGTTTGTATTTAACAGTGTTTTTGATCAATGCAATACTCTCTCAAAGCATCTTCAGTCATCTGATCTGTTTCAGATTGTGCAAGCTTTGGCAAAGCTACTATGAAACTGTTAGTTCTTTTCATACTGATGCATATTTCAATTAAGTGTGGAGTTTTGTGACAGTACTTTGCGAAAAACATTCTTATTCTGGACCAAAACTGAAAAGGATTATAAAAACTCCAAGCGAATTCGGAGGCGGTGAAAAAAATCCCCATGATGACTACCCTGACCCCAGTTCCTATGTCTTGTGTCCTTCGGAAATTCATTCCCTCCACAAAATTAGAATGAATTCTTCTTGGCATACTCCCCCTGTTCACCATTGGTACGCCGCAAAGAGCCCTGGCCTCTCTCTGCAGGCCAAATGGAATTGGACCTGGAAGACGAGAATATGGAAAAAGAACGGAGAGACCAACTGGAGCTTGTCCTAAAAGGTACAATTTTTGATTCTAACTTGATGTTTAGGACCCCCGATAGTCAAACCCTTGTTACGCGTGATTCATACGAGTTTGTTGCTAAATGTATCAAAGTCAGAAAGGGTGTCACTGATGAGGGAGTACTCTATCAGTACTATACACAAGAAATGCATGAAAAATTGGTAGGGTTCCAAATCCAAAAAGCTAAGAAGTTAAAAAGATTCACTCAAGTTCCCCAAGTCTCGCAGGAAATTCCTACGGAAAATAGATTCTCAAACTTAACTGTAGATGACGCTGTGATGGAGGAAGTTACCCTCCCCACCCCTAAAATTAAAATCTTGTCCTTCTATGTGGACTCCACAAGTAATTGGGGAGCCCTCATAGAGGAACTTAATAAAATCTTAGACAATAAAATTGAGGGCCAGCTTAAGGTAAGGGTGATTAGGATCACTCCTGGGTCCGTTGAGGACTACAGGAGTGTTCAGACTCACCTAACCCAAACAAAAATTCCATTTAGCTCAGTCAATCTAAAAAATGACCGCCAAAAAAATAGTCATTAAAGGTTTGCCAACTAACACTGAAATTGATTCCCTTAAACAGGCTATCACTAACGAAGGATTCAAAATTGTTAGAATTTCTCAGCTAAGAAGTCTCGCAGGGATAGGTCCCCCCTCCCCATTTTCTTGATCTGTCTAGAGCCGACCGAGGAATGGGAGAGGATTTATAAGCTCACCTCCGTACTTTCCATGAGGGTAGCTGTACAGGCATTCAAATCAAATGGGTTTAAAATCTGTTATAATTGCCAAAATTTTAATCACTCTTCGGAGAATTGTTTACTCCCCTCTAGGTGCTTAAAATGCGGGGAACACCACCCAACTCGTGAATGTGTAAGGCCAAGAGACCTCCCGGCTAAATGTGCAAATTGTGGCGGGGCTCACCCTGCCAACTTTCGGCACTGCCGCTGGAACCGTAAAAAGTTCCAGGAAGCCAAATCCAGCCTTCAAAAACCTCATACTAAAAATGTTAATGCCCCTCTAAATCTCGACAAGGAAAATTTCCCGCCGATACCAAAATCTCAAAAACCCATAAATAATGCAAACCACGAGGCGATGCCACGTGCTGAGACGCAGCACCCAATCTACGGAGAGCACGTGTTCCACTCGCAAGTAGAAATAGAAGAAACTAACGAAACTGCAAACCTCTTCCTTGATTTTCTAAAATTCTTTAGAGAAATTAATAATTATGTTAATATTAACGACATAAAAATTATCCTTCTTAAAATCGTCCAAATTGTAAAATCAAATGCAGACCCTATGCAAAAAATGTTTGAAATCCTCACCCGCGGAAAACACTAACTGAATGGAATCCTTTCATCTTTGCTCCCAGAGTGAATTTGAGTCATTATAAATATTTTATTTTAAGGAAATGTACAGCAATGTCAATATTTTAAATCACCCATTTTAATATACATTATCGAAAATACTTCCAAATTTCATGAATAGTATTTGCTTTACTGACAAATTATTATTTCTTTACATCGAACAGAGAATTAAGAGGGAAGCAAATAGCAAAAGCTACGATCGCGATCTGGAAGACCGACGCGCAGTGGGCCTACAAGCCGAGACGTCAAAATTAAGTGCTCCAACCTCTGCTCTCGGAGGTGACGGTGTGTGTCTGTCTGTCTGTCTGTGGAGACGATGACTGACGAGAACGAATGGACCGATTCGAACGACATTTGGTACAAAACTCACAATCCGTAAACACTGGAAGCCTATTGTTTTTATACGCAATCGAATGTTCAGAACCCCCCTAAATTTTCGAGTGAAATTTTGAAAAAATCGTCAAAAAATCAAAATCTCTAATAAAGTTACGCAAACATACATTTCTTAAGTAATTTTTCATTAGAAAACGATTGACATAAATTTTAGAACGCTAACATGAACCGTTCTCGAAATATTGAACATTTCTAAAAAATTAGCAAAAAGTCATATAAAAAAAATTTCCTATTGAGAAACATGTTCACTTTTCATATGTAACACCATGCGATAAATTGGGTGACATCATTCTCGTGGATCTAGCTCGTTTCATTCATGAAAAAAGATACTTTGAGTAATACTTTTGTATTTGAACGCCAATCTTCTGTAAAAATAACTTATTTCTTCGTCTATAACGCTTGGCGAGATTTTGGCGACGAATTGGCTCAGAACCCCAAAATTTTTGAGTAAAATTTTGAAAAAATCATCAAACAATCAAAACTTTTAATAAAGTTACGCAAACAGACATTTCGTATGTAATTTTTCCTTAGAAAACGATTGACATAAATTTCAGAATGCTAGCATGAACCGTTCTCGAGATATTGCACATTTTTCAAATAAATTCCTCAAAAAATCCCATAAATTAAAAAAAAATAACTTTTGAGAAACATGTTCCTTTTTCATATGTAATATCATGCGATGCATTTGGTGATATCATTCTCGTGGATCTAGATCGTTCCATTCATGAGAATGAGTAATACTTTTGTATTTGGACGCCGATAGTCATTTATCTGCTATAAGAATAACTTATTTCTCTGTCCATAACGCTTGGCGATATTTTGGCGACGAATTTTGCGGAATGTCGCCAACTTGGCGACTTTTCTAAATGTTGACAAATTAACGAAAATCTCGCCAAATAGATAAAAATGACGACTCATTGACGAAAATTCAATATCTTGGAAAGAATATAAGTATCTACTATAAGAATAGCCTATATTTCTTCACTGTAAAAGTAATAAATTCATTGCATTATTAAAGAAAGTCATGTGTTGCCTACATCAGATTTTTGACATTTGTTTTGCAGGTGTGGTACAAGGCAACGGAGCAGTCTTTCTTCTCTTTGACCATAGCTTACGGGAATATTGTGATGATTGCCAGTTACAATAAGTTTACCAATAATGTTTATAAGTAGGTTTGCACAGGTTTTAATTTTACGTTTCTATAAATATTTTCTCATATTAAAATACTGTTGATTTTATTTTCCAATCCTAAACACTTTTGAGAACTAAACACGGTGTAAAGTCCTAACTGGGAAAATACTGCCCGTCGTTATTTCCACAGACTAAAATATGCCGAATGAAATAATTTAGGATTTTTTCAGATTAGGACAACGCAAAATATTACGATAAAATTAAAAGAATCGACCACGTAAATATTTCAACAACAAGAGTATCCCATAAAATTTGTCTGTAAAATTTGCTTTAATTGAGATATTTTGATGCCTCCACCGAAAAACCAGGAGTAATAATTCTTTGAAATCTTTTACATCCTTTAGAATTTGATACTGAATTCATACCAACCCTCATCTATACTTTATCTATGGCAAATCCTGAGAAATAAATGCTTTAAAAATTTGCTTGGTAAAAATAATTGGAAAAATTCTGCCACTTATAACAACAAGAGGTACATAAATATCAGCACTGTATTGTATTGTTATTTATTCTTTAGTTAAATTCTGCTTTAAACTATTTCTTTATTATTAATTATCTTTCGCTATCAATTATCAACTTATATATATATATATATATATATATATATATAATCTAAACATTTTTAACTGTTTCTGGAAGTTTTAGCCAATCGCGTTAATGGAAATTTAAGATACCGAACTCTCGGCAATAACAAACCTTACAATCGATCCCACAAAGATTCGCAGTATCATGGCTCAGCTGTACTATAGTATAGCTTGATATATATATATATATATATATATATATATATATATATATATATATATATATATAATTCCCAAAAAGGACAAGTAGCAATGTACTCGTACAGATTCTAGATGTGTGACAGAAGTACCGGCCGGGGGGAGTTGCGACCCCCAGCACTCCGGTTAAAGCTTTTTCCGCCATGGCAAACGCTCCCGGTAACCGATACTCCCTACACGATTTCCTTCATGACCCTTTATAAATCCGTAAAAATACATACATATACAATTTCAATTACATGTAAAATCTAAAAGTTTATTTTTCTACGCTAAAACTATCCATGAAGCATTCTGTAAAAATATAACAAATAATTTAAAATACAAAATACTTAAGACTAATGAAATCCCAGTCTGAGAAGATATTTTTTAAAAATTGGATATAAGACCCATAAACCGCATTATTTCCATATAAAAACCTGTGTGTAAAATTACCTCACAATTAGTCATTTAATCATTGTGAGGTAATTTTACACACAGGTTTTTATATGGAAATAATGCGGTTTATGGGTCTTATATCCAATTTTTAAAAAATATCCTCTGACTGGGATTTCATTAGTCTTAAGTATTTTGTATTTTAAATTATTTGTTATATTTTTACAGAATGCTTCATGGATAGTTTTAGCGTAGAAAAATAAACTTTTAGATTTTACATGTAATTGAAATTGTATATGTATGTATTTTTACGGATTTATAAAGGGTCATGAAGGAAATCGTGTAGGGAGTATCGATTACCGGGAGCGTTTGCCATGGCGGAAAAAGCTTTAACCGGAGTGCTGGGGGTCGCAACTCCCCCCGGCCGGTACTTCTGTCACACATCTAGAATCTGTACGAGTACATTGCTACTTGTCCTTTTTGGGAATTTATATAGGAATACACATGTAAATATTGCAGCATAGCGCTTTACAAGATGTATTATAAATTATTTTTTGCTTTTAGCTTTTTAATCTGTTCACTAAAATTGAAAATAAATTTTTCAAGTTTTATAATGTATATATATATATATATATATATATATATTGGAGTGTAATACAAGAACTCTTCGTTAGATACTATAAACTATTGCGGAAACAGCAGATTGCTTAAAAACAATCATGAGAATGTGGTACACTTTCGCGATTTTTATTAATGAAACATAAAATGAATAATTTTATTGTGATATTTATTAATGAAACATCTCCGAGTATACTTATTCCCGAAGCGGAGATTGTAATACGGATCTAAATGAGTTTAAAATCTAAATCCTTTTAAAAGAATTTTAAATTTGTCAACATATTTTGCTTCCAGAGATGCCATAATCATCAGCGTTCTGGATACCTTTGTTAACTTACTGGCAGGCTGCGTGAGTTTTGCTGTACTGGGATCGCAGTCGCACAAGTATTCCAAAGATATAAGTGAAGTGGTCAACCACGAAGGTAAGTAATCTTTTGTTTTTTACTGAAGCAAAGGAATGATGAACATGTGCCGCCTTATAAAATATCTCGCATGAATGTCTAAAATATGTAATAATTTGAAATCATATACTTTCACTCTTTACTCTTTAATTTGTTTTATTTATTGCGTTTTTTGCGCATTTAAAATACCAGCTAATAGGCCTTCAATTGCAGTACAGATTGGAACATTTTTAAAAGAAATTCAAATACAGCATTGGCTTGATTAAATATACTCTCCGTTGTTGTTGAGACCCAGACCGTCCGACCTACCAGAAAGGTGTAAGGTAACTGTATGGAGAAATATACTCTCCGTGTAGCTTTTCAAAACATCTGGAAATAATAATTGAAAATTAAAACAAAATTGTTTATAATTTATACTCGTGAAAACCAAATAATTATATTAATTCACTTGCCATATGAATACTACATTTAAACATGACTGGAAGCGATAAAATTTTCGATATTTATGAATACCGTGATAAAACAAAAGCAGCTTCGTTCTTGTACTTCATTAAAGAGTGAAACTAGAATTACCGTTAGCGGCGTAAAAACGTCTACTACAAGTAAGAATAAATTCAAAAAAAAAAAAAAAAAAATACAAAAATGATCTACAAGTTAGATCATTTTTGTATTTAGTTTCACTTCGTCTGGTGTTTATATTTCTTAAGTGGGTTTACTTAGCAAGACCTCTTTGAAATTATTTTCCTTTGATAGAGTAACCTTATCTTGCCCTTGCTTGTAACAATTTTCCCCTTTATTAGGTTTCCATTTAATTTAGTTTAATTATTTCTATTTGTACACTAATAAGATTGGCAATTGACATAGTATATTAGTATACTCTAGTAAAACTGTCGATATATTATAACCATCATGGGCACCCATAGGGGAGGCCAAGAGGGTTGCACTTGCCCTCCCCCTGGATGTTCAAGGTCACAAAGATGGCATCAAACTAATCGATGCACATCTTATCTTTAAGTTTGTCCTACTGACGTTAGTGGTTTATTCCTTCCAGGGAAATTTTCTATAGGCGCCTATAATGACCATCCTATCGATTCTCAATGCATTAAATTAAATGTTGTTAAAAAATACTAATCTATAATATTTTTTACGTTCAGGTTTAGGATTGGCTTTTATTATGTATCCAGAAGCTTTGGCAGCCATAAAATACGTTCCTCAGCTGTGATCCATTGTATTTATTCTTCTTCATGCTTTTCGTTTTGGGCATTGGAAGTTCGGTATGTGTATTTGCAAAGAATATTTTTAATTTACATGATTTCTAGGAAAGTTCTTAAGCACATCCCAACAACTTCGAAATAAAAAGTTCCTGAATGAACACTTTAGGTCTATCTGCTGCAAAGCCCTGGGTGTGAATTGAGGAAGTTAAGAAATGCGAATTTGACGACAAAGCGCGATAAAAATGTCAATTACAAAGTTGTAAAACTCTGTCTAATATGCAAGAATCGACATCAGAAACGCATTAAAAACTAATATGGGAGGCAATCAATCATGATATACTTTATCCTGCTACTTTATGGGTTAACACGGTGACAGTTACAGTGTACATGTACGCGATAATATGCTTTATTGATTTCAAATATGCATTGGTTGTCGATAAAAAGCATTTTAAACAGGCTCTGCATCTCAACTAGTGGCATCGTCAATGTGGGTGGGGTGAATTTGGGGTCATAAATCCTCTCAGAATATTGAGTTTCGAAAACATGATATATGGATCACAGCTACTTTGTTCCAGCAGTTCCAGCTTGTACAGCCATTCTATCTGATGGACTTTTCTCCACGTGCTGCTTCACACCTCTTTTTGGAGCCAGCGCCTACGACAATACCCCGCCCATCTGTGGGCGGTTCCCGTCGACATCTCATCGAAAAAACCGATAATATCAAAGCTACAGTATACGGAATCTAACAAGACTGAAGATAAAGGCAGAAATGCCAGGTGCTTCACCAACTACGAAACTACGATTCTCGGAAAACAAAATATTTATTTACCCCCCCTTCCCCAGAAAATTTTCTAGCGACGTTACTGGTTGTTTATTGTATCATTCCTGAATACAAAAGCAACTAACCTATAACCATAGTGTCAAATGAATGCCTACTGTAACAGTTTCATAGTAGATTCTTACTACTTCGACAATTAATTGGCACTTTCCTTCTATCACTACCACACTTAGTTGCTGAGTTTGTGCTCCCAAATTCATTAATTCTCCTTAAAGGACATGGATTTTTATTCGATTGAGCATGGTCACTAAACTGAAAATAGTTCTTACTTGTACACTCAGTGACCTTTTTGTTTGAGGTTACTAAGAGTGTTTAAATATTTTCCTAAGTATTATCTATGAATTCTATTTCCTAAGTACGTATTATCTAAGTATTACCTTGCATTATCTATGAACTCAAAAGTAGAGCTGTATGCATGTGCTTCAAAGTAAGTCTTTTTTGGATAAATTTTAAAATGTTATTAATAATAAATCTAACAAGAATAAAAAATCAAAATCATTTTCGATGCTTATTTTATATAGGATATAGTGGGAGAACGACATGAGGATTAATGTTTGCCAACTAAGTAGTAAAATTACAGACGTCCACTATACGCTCTTGTAAATGGTCCTCCCCATAGCCAACGACACTGCTTTCGCAACAGCAACCACGCCAAACACAAGAAAGCCGCTGTCTATCAATAAATTGCCTAATTAATAGACGTCTGCTTACATTTGTTGACGTCGTTGCTCTGTTCTTGGATTTTAAAGAATGAGACTGTATTTACCCCTCCAGAGCCGGTTTATGACGTTATTAATTTGTTTTATGTTGTGTTTTAATGATATTTTAAAACTATTTTTGCAGCCGTTTAAAGGATTTATTATAATTTATTTAATTTTCTTTATGGAACAATTACACTTTTTTCTTTTATATTCAATAGCTTTTTCAATAGCAGTGTTTTCAATAGTAAGACAGATGTATATTTTTGTTTTTTGCAGATGTCTATGATCGAGACTCTCCTGACTGTTCTGAAAGACAGATTCCTAGTTCTGCGGCAAAGGAAGTGGCTCCTGGCACTGGGTATATGTGCTTTATTTTTTGCCCTCGGTCTGCCGTTGACTACAAATGTAAGATATTCATTTAATGCTTACTTCTGAGAATTGCAGAAAAATTCATTTTTGATTTAAATATATATTCCAACAGTTTTTGGAAACGTGTTTAGATTTTTAGACTGAAGAGTTTGTTGGAAAATATCGCTTTGAGGTATATTTCTACTTTCCCTGAAAACTCATTGTAATGTATAGGGAAAGTATTGGGTCGGGTTCGAAAATTCGAGTTTTCGACGGAAGAGCACGTTTCCAGCATCCTTGAATTCGAATCAAATGTTTTGGTGTGTGTCTGTGAATGATGATGTGCGTGTGGATACCATATCTCAAGAATGGATTACGCGTTTCAAACTTAATTTGGTACGAATATCATAATCTGTGATTACTGGAACCTTGGTGATTTTAAACGGGATCTAATGTTCGGACCCCCCCCCCCCCCCCACCTCCAATTTTAGAATGAATTTTTGAAAAAAAAATTTTTTAAGAGATCAATATTTTCAATAAAAAGTAATCATTTCGTAAGCAATTTTTCATTAGAAAACGAATGACATAAATTTTAGAACACTAGCAATAAACAGTTCACGAGATATTGTATATTTTTCAAATACGAGATTAGTAAATATCCTCATAAGTAAATAGAGTAGTAAATATCCACAAATATGTTCTCTTTCCATATGCAATATACAGGTGTGCAGTCAGCCATTCTACGGCGCGCATGCATGCCTCAATATGCGCAGTGGACATTTTGAACATCTTCCTATGTAAACATATACAAATACCGATGTTCATGCTTCCAATAAAGTTATTTTTTCGTACACCGGATATGATGCCATACTTTTCTCTCGCATTTTTCTCGAAAACTATGTGTCGTAGAGGTACAGTTCTTTGCCCAATTTTTACGTATTCCAAGCGAGGAATCTGGTTGTACGGAGTTTGGGCGGTCTTGATGGGACACCCTATATAGCAATCTGTTTGTTCCATTCACGAGAAAAGTTACTTTTGTAATAGTTCTGTATTTTGATACTAAAAAAGACTTCGTCAATAGTCATTTATTTCACGATATTGTCACTGGATTTTGATAAACATTTTGCACAGTCTGACGCTTTTGACAACTTATTGTCTGTTTGGACTAATAAGTTGTCAAAAGTGCTAAATTTCAATTTACACGGTAATAATTCAATACCAAAAACATTGCATTGCGGAACTTATACAACATCCTTTCGCTGTTAAGGAAAGAAAATCATTGTATTATTGGAAATGCCGTGTGCTATCCACATCAGATTTTCTATTTAAAATATGAATCTTTCGTACTGATCTCACTAAATGTATCATAGTAAAATACAGGGATCGTGAATTTTGTCGAAGATTGTTTTACAACTTCTCCATCATCCGCAAAAAGCGAGCTGAACAGTTGAAACCACTTATACATCTTATTTTTAAGGATCTATGGATCTCCTTATACTCTATTTGCTCACCCACCACCGTTTTCAATGCTTACACGCGGAGTTTAAGGGCAAAATTACAAATTTAAGGGCAAAATTACAAATGTTATGTGCCTCTTCAAAGCAAATTTTAAAATCATAACGTCACATGCAAATTTTACTCATGTCCACCACTCTCAGCACTAAATTGACACTTAGCAAATTTTTAAATAAATATTTTTTCTGATCATTAAAAAATGATTTCAAAAATATTCTTACCACGATTTAGTACATTTCAGCTATTATACGTATAGGAACCAATAGAGGGGGGCAAGGGGAGCACTTGCCCCCTCCTGGACTTTCAGGGTCACAAAGGCAGGCATCAAGTTAATTAATATTATCCGTCTTATCCTTGAGCCCCCCTCCCCCTCTGGAAAATTTTCTATGGGTGTGCATGGTACTATAGAATAAGACTGCTCTAAAAGTGAATACTTTTATTATGATCACCATGTATGTTTCTCCGCCCTAATGAATATTGCATTATTCGTGACGAATATCAAACTATATTTGCTAAGTTTTCAGCAGTGCTAGAATTATAAAACCTTGAAATTGGGGGAAACATTTTGTTCATTTTTACTCAACAAAATATCTTTGATTTTTAGATGGGGCAATTGATATTGGTGCTGTTGAACAACTATGGTGCCGGTGTAGCAATATTTTTCTACGCAGTTTTAGAAGTGACAGGTGTCATGTGGATCTATGGTGAATATTTTGTTTATTCAAATCAAACTCTTATTATAACCATGACATTTTTATAGTATTGTATAAAATATTGGTCAAGTTCGGATCTCCCATTACACTACGAAATCCCATGTTTTTTCGAATTTTCTCGATAGTTTCAGTACTTGAGCTATATGTGTAACAATTTTCAACATTCTAGCTCATCTGGAAGTTGCTTAGAATTTTCGGACATAAATACATAGACAAATTTTGTATTTTATAATATTAGAAATTTATAGAAACATAATAGGGACATGACCCAAGTATTTAAAATTCTAATCCTTCTATTCTGTCGCTATGCTTGGAAAAAAAAATGGTGGAAAATGCTTGGCAAAAATCTTTCCACCAAAGAAGAAATTCTAGAGTATAACAGTTTTCCCATAAGTGAACATGGGAGGGGGGGGGGGGCAGTAGCTGTAAGAGTAAATGCGTTATGTTATTGGAGTAATTCGTGACAAACTGGCAATTTATAGCCGGATTCCTCTGTATGACTGTACTGAATATTTGAGTGAAATTTTACATAGTAGGTATTTCATATAAATGAACAAATAAAAATATTATATAACTTATAAAAATCATATCTAGGTAATATTCGTTTTTGGTATCATTGATGCTGAGTCTAAGGCTGATCCCACGGTTCCCGCCTGGTCTATACCGCCATTAGATGGATGTTGGCTTCTTTGGCTCTTGTACAGATTCCGCTGTGGTTCATCTTTACCGTCTTAAAAGACCCTCACGGAACACTTTGGAAGGTATCGGTACCCATTATTATTATTTTCTTTATATTGTTTGATATTTTATACTTCAATATGTTTCTTTTTAATACAAAATGTGACTGAAGACCAGTGGTGTCGCCAGAGGAGGATTTGGGGATCATAAACCCCCAAGAACCCATTGAATTTTGAAGAAATATGTGCGGAAATAGAAAACAAAAATATTTGGTTACTAGAGTCCCACCCCCTCCAGAATTTTTTTTTTCTGGCGACGCTAGTGCTGAACACTAACAATAAGGAATGCAAACACATTGGAAAGAAAATGAGAAAATCAGACTATCGTGGCGTCACTTAGTGCGCTGAAAAAGAAGCAAAACTAGAAATAACAATAAAATAACCGAGAAATACTGAGCAGAGAAAGAATAAGGCAGATTCCCCCTGCTCAATTGAGTCGAATTCAAAACAGGATTCAGATATGTAATGAAACAGATTATAATTTCTTGTTACCCTCATTTCCTGTTCATATATTCTGCATTTGATTGTTATATCTCGATTATCTTCTTTTTCGTTACACTAGAAAAGAGTCCTGCATATTGGGTTTCCTTTATTATTGAAGTTGAGGGGAAGGTTGCTGATCTACCCTCAAGAATTATTTCTAACTAGCCGCCTTCGACGACAGCCTGTTCGCTTCCCTTGAAAATTCTGACCGTGGCAAACTCGCTGGCGCGACCTACCAAAAAGGTGTAAGGTAACTAACTATTCGGACGGCCAGTAAGTACCACCCAATTTAGACCGGAACCTAGTGGAGGAGGCATCCACAGGGACCGTACCCTCCATCCTCTACCACCAACCTTTCGGAAGGACTTACGGGCCCACATGTTTAACTTGATCGTACTCCGCGTGAACACGACGGCAGTTTTGGCAGTGGCAGGAATCGAACACGGGCCTACCGAGTGCAATTCCCGCGCGCAAACCACTGGGCTACCGCGCCCTCCACGACAATCTCCATAACTTTCTTTTTATTCACCCAATTTAGACCGGAACCCAGTGGGAGAGGCATCCACAGCATTAAAAATATCCATAAAATTAAAATATCCATAAATTAAAATATCCATTTCAAAAATCCATATCGTTTCATCACCCGATGTATATAATACATCACCACAATTCAATCCACCATAATTCAATCATTTAAATTTTATAATTACCATATGCTAAGTTCTTAATTCCATCATTTTAAATAACCTGATCCGATTCACAATCTCCATGGAAACGGCGTGACGTTCCTGGTTGCGCGTGCAGGGTAAATGGGAAGTCGGTCGGAACTGCCCAAGAAATCGCCGAGAAATTTAAAATCATTACTTCTTTAAAATCAGGATCGGACTGCTATTTATAATTATTTCTTGACCAGATTGGGCTTCTAAGAAAACCAGATCTTTTAGTTTTCTAAAAATGTAAATTATTAGTCGAAAATCTCGGAACTTTTTCCGATGCGAGGATTTAAAAACGAAAGTTCGTTTTTTTTAGCTGAAAGTGACTTTTGTTTCAAAATCTTTTAAAAAATATTAGAAATTGAGATTTGAAATTGATATATTTTTACTCGTAATTGTCTGCTCTTTCCGGTGGTGTGATTTGTTTTTTTCTACGATTTCTGAATGGTGGAGAAAAAAGGGCAAAAAGGGAGAAAAACAGGTCGAAATCGCATAAAATATTAAATAACAAAAAAAAATAATTCAAATTTTAAAAATCAGTTTTTACGTGTCACCTGCCCCCCCCCCTCCCCTCCCGGGTCTCCAATTGTCAAATTTCGTAGCTCTCCGACGCGCGGTCGCTGAACCTATATTGTATAAGAGAGACACACAGACATTGCCTTTTATTACATAAGAAGCTACACCTCATATTTTTTAAAGATCGTAACTGGATGAATGCGCAAATGGGGATTACAAACTGTAAACAGTAAAACAAACAAACTGTAAACATATACACTATAGATAAAAATCTTACCGAATAGAAGTGGAAAAAACATTCGGATATTCGCTACGGGGGTCGTCAATTTTGTTTGCTGGTGCAGGTCTCTACACTAAGAACTCCACCACACTAAGTCCATTCCACAAGTTCTGTTCCACTATAAAGTGATTAAGCTTTGAATTGGCGTTCAGCTCCTAAACTTGTGCACACTGAAGAAGAAAATCAAGGTATTTTCAAAACGATTATCTGATTTCATTATTTTATTTGACCAGCAATTCACGTTGTTTGCTTTACTTATATTTTTTCTCTTTCTAATGATCCAACTCAAACAGAATTGGTCTAAAATTAAGTAATGTTGTAGATTTTGTAGTCTTACGTAAGTTTATCTTTAAATGTTCAGTTCATAATTTAGTAATACATACAATTTCGTATTTTGTATACAGTCTTACATAATAAAAGATGTTTGACTAACTGGTTGTACTAGTCGTCTGTAGCGGAAAATCGAAGCTTCGGATACCGGTTAAATTTGATAGTGCTTCACATCTTTAAGGTGCTTAAGTCTCCGTAACGTGCACCCTGGCGAATTTTTTTAAACATTCGAATTCAATTTTATGAGCTTTTAATATAAAAAAAAATCACCACTTACCACCTGTTTTGATTGTCTTATTTATGAGCTTTTAATATAAAAAAAAATCACCACTTACCACCATTTTGTCAAATCAAACTCTTCATTTATTACGACGATATTCGAGTTGATTTGATACTGTTTTGATTAATTTCGTCTCGACAAAAACATATGCTTCCAAACTAAGGACATATAATTTATGGATTTTCTAACGTTACGAATTTGAAAGATGTAGTCCTAATTTATTATCATTATGAGTATTGTGCTAACATTTGACTTAAATTGGATGAAAATTCTCTGATATAGCAATAATATTTTTAATTTTGTTTCGGAGGTAAAGGAACTTTTTATTTATTGCAACTTTAAAGTATTTTCATTATGCTGTTCTGCCAAATATAGTCGATCTAACTCTTATTTAAAGCGTATCAAAAGAGCTTATTTACCAATTATACTACGACCTCGTTATATAATTGGCATGGTTAAGAATGGAAAAAACAGTGCGCGAGAATGATTTTAGTTCAAAACAGTCGATTTGAAAATTGAGTGGTGTTATCTGTATCTGCATTATTTTAGTAGCGGGCGCTTATTTTGAACCCAAACAACGTCGGGTAAGTTTTTCTAGTAATACATAAACAAGAATTCGAAATTAATATAATTCATATGTAATGCTCGTTCATTACCTTTTCTCAGTGGCGGCTCGTGAGCGACATGTAGATAGGGGCGCTCATCTATGTATTTATGCCTATATATATGTTAGTAATATATATATATACATATATATATATTTTATATATATATATATAAAGCATATGTATATACATATACGTATTTTGGGCATAGCAACGGGAGTATTAAAAATATAAACGACGGATGTATTAAGTAAAATAACGTACCTCCCACCTGCTCGCTCGTTCATAAAAATCCTGGACACATGGAACGTATCTTTCCTAGTGAAAAACATTACATAGTCCTAATTTACATTAAAGTAAAATTGTAGGGGCTAGTTAAACTAAAAGTTATGCCCAGGGAGTTGACTAAAAAATATGCATATTCTGGCGATACGTACTGATGGTTCAGACACTATAGCCACCCGTAAAATCAAAATCGGTGGATTAGGAGGTGAGATAGAAAATTGGAGGGGGGGGGGGGGGTAACCAAAGTAAGAGTTACGCTCGGGGATTTACTATATTAAAGTTGCATATCCAGGTGACATGTACAAATGGTAGAGAGACTCACTATAGCGACAAGCCGAACCGAAATCGCTCAATTAGGAGCTGATATGTAAAATTCTGGGGGACTAGTTAAACTAAAAGTTATATCCAGGGGTTGACACAAAAATATGTGCATCCAAGTGAAATGTACAAATGTTGCTCAGACTATATAGTCACCAGCAGAATCAAAATCGCTCAATTAGGAATTGAAATGTAAAATTATGGGGACTAGTTAACTAAAAGTTAAGCCCAGGGGTTGACTCAAAAAACGTATGTATATTATATCCATCAAATATGTATATCAAGTACGTACGTAGGTGTATGTACGTATTGTACATGTGGGTCAGAGACTTTAGCCACCATCTGAATCAAAATCGCTTTATTAGGAGTCGATAGGGATAAGTGTGTGTGTGTGTGGGGGGGGGGGTGCTATTTGAAGTAAAAGTTACGCTTAGAGATTTATCACTATAAAGATGCAGATCCAGGTGACATGTGCTAATGCTGCTGAGACTATAGCTACTAGCAGAACCAAAATCGCTCAATTAGGAACAGCGATGTAAAACTGTGGTGGATAAAAGTTACGCCCAGGGGGTGACACAAGAAACGTATGTATATTATGTCCATCAAATATGTATATCAAGGTGATACAGATGGTGCAGAGACTATAGTCATCAGTGAAATCAAAATCGCTCAATTAAGAGGTGAGATGGGAAATTGGAGGGGGGGGGGGGCGTAACTGAAGTAAAAGTTAATCTCAGGGATTTCTCACAACGATGCATATCCAGGTGACATGTACAAAGGGTGCAGAGGCTATAGCCACTAGCAGAACCAAAATCTCTCAGTTAGGAAACGAGATGTAAAATTGAGGGAGCTAAGCTAAAAGTTACATCCAGGGGGTTGGCACAAAATATATATTCAGGTGACACGTACAGATGGTGCAGAGACTATAACAATGATTAGAATCAAACTCGCTGAATTAGAAGCCGAGATAAGAAATTTGGGGGCTACCTCAATTTAAATATAAGCTTAGGGACAATATTATAAGTTTAGAGCCAATTTGGGGGCTACCAATA
Organism: Amaurobius ferox; assembly: GCA_951213105.1. NCBI lineage: Eukaryota > Metazoa > Arthropoda > Arachnida > Araneae > Amaurobiidae > Amaurobius > Amaurobius ferox. The sequence continues at coordinate 102,405,186 of OX578136.1, forward strand.
TAGTCGTCAGCGGTCGGGCCAAAATTTCCAGAAAAACGACGTCAGATAAAAGGATCATGTTGAAAATTTAATTTTTAAGTTTTTTAACAAATACTTAGAATTTCTTTAATTTTTAGGCATTTTTTAATGTTAAATAGCTGAAAAAGTAAGACAGCTGGGTAAGTCAACTCAAACTAAATATCCGAAACAACACATTTATGAAAGTGTCACTAAAAATAGCCTATATGTCACAGTGTGCCAAAAATTGGAAACTCGTGACGTTTAAAGAATTATTTTGAAGTCAAACATATTGAAATTCGTCACCAGCAGATCAACCAGAGCATAGAAATAAATCCCTTCCGGAAGAACAGAACAACAAACAAACTACATCAGAAATGACGAAATGCGAAACAACTTCAAAAATTAAGACAGCTGGATGGGTCAAGCGATCCCTCAAGCTGAGTGTCCTAAACAAGGCACTTTATTCACGATAGCCAGAAACCCCTAAAATATCATAACCCCCCCCCCCCCTTCCCATCACAACACACGTACACTTAATTCTCTCATTTGCTCAAATGTTTATTTAAACTTCCAAATTTATAACAAAGACGAGGATAAGAACAAACACATTCTTAAATGTAGAAAATTGAAGCTAAATTAGCGAAACTGAGCCAATTTGAGAAGTCCCTCTTCGTGTTTTTCTACTCTTCTGTTTCTTTTTGGCTAGGGGCGCGCTCAGTCCCGCGACACAATCTACTAGTAAATCTGCAATGTCTGGTTTTTTTTCACGCCAAATTTCTAATATTGCTCCTATACCATTCTTTCACTCAGGAGATGCCGACGGCAGGGACGTGGCTTTAAAAATATCCCTGTATTTTCCCCTATGTGTTGAGAATTCTGTGCAATACAGCTTTCGTGAGTCGACTTTCTCCGAAGAAAGGTGTAGTGCTGCCATCTAGTGACTTTTTTCATAACTTATTTTTAATAATTCTCGATTTAATTGAACCAAAAATTCAGATTTTTTCAATAGAAATTGTAATAAATCTGTATAACTAAAAAAATAATTTGGGGTGTTTACTCAATGGTGTCGCGCGTATTCGCGGCCCCCCCAATGGCCGCCACTGCCTTTTTTACTTACCATGCGAACAAGGAATTATAGTATATATTTATTTTCTTGTTTTATATATATATATATATATATATATATTTTTTTTTTTAGAAAATTCTATGGTCTTTAAAACCGGCTGATAACTGGGGGCCAAGTGATCCTGCTTTACATGCAAGCTGGAAATCCATGAACAATCCAGACCATGTTCTGAAAGCACAAGTCAACATTGAATCCACAGTGTCTTCAGGTTACGACAACCGGTTTTTCAAAGAAGATGTCTTCTGAAATTTTAAAATCATTATAAAACTTGTAAATAGAATACATGGTGTTTGTTTTCATCCATATTTAATTCATCATAGTTTTAAATATATATTTTTTTAACATTATGACTCGTGGTGTATCTGTATTTTTCTACATATCTTTTAAAGAATTTGAATACATTTATTTTAATTCTGTGATAAATACGTTTTTAAAGTGCTTCTTGTCATTTGTGGTTACTTTGCAATTTTTTCTTTTTACTTTCTTATTCTATTGTATAGCGAAAGTATTGTTTTCACGAAATTTTTGAATGCAAGATTTAAGAGGGAATAAAAACATTAAGACATCGTGAACATATGTCGAACTTTTTTCTGTGGGCACACAGTTTTTCTTTCAGGCTTGTATCCGGGGGGGGGAGCGAAGTAAGGAGATGATAGGCTCCCCCTACCCGGATACATTTTATATTAACTAAGTTTGTATTTATGTGACTTTATTTAAGTATATTGATATAGGGAGAATAAAACTTACCTCTCCTATAGTTTCATTCGCCTCACCCCCCCACACACATATACACTTGTAAAAAGTACTGAAAGACTGCTTGTGGGAACATTATGTGGAAAACTAGAACTACATAAGATTTTTGTAATTTTCTTAATTAAAACGTAAATTGCTTAAAATTAAAGATTATGGCATTGTTTCTTTGAGGAATAATACCATGAAAATCTTGTCTAGGAAAATGATATTTCGAGCAAAACTATGAAGAATGGCGCAGCCAGAAAAAAAAAATTAACGACAATTAAATTAACATGTGGATCAACTCGACTTTCTCACACCAGAATCCATTTTGCGATTTTTTTAAATTTTGCAACCTTACCAGGTATGCTATAACTGTGATCATTTGGCAAAGATTTTTCCAGATACGGTTAGACCAACAGACAAAACGCTACCGATGATACATCATTACAATACTATCTCTTAACAAAGCACAATTTCATTGAGCGTCATGTTTATCAATTTCGTAATATTTTTTATCGATTTGGCGATACTTTTGTCAATTTGGCAACATTTAAAAAACTAGCCACGTTCGCGAGCATGTTCCGAAAACGTACCCACTATACCCCCTGCTGTGAGGCCGATTCTTTGCTATTGGCTAAGTTAAATGACGTCATGGGCGGAGCCTAATATACACCTAGAACAAAGAATTTCTAACCGTAAAGGAGGGAAGCTTCCGTAGACCCAATGTAAACAGCCTTATCGCGACTGCGGAAAGTCTGTCATGCAGGAAAAGCAACGTTACAGGACGAGAATCCGGGATGAAGGATTCTTTATTGTTTCTTCTCGGGTTTTTTTTTTTTTTTTTATACTTTGATAATTTGATAATCGTATAAGTGATACAATTTAAATGGAAAACATATTTTCATTTACATAAAGATTTTTTAAAGCAAAATAAAAAATTTTAATGCTTTTTTTTACCTCCAATTACATTCAAAATAAGAATTTAAATTTGCATGCTTTGTCCTTGTATAAAATCTTTTTTCAATTTAAGATATTTTTTCGTTATCATTAAAAGATATTACTGTAAAATAAAATTATATTTTATTTCATATCTAATTATACTTAAAATAAGAATTTTATTTTGCATGCATGATCTTACAAAAACTTTTACACTCAAATTCAAGTGCACTCTTATATGTAATATTAATAAAATAGAAATTACAAATGCACTTACCTTTGACATGATCAGGTAAAACAAATAAAGAGTAAGAAGTTCCACAATTTTTTTTCACACATTTTCGCTCTACAGATATATTTTATTCTCAGATTTTATTTCACAGATATATTTTATACTCTTCATAGAAGATAATTTTTGTAAATTTTAATAATACAACTGCAATTTATAAGTTGCAGATGAAATGTTTTTAAGAAAGAAACTCTTTTATATTTTACATATTTCTTTCAGATAAGTAATAGGACATTCTATTGAACATAACCACGCAATAATGCGGACTCAAATCTCTTTGCAGTTTGCAGGGGGTGATAGAATGGAATATGAAGCATCTTTTGGCGGAGGAAAATACGTCAATTAAAACTGAAACAAACTAAGTAATTTGTAGTTTTCCAAATCTTCAATAGATGGCGCATTAGTGCGGTCTCATAGCTATCAGGATGCTTTGCTAACTGTTTACGAGTTATTTTGAATTTTCCTCTGCCAAAAGATTAAAATACCAAAGTTTTATCATTCACGCCAAACTTTTTGACATGTTCATCTTCTTCATAGAGTTTCGTCCAGAACAGAGCACCAGGCGCGAAGCGCCTTTAATCTCCAATCTCTAGGTGTGGTTCTTATCTTCATACTGTGACATTATTTCATTGGTCCATAGTTGGAGGTTCGAGGTTTTTGATTTACTGTTTTTATTATTTGTCCTAGCTCCTAGTGTGGCAGTTTGTTGCACATTAAGAGTTTAAGCAGTTTGGGGGGGGGGTTGATGCAGATCTGAGGGTCACCTAGTATTTTAGCAGTTTAGGATTTTAAACATTTTGTAGAAAACCAAAGATCGCGAGTTTTCTTTAATATCAACTGATTAAGGTGGGACGTTCCTAGTACCGAATATCAAAGTTAAGTACTGAGCGGGGTCTCTTACGAGATTTAGCCTTGCGATGATCATAGTCATGCAGATTAAATAATAGTTCATTTGGGACAGATGGCAGATTTTTGTAGAATTTAAGCGCTAGCTTTTTGATTTGGGCTCTAACAGTTTTTATTTTGAAGTCTTTCCTAATTACCGAGTTTCTTAAGTATCTAGGGGCTTTCCTTATAATCCTTAGGGTTTTGTTTTGTCTTGTCTCTAATAAGTCTATGGTAGTTTTACAGGCATATCCCCATACGGGTGCTGCATACAGCATTCCCGGGCAGATGACCGATTTATAAATTAGGAGTTTATTTTGATAACATAGATTTCCGTTTCCTATCATTGGGTATAAGGCTCCTATGGTTATATACGCTTTTTTGATTATGTTCGTTACGTGCAGTTTCCAAGTTAGGTGGGAGTCTATCGTTACACCTAGGTATTTAGTAGATTTTTCCGCTTTTAGGGCATGGTTGTTTATGTACAGAGGAGGATGGTTTACGGAGGTTTACGTTTTCTTGAGAAATAAATCCAATGACATTTATTGGGATTTAATTTTATTCGCCATTTTTCCAGCCATGTTTGGAGTATGTCTAAGTGTTGTTGTAGCTGTCTGTGCATTACTGAGACGTAAGGGTGTTTTGCAAGTATCGCGCTGTCGTCTGCATAGAGTACCAGCTCCGTGTCTGGGGTCCTGGGAATGTCATTTAGATATATGTTAAAGAGTGTCGGGCCCAGGATGGATCCTTGCGGTACACTACTTTTAATGAGCTTGGGTGTAGATAAGTTATTTTTTACTCTGACTTGAAAGTGTCTGTTATTTAGGTATGAAATTAAAAGTTTGACAAGTGCGTCAGGGACTTTTAGAGTGATCAATTTGTAAGCTAATCCACAGTGCCACACTTTATCAAAGGCTTTTTGGATGTCAAGAAAAATCGCAGCTGTGGGTGTCTTATTATTAAAACCAGAAGAAATGTATTCTACCACTCTCAGCAATTGATGAGTGGTGGAGTGTTTTGGCCGAAATCCAAACTGCTCCGGAATGATAATGTCATTCTCACTAAGGTGCGTGTTCAGTCTCTTAAGAATTATTTTCTCAGTAATTTTACTAAGTGTCGGCAACAAACTGATTGGTCTGTAGTTGGCTGGAATTGAGGCATCCTCACCAGGTTTATGGATCGCTATAATTATCGCTTCCTTCCATTCTTTGGGGAAATAATTTAGTTCTAGTATTTTATTTATTAAGATGGTCAAGTAAAATATTATATTTAAGGGTACGTTTTTTACCGCGATATTCCTGATTTTGTCGTGCCCTGGGCTTTTACGGTTTTTAAGGTTTTTGATAATCTCTACTATTTCTTGCGGGGTGGCTGGGTTAATCTCAGCCGTGACCGGGGAGTTCCTGAAATTGTTTAGAGTTTGCCTAACCATTCTTAGGGTGTCCTGACACATTAGATCGTGGTTTGGTTCAAATTGCTTTTCGTAATGCCTAGCAAGCGCCTCTGCCTTTTCTTCGTCTGAGTACGCAATATTAGCGCCATCTATTAGTGGCGGGAGTTTAATTTGAGGTTTTCTGAGTCTTTTAGCGAATTGCCAGAGCGATACGTCTTCCTGGCTAAGGGATTCGATTAATTCTTTATACTGTTGCTGCTTTTCTGCGACAATTTTTTCACTGACTTTACACGTGAGTCTATTAAGCTCCCTTTTAAGGGTAGGGTCTCTGTTAGCCTGCCATGTCTTACGCATTCTATTTCTCTGTTTAACTAACTGTTTGACATAGTGGGACAGTGTTGGCATTTTTGATGACTCACGATGTGTTGTGGCAGATGCAATAGCTCTCCTGATTTCTGTTGTGAGTGTGTTCGTGGCAGAGTCAATATCCGCCGTGCTCATAATGTTGGGTACTGCTATATGCGGCTCGAAAAGTGCTCTTTTGAATACGTTCCAGTTCACCCTCTCTTGTGACATGTTCATCAGATTTACACGAGCGCTTATACCCTGCAAAGTCACTCCCGGGAAATGCACCACGTGATAACTACGTCAGGCGCGAATTTCATGACCTTGTGCCGGCAGTTGAATGATGAGAAGTCTTTGTTTTCTGCAGGCGGAAATTTACAGTTCAATTAGTCTATGCGCGATTTTGATATTGAAAACACACACAAATATATATATATATATATATATATATATAGCATAGTAAACATATTAAAATAAAATTATTTCACAGTTATCCAATTTTTCTCCAGAAGTTGGCGCAATGCAGCACATTCTCCTAAAGTAACATATAAGATTCATATGAAAAAGAGGGGAAATGACCAAATGCAAGGCATAAAATGGTAGAGGGGGATGGCGACCCCTCTTTCCCGTTTAAAAGACTGCTTTTATGCCCGGGCAACACTCACGGTACCAATGCCATGCAGAAGCCGTACTTCCGTAAATGTGTCAAATCAAAAACTCTCGAAAAAGTGCAAAGAAAACAAATAGGAATCGACCAGGATCGCAAGGGAAAGAATGGAAATGCAGCAAATGCCCCTGTCGGTTAAGATGGAGTGCATCATATATAACAGAAGTCCACGCATGCGCTATTCGGTATTTTCACTTTCATCGTTCTATACCTCTGCCATATCCTTTAAGTAAGCATTTTCTCCCTTTTTTGTATTAAATAGGGAATTATAATAACATTTCAGGAAGCCAATTGGATAATTACGTTTTATTGCTTCCTTCATAATATTCCTATTCTGCATGATGCAATCAGACTTGAAAGTATTAATGCGTTGATTTCTTTTGAGGTGACCAATGACGACATTTCTGAAAATGTTTTTGGTCAAATTGGACCTCCAATCAATAATGCGGTTGATTTTTATATTGAAATTGTTTGTCTTGTCATATAAGACGGTATAAGTACCATATCTGCTGTCATGTTTTAGTGTGATATCTAGAAAATCAACACTATCTTCCTCTTTACTTATATTCTCAATCAATTCCAGTTCTTTTGGATAAAAAGTAAAATCAAATTGGGGTGTATTTTTATATTGCCCAATAAGGACATCGTCAACGAAACGAAAATATGGCATTTCATGTAATATATGAGTACCATTTTCAAATTTACACAAGTATAGATCGGCGAGCAGGGATGAACATCCCCCTCCCATCGGAATACCCTTAACCTGTTGAAAATAGTTGGTGCCGTCAAATAAGATGTTTTCAAACAACACAATGCGAATCAAGTCCTCGTATTTTCTGAATGTAATATGCTCTTTTAAGTCATATATTTCATGTAGTTCCTTCAAAATTTCATATAGATTTTCCAGATTGATGTTGTTGAATAAATCACGGAAATCGTAACTTTTGAAACGTATATCCCTGCTATAAAATGGAAGTCGGTTGATGACATCGTAACTATTATTTATCATTACTGTTCCTTGTTTCTTGAGTATAATCATAACATTTTTAAGTATAGTTAAAAGTTTTTCATTTGCAATTGTTAAATAGGATCCACATCCCACTGTCACCGGCCGGAACTTGACTGGATTTTTATGAAGTTTTGGTATGAGTACCAAATATGGAAAGTTAACTGCTTTAAGTTCGATACCAATGCTTTGATACAGAGTTTTAATTTTATTTACCAGACTTGTTCCATTTAGTTGTAAAGGGGAGTACATTTGTTTATCAAGATAACTATTTTTTAAAGTATCAACGTAGTATTTTCTGCATGTGAAAGCGTAATTTGATACAACTTTATCCGTATAAGTTATAACATATTTATCTTCATATTTATTGACTGCATTTTGAAGAGAAGGATAATACGTTTTTTTACACAATGTTTTGTAGTGGAGATTGAACATTTTGAGAAGGTTGTATTGCCATTCATTGAAGGCTTGTATTGGCATGTTGTATTTTACTGCGAGTTTATATGTAAATTTCTTCAAATCTTGTTCAAAGTCCTTTTTAATATTTGTGAAATCTTGCATACGAAATTTCGTACCACGTTGAAGCATAGATTTTAACTTGTGATTATCCAATAGATCCAGGTTTCCAGTGATAATGTGCGCATGATGGATATCTATATAAGGGCTGTTTTGACAATTACACATAGAGGACTGCAAGGAATCACCATATATATATATATATATATATATATATATATATATATAAATTTAAATTTTGTTTAATTATTAATAATTTTTATTACTTTTTTCTATTATATTATTTTCTATTTAAAGTATTTTCAAGGCTATCAAACTACTAGTATTACGAGTTACTTCTGCTTTTATTAGATGAGAGAATGTCAAAAATATTGCACTATCAAGAACATAGTGTGGTAATTGTAGGAGGGAGTCGACCTTGTGTTCAAACTAAAGTATGAGACGGAAAAAATTGACATGCTTAATGTTCATACTTGTGACTTTAAACGTCCAGGGGAGGGTAAACGAACCCCTTACACTCCCCTATGGGCGCCCATGGCAGTCCTCTACGAGCTCCCATTGCATGAGCTCCCTGGTTAATGCTATTGCCCTCAGGACAGAACCTAACGGAGCCGAAGTTTCAATTTTCTCGGGGGTAGTAAACAGTCTTTCCAGACCCTCCAAAAGTATCTGTGATATAAGAGGTTGAAACATTGCACACTTGCCATGGGATTGGGCGCGACAGCCCAGTGGTTAGCGCTCCGGAATTGCTATGGGAGCTCATGGCAAGAACGCGCATAGAACTAATTCCAGGGGTGACAAACTCAAGGATGAGGCGTCCCATATTGACTTGCTTGTAATTTACATTTATATCTTTAAATGTACACAGTATGATAAGTTCCATATCAAGCGTTCTCTTATGAGCGCCCATAGCAAAGACACCCGTAGAACTAATTTCATCGGCGATAAACTCAAGGATGAGGTGTTCAATATCGACTAGATTGAGACTTACATGTCTAACCTTGAACGTCTATGGAAAGGCAAGTGTCATCCTTTCCTCTCCACTATGGGCGCTCATGTAACATTTTCCAGAAGGGAACTCAAGGATGAAGCGTTCAATATCGCAAGCATGTAACCTACATTTGTAACCTTGAATATCCAGTTCAGCTTAAGTGATTCCTTGCAGTCCTCTATGGGCTCCCAGCGCATGAGATCCCAGCTTATATATTATTGCCCTCAGGGCAGAACCTAACGGAGCCAAAGTTTCGATTTCCTCAGGGGTAGTAAACAGTCTTTCCAGACCCTCCAAAAGACTGTGTGACATCATAAAAAGCTGAAACATTGCACACTTGCCACGGAGTGGGGCACGACAGCTCAGTGGTTAGCAAGCGGGAATTGATTGCACTCAGTAGGCCCGGGTTCGATTCCTGCCACTGCCAAAACTGCTGCCGTGTTCACGTGGAGTACGATCACGTTAAGCATGTGAGTCTGTAAATCCTTCCGAGGGGTTGGTGATAGGGGAAGGAGGGTACGGTCCCTGTGGATGCCTCCTCCTGGGTTCCGGATTAAATTGAGTGGCACTGCTCGGTCGTCCAAACAGATACCTTACATCTTTCTGGTAGATCGGACAGTCTGGGTCTCAACAACAACACTTGCCATGGACGCCCAAAGGGATGTTGAACGTCACGAATATCAAACTAATGAATACTTACTGTACGTCTCGTCAGTGAGATTGTCCCCGCTGGAAAAAGTTCTATTGACTTCCTTACCATGGGCGCCCATAGGGGAGCATAAGGAAGCACTTGCCTTCCCGTGAACATCAAGGTCCCAAATGTTGGTGTCAAGCTAGTATATATCGTGCGTCTCATCCTTGTTATGCTCTTGGAAGAAACTCTATGGACGTCCTTGCCATGGAGAGCCCATACAAATTTTAAAAGCCACAAGCGTAGGCATCATGGTAATCGATATTGTACATTTCGTTCTTGAGTTCATCCCGTTTTAATACGTTCTATGGCCACCTTTGCTATGGGCGCTCATAGCAAGAGCACCCATAAAACTTTTACAGGCGGAAAACTGAAGGGTGAGACATACATCGCCTTGCTTGATATCTACATCTGTGAACTTGAACGTCGACGGGATAGCAAGTTCCCCCTATGGGCGCCCATACCAAGAGCGTTTATAGAACTTATTCCAGCGGGGGCACATTCAAGGGCGACAATATCGATTAGTTTGACACCTTGTGGGCAGCACCTTATTATCAGCATCTCGTATGGGCGCCCATGGCAAAGGCGTCAATAGAAATTTTTCAAGGAGCGTATACTGAAAGATAAGTAGTACAATGCATACTAATTTGCTATCTACATTTGTGACCTTGAACGTTCACAGTAGGGCAAGTGACCCCTTGCGCTCCCCTACGGGCGCCCATGGGGAGAGCGCCAATAGATCTTTTACCAGCGGGATAAACATAAGGATGTGAAGTACAGTATTGATTATATTGACATACAGTATTGATATCTATATTCGAGTATTGTTAATATTATTGTATAAATATTAATAAATGTTATTGTCCCCTATGGGCGCCCATAGGAGAGCGTGAGGGGGAACTTACCATCTCGTGGATGTTCAAAGGTAGGTATCAAGCTAGTCGATATTGTACGTCTCATCCTTCAGTTCACCCCCTGAAAAAGTTCTATAGGTGCTCTTGCCATGGGCGCCCATAGAGGAGCGCGAGGTGCACTTGTCCTCCCGTGGACGTTCAAGGTCTCAAATGTAGGTATCAAGATACTAGATATATTTACCTCTCATCCTTGTATTTGGACATTCCAGGAAAAGTTTTATGAACGCCCTTGAATCCCACTCCTTTTGAACAAGGCGGACGCCCCTCCTGCAATTACAACACTATATTTTGACATTATTTCTCTCATCCGAGTTCTAATCACGTTAATTACAAAATGTTCTACCTAATTCCATTTTTTTACAGGATGCATATGCATATAGAATTTCATGGCTGTACGTACTCTCTTTCTTAAAATATCTAATTTCAAATTATTCGTGTTTTAATTAACTGTTTCTAATTTCCTACAGAATGGTAGAATATTTTGAAATCAATGTGATTAAAACACAGATTATTCAAAATTAGAGATTTTACAAAAGAGAGAGAGAGAGTACGTATAGCCATGAAATTCTATATGTAGAATCATTCTGAAAACAAAATCAGAATTAGGTATAACATTTTATAATTAACGTGATTAGAGCACGAATAAGAGAGAGGGTGTGTGTGTGTGTCAAAAATATAGTGCGCTCAAAATATAGTGTTGTAACTGCAGAAAGGGATCAACCTTGTTTCGAAAGAGTAGGATTCAAGGGCGAATATAAAACTTTTTCCCGGGATGGCCAAACTCAAGAATGAAACATAATGATGTACTAGCATGATATCTGGATTTTTGACCTTGACCGTCCACGGGAGAGCAAGTGCCCCTCTCGCTCCTCTATGGGCGCCCATGGCAAGGGCACACATAGAATTTTTTTTAAGGGGAAAACTCAAACTCAAGGATGAGACATATAATATCGACTAGCTTGATACTTATTTTGGGACCTTGAACGTCCAAATGGGCGCCCATGGCAAATGTGACCATAGAACTTATTAAAGCTGGGGCAAACTCAAGGACAAGACGTACAATATCAATTAGCTTGATACCGACATTTGTGACTTTCAAAATTTTTATGGGCTCCCATGGCGAGGGTGTCCATAGCGCTTTTTCTAAGAAGAGCGTACTCAAAGATGAGACGTACAATATCTACTAGTTTGACACCTACATTTGTGACCTTGAATGTTTACGGGAAGACAAGTGCTCCCTTACATCTATGGACGTCCTCTTACGTCTCCCTCACGTATGGATGCTCCCTTACATCTATGGACACCCATGGCAAGGACGTCAATAGAACTTTTTCCAGCGGGGACAATCTCAAGGACGAGACTTACAGTATTCATTAGTTTGATATTTGTGACTTTCAACATCCCCTATGGGCGCCCATAGCAAGTGTGCAATGTTTCAATATGTGACAGAGACATTTGGAGGGTCTGGAAAGACTGTTTACCGTCCATGAGGAAATCGAAATTTGGCTCCGTTAAGTTCTGTCCTGAGGGCAATAGTATAAGCAGCTAGCCCATAGAGCACGGCAAGGGAGCACTTAATCCCAACAGGATATTCAAGGTTACAAATGTAGGTTACCAGCTAGTCGATATTGAATGCGTCGTCCTTGAGTTCCCTCCTGGAAAATGTTACATGGGCGCCCATAGTGAAAGGAAAGGATGACACTTGCCGTCCCATTGACGTTCAAGATTAGACATGCAAGTCTCAATTTAGTCGATGGTGGAACGCCTCATCCTTGAGTTTGTCGCCGATAGAATTAGTTCTATGGGTGTCCTTGCCATGGGCGCCCATAAGGGAAAGCAATGTGAAACTTGCCCTACTGTGTACGCTTAAGGTTACAAATGTAGATTACAAGCAAGTCGATATGAAACGCCTCATCCTTGAAATTGTCATCGATGGAATTAATTCTACAAGAGTCCTTGCCATGGACGCCCATAAGGGAATGCAAGGGAAAACTTGCCCTACTGTGGACGTTTAATGTTGCAAATGTAGTCTTCAAGCTAGTAGATATTGAATTCCTCATCCTTGATTTTGCCCTATTGCAAAATGTTACATGGGCGACCATAGTGGAGGGCAAGTAGGACACTTGCCCTCTCATAGATGACTTATTATACTTGTTAGCTAATCGATGTTGAACGCCTCAACCTTCAGTTTGTCACCATGAAAAAAAGCTGTATGGGCGCCCATAGGAGAGGGCAAGGGGTGCACTTGTTCTTCCCTAGAACATTTAAGATCACAAATGTAGATTTCAAGTTAGTCAATATTGTAGGTATAATCATATAGTTTGCACCCCTAGAAAAATTATATTTGCGCTTTGCCATGGGCGTCCATAGGGGAGCGCAAGGGGGCATTTACCCTCCCTTGGAAATTTAAAGGTCACAAATGTAAACATCAAGCTAGTCAATTTTTTACGTTTCATACTTTAGTTTGACCACCGCAAGAAAAAGTATTTTTAGCATTCTTTAATCCTACTTCTTTCAACCAAGGTCGACTCCGTCCTGCAATTACCACACTATGTTTTCGATCGTACAATATTTTTGGCATATATATTTTATGATATATATATTTTTGACATTATATATATATATATATTATAAATATTTTTTACATTAATATTTGACGTTATAAATATTTCTGACATATATATATATATATATATATGGCTATATATATGTGTGTGTGTATTTTCAATATCAAAATCCCGTACAAACTAATTGAACCGTACATTTCCTCATGAAGAAAACAAAGAACTCTATTCATTCACCGCGGCCACATATCTTCGGGCGTCACACAAAAAGACAAAAAGAAAAAAGAAACAATCGGAAGAGCTAAGTCAGCTAGTATGCTGAAATTCGCGCCTGACGTATGTATCACGTGATAACCTGGCGGGAGTGACTTTGCAGGGTCTAAGCGCTCGTAGATTTACAATAGCCGGCCATTATTGCAGCCAATGCTTGTCAAAATTGGCTTAAAACCAGTAGAACGGCAACCCTAGCTTAGAAAGTAAACACCACAGAATACTATATTCAGAAGGCTCACTCCCATAGGATCCTATGGCAACATTTCTAACATGGGATGTCGCATAGACACTAGCGCTAGTCAGATGGATCAACTGAAGTGCGATGCGTCTGCCAGATTTGGCGCGTTATCGCTCGCTTGGCGATTTTTTTTTAAACGGGAGGGGAACAAAATGTTGAGGACTGTACTTTTATAATTTTTGAAACTATAGAAAGGATCAGGATTTAAAAATACATTAATCTGCAACATAAATATATTCATTAGTTTAAGAATATTTAAATAAACATAGTTATATATTTAATTCAAATAATCATAAAATAGATTAAAAAATACACACATTGCATTGTCTCACTATAAAACATAATGCACAAAAAATACAAGCTAACATACTCAAAAGACTGAAATATTATATAATATTTTCAGTCTAAAAAGTATACTAGCGTGTTGATCGTTAATTACTTGATCCTTAATTTATTCTGGGATACTGATAATAGACTTTTTTTTTTAAATATAAAAATATTCATAAAGTAAATATCAAATTTACATAAATGCACTATCGAAGTTGTGGAACTCAATCATTAATTACCCGAGGGGGGGGGATTTTCCACCATAAGGCACTTAATAAAAATTTTACATAAATATATACACATACTATATCACACTTTTCCCGGCCACACAATTTGTTACCATAAACCCCTGGGTTGGTCGTGTGGTCTGGGCCTTCAACATACTATATCACATTCAACTAAGAAAAAGCTATCCAAATATCAATTATTTCACATTTTATAAAAATACGGAAAATATTTTTTAACTAATTATACCACTACCTCTTAAAATTTAGTCTAATCCGGCAGTAATAACACAGCACTAATATACTTATATGAACACGTGTATACTTATATGAACACGTGTATACTTATATGAACACGTGTATACTTATGAACACGTGTATACTTATAATGAACACGTATGTAGAATGGTGATAACTAAAATTATTTCAATTTTAATAAACATAAATTACATACCCTGTAACGCAACCAGTTTTCTTTTATCAATCCATGTCTATGAAATGATCTAAAACACTTAACAAATAATCCTTTTTCACGTTACTCAAACCACGCTAGTCTGCCTAGTCTGTTCCAAGTTTTCGCCGAGCGAAATAGGGTTATAACATTGAAAATCGTCTTGGAACCAAACCAGACTATCGCCAAGCGCTCGGAACAAACCAGACCATCGCCAAGAGCGCGCCAACCCAATGTTTGGTCTATCTCTAATGGCCGCCGCGAAAACGAAACTATCGAGAGTGACATGTCTGTATAGTAGTCTGTGGTAAACACGAACGTTTTAGCTGGACAAAGCTTTTCTACATAAGGGTAAGTATTATATTTGATACATTTTCTAGCACAACTCCATTTCTCAATTTATGTCTTATAAAGATTGAAAATTGTTAAATCTTACAATTAGTAATTTTCATAGAAGTGAAACCTTGTACTATTATTTTTAATTTATGTTCTGTTACATGAAATTGAAGATCGATCTCAGACAGATCTTTCGGAATCAATGAAATGCCATAAAACTAATGATCATACGATAACGAGAGCTTGTATTAAAATTTATCTAAAACGGTAATTTATATGAACAAGTTCATCGTACTAATAGTTATTTTCACATCTCAATCGATGGTCTGCAAACTCTATAAATATGGTAGCTACTAAAATTTAAATTACATATATGTTGTACGCCTCCTACTTAAAACATTTTTATCATTTAAGATATTGATTTGTTTTAATATATTTATTTACTTTTAGTTTATAAACTAAAAATGAATTATTACAGCATTTTAATTTAAAGTAATAACACAATCTACTTAATAACAATAATACATAGAGTAATACATTATTTACAATAAACATAATATTCACAATATGCTCACATAATGTTCAGAATAAATTTTGTAATTGTAGAAAATTATTCATGTTTTAAATAAATTACAGAAATAAAGTAACTTGTAATAAATTTAGTGAGAAGAATTACATTCCTTTTATTTGGGAAATGTGACAGATCCTATCTTTTTCTGTACCTTTTGCAAAATTCAACTAGTTAAATATTTTAATACTAATGTTCCAAACAAAGCATGTTAAGTTAATTTTGTGCAAGTTTTGCTATATCTATCGGTTATCATGGGTATGCAAAATGGTAATACCTGCAGAAATAACATACACTGCTGTCTGGCTTTCTCAACCATTATCTGGCCTTCTCTTTCTTTATGGCTGTCAGGGACGTAAGTGGGCAATCTTGGCTGGGGGGGTGTGAAGGAAATTTTTCCGACTAATATTGAAAATTTCCGACTGTACAACAAGTGAGTTAACTTTTGGTTTTGAACGAGTACATTGCTGTTCCAGTGACTTTTGTCCAGTTCAAAGTCTACACGGCAATTATTTGTTTTAATTTTCGAATATTTTGTGTATATATCCAAATCATACCCCAATTTATAAAAAGAAAAATGTCTCAAAACCAAATTTTTGGTTTCGAGGGTTTTGTTTTATAAATAATTTTACATTTGTTATTTAATTATCGGATGTGTTATGCAAATGCCTAAATTTTTAGCTATCATTTGAAACAAGGCAAGTTTCTAGGGCAAGGATTAGCAGAATGTTAAATATATTTGAAAAAGTATTAAATTTCATATGTTTTGGGATTTTTTTTCAAATACACTGGACACATTCCCAGATGATTGCCTAGCACTTAAAAACCCGCGAGTTTCTATAAAGAATTGGTTGAGTAAATTTCGGGACTTGTATCTTTTTTTTTAGCTATATTTGGGTCTTTTAATAGGTTTTTGTAAATAATTAAAACTTTATTATTTTTTTTCTAATTTTCGAATGCACATTGTACATTTCCAAATAATTTCCTCAAAAAAGGAGAAAAACACGCGTTTCTAGACCAAGGATTATCTTTGTAAAACCCGGGATGTGCATAATAGCATACATACATTGTTCAAAGGAAATTAATATGATATGATTTGTAGTGCTCATAAGGGATGCCGTTGTTTCATTTCCTCGATATTTGTTTTAAAAAATCGTCTAGACACGGTCTTAAAAAAAAATTCCAAATGGTCCACCAGAAAACCTACTTGCATGTGGCTATACACATATTCTTAAATACATCGAAATTGCATTTTTTAGTTTATATGATACTTATTTTGTAGCATCCAAAACAGGAAGATTAGCTTAATTCTACAATTTGAATTCTACAGAAAGTTGTGTTTATCTTCGCAGTCTAACAATTTTTTTTTTTAATTACTACATTTTTTTTTTTAAGAAAACGCATCAAAGCAACAAATGCATCTCCCTTAATGAGATGCATAGGACTGCGGTTTCTCCCCGGTAGATTGCACATGCCTGAGCACTCTCCTAGAGAAAGGATCGTTTACTTTATTTTTTTTTCCAGGTTTGTGGATCGCATGCTTATAAATTTGGTTTGAAACTAACATTGAGTTATACAGCGTTTTTCAACGTGTGTTATAGTTTCGCGTAAATTTACGGAAAATTAAAGAATTTTGATGTACAGTTTGGACCCCATTGGACTTTTTCTCATTTTGGGGTTCCGGTATTAAATTAAATTTCCAAAAGGAGTTCCGAGACCAAAAAACTTCGAAAAACAGTGAGCTATGGAATACAACTGGAGTGAGTGCATATTACACTTTAACATTGTTGGGCCGCCGTTCCTTTCGAAGTTGGCGAAAATCATCCACGTTTGAAAATACAATTCTTTATGTAGTATAGCGGGCTGTTATCTAAGACCTAAATATGTGGGTTACAAGAAGTTGGTGGTAGGAGGATGGTACGGTAACTGTAGTTGTGTCCCCCACTGGATTCTAGTCTAAATTAAATGGGAATATCCAGGCCATCCAAACAGATACCTTACACTTTGGTGTATGTCATACGGTCTGGGTCGAAAGTGGAAAGATCTCCTCTAGTTGTTGCAAGCCAATCTGAAGACTCGCTTGTACGTCGACGATATTCTGCCGCCGATTGTTCTGCCTATACTGTCAAGTCGCCCAGGTTCCATTTACCAACAAGACAAAGCTGGAACATATACTGCACAACTTTCTCAACAATGTCTTCAAGGATTTAATACCCTCCTATTGCCATCCAGATCTCCAGACCTATCACCAATAGAGACGTACTGTGACAGCAATTGCAGCCTTCTCTGAATACCACTGAATTAGCTGATCAGTTGCAACATTTGTGGCAGAATCTTCCACAGAGGGACATAAGCAACCTAACTGACCCTATGCCGCACCGAATATCGACTTGTATAGTCGATAACCATTTAATAAAATATCATTTTCTTGTTGTCACCATTTCTTAATAAAACGTTTTTTATTGATTCCAAATTCTAATCATTTGCATATTTTCTCAAACGACACATACATGCCGATCTTCGTGGCTGTAGGCTCAATTTCTTATGGGTGCATATAATTTTTTGTGTGTATAGTTTCAATGATTTTTCATCACGGATTTGAACGAATTTTTAATCACCTTTTTAAAAGCGCAGTGTCATCATGTCAGAGCACCAAATGCAATTTCGAGGGCTAAAAATCTTCTGTTTGCTGATTTTACCATGCTTAATTTAAATCTGAAAGTCGTTTTTAAAATTAACCCTTGGATCTGAAAAGATAGCCTCTCAAAGTTTGGCCTTTTTTGCTATTTTTGTGTTTATAATCTCAGGTCGAAGATGTTGCCACAATATGATGCAATTGCATGGTTATGAGAACTTAATGCTTGAAGAAATAACAGGAAAACTGTATTCAACTCATGAAGTTAGAGGTGAGATCACCTCCATGATTCAGCTGACTAGGAAATTTAATTTTGTGAGGTCATCCCTATTTAAAAATTCAGAATATGAATATCTAAGCCATGGACTTAGAGAGACTTATTTTCTGCTTTATCTTCAAAATCACCTTGTAAACGATGCAATTATACAAACTTTGTTTATAGATAGATTGGTTGGAGCTGAATTATATGATCCATAAAGTTAGATAGAGTTAGACTCTTTTCTTTTATGGTATGGCTAGACCAATTAAAAACTTAAGATGAAAAGTTTGAAGTATTAAACTTGATAAATTGATTTGCTAATGTTATAAGGGAACGTAACTTCATTGCGTTATGTTAGGAGTCGGTATAGTATGTATGTCTTTATAGGGAGATATTATCCTATAAGAGATAATAATATTGAATAGGGGGTGTATGACTGGTATGTGACTGTGGATATTAGAAGTGGGTGGGCAGATCGGTGGCAGTTGATGTCCGCCGGTTCCTGTTTCTCATGCATGGCCGTGGTGTACATAGATGAGCTTAGCACCCGAAGTGCGCGGAAGTTTGCTGGTTTATAAAAAAATTTCAACTTCGATCAAAGTTTTCGAGAAATAAATATTTCGAAAGAACGTAAGATTAAATAAACCAATTGCGGAGATGGGAAGTCCACAAAATATAAAAACAAATTTTTTTTAATTGAACACCAAAATTTTTAGTATAAGTAAATTATTACTGGAAACGAGTGCATATTAAGTGGTGCAAACAGAATCAGAAATGAATGAAGTAATATAAAGCATCGCCATATTTTATGGATAGCTGACTTTCAAAAACAAAAAATTATGTTATTCATTATTTTGATCTATTTTATTGGCTTCTTCATCGAAATTGAATATGTAGGATCATTTCATTACTTTTATGTTTCCTACTTATAGGGGCAACTCTAGTAGAGAGGTTTTGACTATATAAATACCAAATGATGACTACAAAAATCTGAATATCATATTTCGCAACAATCAATGTTGGTATATTATTTTGAAATAACTCTGTTTAATTTTCAGAAATATTTTGGCGGATTTTTAATTGAACGAGAAAGAAATATTTTAATTTAAAAATAAAATAATAGTAATTATAAATAAATTATTGATTATTTATTAATAAAAATATATAAAATGTGTCTACAAAATGTACAACGGTAAAATTATAACTAATGAAAATTTTGATTTATTGGAAGCTCAACTATTTAACATATTTTTCTCTATTAATAAAAGGTTTATAAAAACATTTTGACATAGTTAACATTTTACTGTTACATTCTAATTTATATACAATTTAATATCGAACGGTCGAGTAAATGTTGCATTATTATTGCATATTTAGTATTTTTCAAAAGGATGTCTGTTTCTGTGTGTGTGTAACGCGCGGCAGAAAATTCAAGCTTTCAACAGCTTCGAAGATCTGTATAGAGTTGGCATCTCAGCTTATGCAAATATGCACTTCGCCGGGATTTTTTTTTTTTTTTTTTTTTAATTTCAATTAGTTTAAAGGTTATGCATATTTAAAGTCGAAATTTCGTTGTTTCTAAATCCATTTATCCCAGCAGACTATTGTTTGCGGAATGGCAGATGTTTATAGACAATTAGCGCGACACAATGTGGGTGATGAAATCAAAAATTCTAAGTTCCAGAATTTTACAGATATCATTTTGATTTTTTTAAACGAGCTATTATTTTATAAGATCTCGCTTGACAAATCTCTTCTATAGCACGAAAATATTCCCAGATAGTATTTAATTATCTAATTTTACTTTTCGGCATATATTTCACGAAAGTGCAGCAGACGAAACGCATAAAGTGATTTAAATTGAGAAGTTTTCTTATTCCTTGAATTTTAAAGATATGATTCATATTTTTAAAAATACAATTATTTGCCATTAAAAGCATTGTAAAAAAATCATTTGAATCGGATAACTACAACCATAATCCCGATTTTTACCTCCTTGCTTTTTCTTCAATCCTAAAGGTGACGCAGCGCAACGAGAAAAGGCGTTGTTGTTGAGACCCAGACGGTCCGACCTACCAGAAAGGTGTAAGGTAACAGTCTAAACGACTGGGAAGAGCCACTCAATTTAGAACGAAATCCAGTGGGGGGAGGCATCCACAGGGACCGTACCCTCCTTCCCCTACCACCAACCTTTCGGAAGGGCTTACGGACCCACATGTTTAACGTGATCGTACTCCGCGTGAATATGTTTGGCAGCGGAGGGAATCGAACTGAGGCCTACCGAGTGCAATCCGAGCGCTAATCACTGGACTACCGCGCCCCACGAGAAAAGGCGTGTTTAATCGCGTTAATGTGTTTTTATAGATCTAATGCAATTTTTGAGGAATCTTCTTATCAAGTTTAAAAAGTTTGATAATATCCTGTTTTTAACACTTTACAACATAGTTGAAAAGTATTTATGACTTTGTTCACTCTATCTGTCTGTCTGTCCGTTAGCACGATAATTGCCGTAAAAATGACTTTATCAAAATGAAATTTTAGTATGTTCTTCAGACAGTCTGTGGGACCTATGGGAATATAAATGAATAATACGAGTATCACCCAATTAGTTTTGGATTGAACCCAGATTGAAAAAAAGAAATACATTAAACCCTACAGGACCTAATGTTTCAAACATTTTTTAAGCGACTTTAAAATTCACAAATTGCTTCGAAAATTTTAGGAAATATTCAAATTATCTCATAAAAAATATAAAAAAATTTCAGTAAAATATGTTAGGTAGTTTTTAAAAAAAAATTATTTAATATAGGGAGAAAAACAAATTCAATTAAATTCTCACTCTCGCTATATCCTCCAGAAAGAGACACGAGATATATTATATAATAAACATCTTTCCAAGGGTTTAATTATTTTATATATAAGAGAGGTTTCATATTTTAAAATAAATATGGTAGATAACAATTTTTCAAATAAAAAAAATAAATTAGTATAGTATTGTAAGGAATGAAACGGTTGAAAAAATGTTTGTGAATAAAATGCTGCCTTTATAGAGAGGCGATTTATATTTTGATGACGTCATTTGAAAAAAGTTCATTTGTTTTCGATGAAGTTTTCAAATATAATAAATTATTGAAGTATTATGATAATTTTAAAAATTTACCGAGGAATGTATCGCATTTTAGAGATGTTTATATAAAATTGCATTGAAGTTGGAAAGTGTTTGATAATCAATGCTTTATGCATGATTGATCTTTCTTGTTTAAGTTTATAAATGCTTATTTCTCGGAAACAAAAAGTGGTAGCTATAAATAATATTAGGTTATTTGTATTCCTTTGAAAACCATATAGGAGTGTACAATTGGATTTTGGATATGTTCTTAGTTTTTGAAAAAAATAGTGGCAACAATTTCTATATTTTAATGTTTTGTAGATGTGGTCCTAATTTCGATATTTTAATAATTTAAAAAAATTGAAAAAGGTGGTTCTAATTTCGATGTCTTAATAATTTGAACCATTTTGAAAAAGTGGTTCTTAATTATTTAAAATTATTTTAAAATTGTCAAAAAAAATAAACTACCTACATAGAAAAATGTTATTCAAGCGAAATCATTTCGACTCGGGCCGTGCCGGAGATTTAGAAAGCTGTTTCGGGCCGGGCTCGAACTTGACTTCTAAAAAAGGCTAAACATATTTGATTTTGAAAATTTTTCTGGGGCCGAATATATTTATTTCGCCAGGCCGAACATATTTAATTTTGAAAATTTTTCAAATGAGTTTTAATTGAATACATGAAATAATTGTCTTTATTTCAGCTATATATAGATACATGTTTAAAAAAACTTTTATCTCAATTCTTCGTAGAAAATTTTCACACATTCATGTTCTCCCGGCCACACACTTAGCTACAGTAAACCTTCGGGTCTGTCGTGTGGTCTGGGTTTCCAACATCCAACACATTCATGTTCACCCGGCCACACACTTAGCTACAGTAAACCTTCGGGTCTGTCGTGTGGTCTGGGTTTTCAACACATTCATGTTCCCGGCCGTCCAAGTGGATGCTCTATGTTTTCAGATGAGTCGGACGGTCTGTGTCTTCAACACATTCATGTTTGCGGCGGCCGCTCACATTCCTGCTCATACCCTCGGGTGAGTCGGGCGGTCTGGGCTTTCTTCACCTTCATGTTTTTAACACATATGAATATACATTATTTCGGGCCGGATCAAGCCGAGACTCAATGTTCTTCGGGACTGGTTTAAGTACTGGCATTGTCGTACCAGGCAGGGAAAAACTCTAAATTTTCGGTCCGTTCTGACCCGTATTGGAACCACTGCTGATCTTTTTGTATAGTCTAGTGTTTCAGTTTCATTCACAATTTGCGATTTTATTTTGTCGCAGAAAATTGATTTAAATGACGTATGGATTGTTAAATGATACCTTTAAAAGCACAATTTTATAGCAAAATTTAAAAATGCAATAAAAATAAATAATAATAATTATGAGAAACGTATATAAACGATTCTTATGCATGCTTTTATATAATTTAAAAATATTACCTTACTTTACGCAGTCACAATCTAGCTCTGCGAAAAATTGAAGCAATCTGGACTGAATGAAGATTCCATGCTTTTCAGCATTTTACAGAAAAGACATTCACATTTTTTGAGAGTCATAAATTACTTGCCCAATTATAGACACTTTTAAGGGAATACATACTGGGTTTACTTTCCAAATCCTTGGACAATGTGTTTCAGTATTTTCCTCCTGCTGTTTTACCGACAGCATAGCGAAGAAAATAGATTTTGTCTGAAGAACTCGTACCAGAACCTAATTGCTCTTTCATGGTTTTGTCCCCACCAAAGAGCTAGAATCACGCGATTGCTTCTCGAAGGTCCCCACATATGTGTACTACAAATGATCTGCACGCTCCGGTTGCAAGATCTGCTTCTCCGAATTTCCTCAAGAAAAATGCCGACAAAGTTTGGGGACTTCCTGGACCACCCTCGTTGACATACCCCTTATCCGGGGGCTGATACGTATTTAAATGAGATTTATGACATCGCAAAGAAACCATTGCCCCACGTTCATCAGATGGCTTTGCTTCAACATGGACTTCAAGGATTTTGCTTCACGAAAGAGAATCGGTGATTTTGTAGTGAACATTTTGAAAATTAAAGTTAAAAATAAATTTTTAAAATGAAATTTATGGAGAACAAAACACACTCTTATTCCGATTTTTTCCGAGTGATTGCCAAATTTTCCGACTTTTTTGAGTCAGGGGGGGTGTGACACCCCCCCACACCCCCCCGGTACTTACGTCCCTGATGGCTGTATTTGTATGTACAGCTTTATCAATTAATCTATTATTAATTAGTCTAGGAAAAGAAATTTCAGCTCAAAGTTTACTCACCAAAAATGTTTTCACTCGCAAGTGCAATATAAATAACAGCATTACATAACATATTTGTCATTTTTATCATAAAAAATTACTTTAAAATTTATGTGCCACTAGCAGTATACCCGTTCTTCATACAGAGTATAGAAAGAAACTTATAATTCATAATCATGTGCAAATCCCTATAGTATACTAAATGACTTTGTTAATCAAAATATTCTATTAAAATATTTAATTTAATGGTCCTAAAGAAGTTTAAGAATCGCTGTTCTCGCTATACAAAATTTTCTTCGCGGCAGATTGGAAGAATAAAACATCCTGACCCCGCTTGTAAACAAATTTACAATAAACATGAAATTGAATCAATAAGTGCAAAATAAAAGTGCTCAAATGGTATAGGACCCGTACTACTTATATTCGTGAATATTAAAAGATATACCTGTGTATTAGTAGAAGATTACACATAATACAGCATATGAATTTCTAAAATCTTCGTCAAAATAAAACAGATGATGTAATAAATTAAAGATATCCTTAATCTTGCCAAAACTGATAATACTGAACTAAAGGCCATAACTGATTCCAATATATGCCTAAAAAAAAGCACTAAAATTGTATAGGGGGATATTCCGTACTATTTATATTGTCGTATATTAAAAGATGTGCCCGTCTGTTAGTAAAAGATTACCCGTATTGCAATATGAGTTTGAATAATCTTTGTCAAAATTAAACACATGACATAATAAATGGAAAATATCAATAATCTCCGTAATCTTTAAATCAGAAGACCGTAATTGATTATAATATATGTCAAAATATATGCCACTATACCTGTACTACTTATATTTTCATAGATTAGAAGATATAGTAAATAGTACGGAAACTCTTCCATGAATGCATGGATATAAGTTTCAACAATTTTTGCCAAATTAAAACGATGTAATATATTGAAACTATCAACAATCCCCAAAAATATCAATAATAATAATGACCGTAATTGATATATAATTCTATCAAAAATGCAATATCGGTGAAATTTATGTGATATATATACATATCTTTATTATTTAAATCGGAAAAGATTTAATAAAAATCTTCTTGCTACATAAACACATTGGATTTAAATCCATTGCTAAGTGACATGATATAATTTTCTTCAAATAAATTGGCGGAAGAAATGTAGTCTGCATAATGCTATCTCCATGGAAGGTTTAATTGTTCGTTTTTAATTAATATTTTAATATTTAGATAACCCCTGGTCTTAGAAATTTGAAATATGCACTAAATTTTAAGTGCAGGGTTATTCCGTTACCCATAAAATTTCAATAAATTCAGTTCAGCCGTTCTCCCGTGATAATCAGACAGATTTTCAATTTTTTTTATATAGATTATGTAATGTTATGTCAAAAATATAAAATAATATAAATATGCACATAACTGTAAAGTCTTGTGTAAATACAAATTTTAGTACATTCCTACATAAGCTGATAATGATATGTAAGAAAATAACAAAAGTACACACTCAGAGTGGATAATTCTTCCTAGCTATTGACATATCATTTATGAATGACTGATTGTGGATTAAAAGTATCCAAATGCAGACTTTTAATAGATAACTAAAAGTTTACTTATAGAGTGGAGTTCTTGTCTCATGAGCAAAACTACAGAAAGATGATAATGATTTAAAACTATTTTGATATGTAAAAACAAATATGCATTGAAAATTGAAGTATATACAACTAAACTTATTTAAAGTAGATACCGAACATGACTGAGCACATGCCATAATTATTTCATTGCTTCCTTTCCCATAATGCATTTCCTTTGATCCTTAAACTAAATATATGTTCACAGCAAGAAGCTCCTCTTTCTTATTCTACACCCTGGAGCGATCGCTCCATCTCACTCCATGGCAGCATGCCACTTATGGGAACTCGATGATTTTGTTGGAACTGGATGGGGTTATGACTTCTGCCCTACACTGCACTTGTTATGGTGTAATGGGTTGAACTGCTTACTTATAGAAACTGAATAATTAAACTATTTTAAGAATATTAAGAATGTATGTGCATTAAACTGTATAACACAACAATTATTTATATTAAGAATGTAGTATACTACAAATTATATAATACTATACTACAAATATGTATTAAGAATATATGCAAATTATTAATGCATACAAAATTTTAACTTGAAAATTCTATTATTCAATCTGTATTTAATATGTATATATGTACCTATATTGAACAATAAAATATATGTAGTTTTATTTTAAAAAAAAAAAAAAAAATTATAGTATGAATCTAAATGAGTAAATTATGCAAACATGTCAGCAACAAATGCATAAGCTTATCATTTCTGCATCACATTTTGTAATAGTTCAGAATTAGATTTTAAAAAATAACATAACACATTCCAGTGGTGGAGAGTGATAAAATAATTTGAAGAGACATAAAAATTGGAGAGCAAAATTTACAAATAACGTTTTATGCTATATTTTTTAGCAAGGTTACAAATAAAATAAAATCTGCAGTAAACTTCAGATAATCCTCCATATTTCAGAGGTGCCGGATTATCAAATTTACAGAATTATCGGATGTTGAATTAAAATGCTATAAAAATTGGAAAAAATTAATGTAAAAGAAAATAATGGAAAATAAATGTGATTTTTTTTTTTATTATTAAAGAGTTACACATACTAAATTATACTGTACAGTATGCGAAAAAACATTTAAATAAATTTTAACATTATAAGTTAAACTTCAATTAACATAAATCTGGATATAAAAGCATTCAGTTTATTACAGTAAATATAACTCAATAAAGCCGAATGGACCTAAACAGTGCATCCGGCAGAATTTTTGGGCTCCTATACAACAAATGCATACCCCATACTACTCCTATTTTACAAGATATTGGTCTTTTCTTTGTAAACTGTTTATATGACATAGGGCCTCTAAGCAAAGCATCATTTTGGTTCTAAACCCGAATATAATGTAAGAGCTAAGCTGGACTATCACACATTCTGAATATTAGATGTCGAATAAACCAGAATTTATTTAACTCAATTACACTGAAAATAAATTATGACATTTTGCAATTTTACAGTGGAACACCAGTTTTACATTTCATTTTGGAGCCGATTAAAAAATGTTATAAGTGGGGAGAAAACACAATACATAGGAAACTCCATTATATTTAGAATATAAAATTCAAGGAAAACATGTAAGAAAATAAACAGCCACTTACCAATTTCAAAACGTACAGAATTTATCTCCCATTTTGCATAACTGATCATAATACACGTTATATTTATTTTATTTCAGAGACAATTATTACATATTTTAGAGTGGCCTAATCTGAACAGGTTAGTTGTGACATAAGGTCCATTCAGATAAAAGGCATTAAACAATAGTTTCAATAGTATTTGATGCAGCAAGCAGTGCACACCTGCAGTAGTTAGTTGTGGTGGTTAGGTTGGCAAACATCTAATTTAACCTCACATATAAACAAATGAAAAAATCAAAACAAATAAAAGAGAAAGTAAAGGAAATAAAATAATATATACTAAATGTGTGGAAAAAACAGTGTGTACTTCTAAGCAGACAAGAATAGAAAGGGCTTATTCTTTCAAAGGGAAGAGGGTATGAATGTGAAACTTTATCTAAAAATTAAAATGCAAATTTACAATATCATCCTAGAGTAGGCCTAAAAATAGGAATTCGCGACTCACCATAGGTCAATTACACAATGCAATGTGGTGATTAAATAAAACAACTTCGGGCCACTACATCCCTCTTCCATTCTGTTTTAATCAGAAAACTATCCCAAAAGTTTATTAACTGTTTATTATTTCCCCAATTCTTATCCCTTATATATATATATATAATAATATATTAAGTATATGTAACCATACTTAATTGATTTTACAAAAAAATTGTGATACAGTGACCAGTAAACTAAAACTGGCTACTGGCAACTTGCTACTAAGTGAAAATTTGAATTTTCAAGTTTAGGGGAGATTATCTTTAAAATTTATTGTTGAAGTGAAGAGTATTCCATGGTTTTTCACTGGAAAATAGCATAATCCCCCCACCCCAGACCTTCATTACAACCAAGACATGTTAATCTGTTTTAGCAAATTTGTTGAGATATCAAAGATATAGGGCTTTCATTTAAATTTTGAAGTACAAAAAATTAGGGCTATGCATACTATCAAAAAATTAGGGCTATGCAAGTAAGGAACATAGGTTCCTAATATACAGTGTCTGTCGATTATTACATTTTATATAAAAAATTACTCCAAAACTGCAATAAAAAGCAAAATAAAAACTTCATAATACAGCATACATTAAATTTTTGCCCGTTGACTGCTAAAATACAATGTATGCTGTATTTTGTTCTTATTTATTAGTATATTCTTATTATATTTACTGTTAAGACTCTGCTATTTCATTGGATAAAAAATGTATAACCAACTAAGCAACTGAATTTCAATCAGTAAAAACTCATGATATTCATTGAGCGAATTTATGGGAAATAACCCTTTGAGTTAAGAAAAGTAGAGGCTATGCCTTCATAGAATGATAATAGTCTATAAGATTTTATTTCTATAAGATTTTATTTTATAGAATTTCCTTTTATTCACTTATATTATCAATACAGAAAATATAATATACAAAGCTAACTATAGGAAGTAGCTTGAAAAATGTAGATATACAAGCAAACATATTTCAAATGCTGAATAAACTCAAACAACAAAAAATATTTGTCATTTTTGTATAAACCTATTCACTTTTGTTGTCTGAAACAGTTTAGAATTGAGCATAAAAAATAAACAAAATATTAATGTATGCAAAATACCAGTTAATTCAAATACTAGAATTTATCTACCTCATGAGCATTAGTGAGTAAGAGCTAACAAAATATACAAATAACTTAACAAACAATGTTTAAAAACATAAATTAAAGGCACAAAGTAAATATATTTAAAGTGTTGACATTTTAAATACACTTCAATAAAATCAACTTGTCAGTTTTGCATTAAATCTCAGACTAATATTCAATACTATTATAAGAGCATGTAAAATGTTGTTATATAGCATTTTACTTTATTTATATGGGCTTTAAGTTAATTTGCATGTAATATAAACATAAAATATCAATATGACCCCCCCCCCCCCCCCCCCCCGATAAATCTTACTTTTTTTTATTGTCTATTTCAAGGCAATTGCTTCTTCGAAGCCTATAGTTATTTTATATTTTATGCTGTACCCTAACATTAATATACAATATAATTCGAAAAACGCTTGGAAACATGTTGAAATAAAGCAGAGTACTTCTCTGAGAAAAAATTTTGTCTGTTGATCTTAATATCCCCCTAATATTAGGTTTTGTTCAGAATTAAATTGGAAGCGAAGAGTGCTACCGCAAATTAAACAATCGCCTTTTGGAGCATCTTGTCAAACCTGCAATATTCAGCATCATCTGTTCACAAAAGATGAGGTGGTGGTGGGTAAAGCTACCTTAACTTTGATGTGTACACAATGTCTTAACTGTGCCAGTTTTATTTAGCATTGTTCTAAAAGAAATCTTGTTAAAACATGCCATTTTAGCTAAAATGTTAAAACTCATAAACACAACATTAGTCTTCGAATTCTGGATAGCATGAGCATTTTAAGCAAAAGAAATTTAAATTGCGCATGAAAGTGAAATATTTTTAATTTGCATATCTTATAATTAGTTAAAATTGGTCAATGGTAAAGAGAAGGGGCTGGGGATAGAGACATGTACTTTGAGCTAAGAAGACAGCAAATTATGATTAATGTTAGAGATAACACGCATCCACTAATTTTCTGAAGGGAATCCAATTTTCTCTAGATTTTGGTATTACAGTTTTTGGTATATTAAATTAGTCTATGATTCTATTTATATTTGATAACTAGTACCTGCTATTCATGGTTGAAATGACATTACCATATAAGTATTTTTATACTTAAGATTTTAGTATGATTTATAATTCAAATAACATTGGAATAGAATATTGTATAGTAATTGCAACTTATTTTTCAATAAACATTTAGATCTATTTATCCTTAATGTTACAAAAATCAATACAGGCACTTTGGATAAAGAAAATATGAAAATGCTAAAATAATTTTCGATTTTAGTAAAATTGTTAAAGATTTTAATATGCCCATTTAAACCCTATGTGCACATATATGGGTTATTATGTATAGCGAGCAAGGAACATAGATCCCTAATACAGAAACTGTCGATCATTATATTTACTGCTATGACTCCCCTACTATATTGAATTTAAAATATATACAGTTGAATTTCCAATCAAACAGAAAAAATTTTAATGTTCGCCAACACTGGATTTATAGGAAATAAGAAAAGTGATGAAATTGTCAATATCATTTCAAGTTAATATAAACCTTCATTCAATTCTTTTTCCATTTAAGTCTGTGTTTTAATGGTACTGATGCAGGGTCACAACAAGGAAGTGGTTTCGACTATTCATCTTTTGGTTCAAGATGAGTAAAGTGACTTCATTATAAAATGTTAGTGAAGTATTCATTTCTTAGAATTTTGTTTGTTGTTATCAAGAGAATAAAAACAATAAACAAAGTAGCTCTACAAATGGTTAAGAACATACATCATGATCATGGGTAGAATAGGCAAAATATGTAAATTGCTGAAAATTCAAATACATTCCAACAACATATAGGAATTTCTCAGTTTTACCAGAAACCAATTTGTTCTTGATTTCTGAAATAGTTTAGATAGAATTAAGCATAAAAGATTAAGCACATCATTAGAACGCATACAAAACATTACCAATGCAGGTACATTGAATTTTGCCATGAGCAATTGAAATAGAGCTAATAAAATATGAAATGCTTAAGAGTGTATGTAGGTGATGGGCACGACAAGTAAATCCATTTAAAGTGTTAAAGTTTCAAATATACTTCAACAGCAATGAATGAATTAACTCGTCAGTTTCCCATCAACACTCATATAACAAATATTTATTACATTATGAATAGGCATGCTACAAATTCAATTTAAATTATGAATATGCATAAAAGATTTAAAATAATACTGATCCTTATGAACATGCAATATAAATATGAAATTTTATTATCAATATGAAGAAAGTTTCTACATACTTTTATTCATAGTCCACGTTTTGAATTATCAGCCGATAAAACCATGTTCTAATTTGAATGCATTCATAACATCCGGTTTCAGGATTAATCCGCAAGTGAGACTATGGCTACCACAAATTGAGCATAATCCCTGTTTGGCACAAGGTTGGATCTCGCCAAACCTGCGATATTCAGAGCCATCTATCGGAAAAAGGTAACTTTTTGGATCGGTTTAATTCCGCCTTAATCTGTGATTGATATGAAGATTTATGAGCCTAAATCTTAAGTCCATTATATCTCGTGAATGTTTTTGAAGATGATTATTTAAATATGGTTGATATCTTTTGAACATAAGTCACGAAAAATTTAAGTTTGTCAATTTTATTATCAAAAATTAGCAGTTCTCAGAAAATTGATGTCATTATTTAGAAATATAACGTAATTCTAATAACTTCAGATTCTATAATCAATTCTAATAAATTCAGATGCTATAATCAATTCTAATAAATTAAGAAAACGTAGCAATTTTAACAATAAAATTTACAAAAAATGTTAGACTGTCATATATGCAATGTATTTTACTTATTTCCGGACAAGCACAAATAAAAAGAGCATTTTTTAAATCTTAAAATTTTTTACACAGAAAAGTCGGATAATTTTTCTTCTGGTTAGTAACCTCCAAATTGCTTGTATATAAAATACAATAAATTTTTGGAAATTGGAGGTTAATTGTTCATTTATTAAAAATTACGGTTAATCCGGAGAATAACTCGCCACACTTTTAGCTCACTTTTAGAAAAAATACATGGGTGGCTATTTTCCGGATTTACCAAAATTACTTCTCTGGAAAGCAAAATACTTGTTCAAAATAAATGGAAAAATGTTTTTACTCTTCTGATAATATTCTAGGACCATCTCTGATTATGATGCTTTACTTTTTCAGACATCTACTTTTATTAACATATAAGCAATATATGTATGTCAATAAAACACAGAAGAACTAGGTTTTAATATCTGCTGGGTTGCCATTTTTAATGCAGTCATACCCAATTCACTGTCTTTCATGCAGGTTTGGAGGAGATAAAAATACCCCCATTTTCATTATATCTTTCTTTGGCATGTTAATTCTCATTTAATATCTTTTTTCAGCTTTCTGTAGTAGTGCAGAATAACATTTAAGTACTTTAAATGTGCTGGTGTTATGCTGAAAAGAGTCACAAAGTTTGAATTTATATGTTTTTTTTTTTTTTTTTTTTTTTTTGCTATGTGTGGCATAAACTGAAATTAAACTTTTACTTTCCCTGTAATATATGGTATATTGTATGTAACAGGAAAGTATTATGGGGTTTAAAAATCTAATTTGGTTTTTGGAAGGCCAAGATAGCCCAGTGGTTAAGCTCTTAAGGATCACATACTGTAAATTCAGGTTCAATTTCCACACTGTCCCAAACTGTCTACATGGAGTAGGGACATGTTAAATATGTAGGTCTGAAATTAGATCTAAGAGATTATGGGTTAAAGGAAAAGTAATATGTTCCCTATGATTGCCACCCCTTTTGGGCTCCTGTCTAAGTTGGGTAGCACTATTCCAGCCATCTAAACAGTTACGTAACACCTTCAGGTATGTGGGATGGTCTGTGTAGTAAAAAAATAGCTTTTGATGTATTTATACATTTTGAGCATCCATGAATGTTAAGATATTTTTTAGCTTAAATGAAAAATAAAATTAAATATATTCACTATTATCAAATGAGTGAGTGCTATGTAACTACTTTTAACCAAAAATAAATTAAAATCTCTGTTTAGGAGTTATTATTGTTAATCCTTTTATGATGAAATGTGTTCTACATTAAGTGA
Organism: Amaurobius ferox; assembly: GCA_951213105.1. NCBI lineage: Eukaryota > Metazoa > Arthropoda > Arachnida > Araneae > Amaurobiidae > Amaurobius > Amaurobius ferox. The sequence continues at coordinate 102,437,962 of OX578136.1, forward strand.
AGAATTAGTTTGTAAAAATATTTATATATATACTCATATGATTATAGTATTATTATTGAAGACTTGCCTCTGACAAAAGCCATAACTTCATTCTGCAGAGATTATTCTGTCTATCACATTTTTCACAGTAGTGCTAAAAAATTGAGTTCTGAGATTATTAATGAAATTTGATAAAAAAAAATAATGGCTAACATTTTGGCCATATTAGAATTTTTTTTAAGTTTTGGATTCCTTGAAAAATAAACATTCAAATGTATCCTATATTCTAACATTTTACAATTACTTCCTGAAACATTATTGATGCATTCATTCTTTGTAAAAGAATTGAATTTGCATGCATGTGTTGGGCAGATTATTTTGAAATAATGTATAGATGAAAAGTGGAAAACAAACCTGGATTCTATGAAGGGGTTATACCATAAGCTTAGCTTAGAAATTATCTTTGGAATATAAGTATTTATAAAAAAAATTCATTGTATAATTAATTTTAGAGGGAAAGTCAAAATAAGGCGATTCACAATTTACTTTGGTGAATGAAAATTGCATTTGGCAATTAGGTTATCGAAAAAATAAAAAGTCCCAAATTAAACCTTACTTCTTAGCTCATGTTTATTATTCAGTTACATTTAAGTCTTTTATAGAGTAAATATTGATAAATTATACTACATATTTATTATATCTCTTTGCTAAGGAAAACTTAGCAACATATTTAAGCACAAATAAAATAATGCAGCATACAGATGTTTCGAGGATACACTGGATCCCCTTCATCAGTGCAAGAGAACAAACAAACTCAAAGTCAAAATGGGCACAAATAGTCTTATTTTTTATTTTATTTGTGCTTAAATACGTTGCTCAAGTTTTCCTTATCCTTTGCACAAAGTTTTTTTTACTTATCTCTATGTTATCCAGAATTTTTATTATTTTGTCCTATAAATATTAATTATTGTATTGAATTTTAAGAAAATTTACGAAAAGTGATGTTAAGAATATTTCATAGTTTTCTAAAAATCCTAATTAATCTAAATTCCATATAGCTTTTCATTTTATTCTAAAATTTTTATTTTAGTTTTTCATTCCAAGATTATGGATAACCTAGATGGAAGAAGAATATCCTTTAAAAATGTAAATTTTAATAGCATTCTTCTCCATATGCTTTTTCATACCAAATAAAATTTTACATATTTTATGTTATCAAATGATTAAATACAATGTTATATTAACTGTTTATGTATGCTTGATTTTCTTAGCTGATTTCAAGGCACAATACTATTTTAGCGGATTCTAGAAAATAAAATCAAAATATTTGTAATTAAATTACAGTGAAACCTGGGGGACCCAGAAAATATCATAAATTTAATTCCAGTTTGAAAATTTTACATGTGTATTTAAACTACATTTTTATTAATCTAAAAATGTATGATGTGTATAATGATAAAAATAAAATAGAGGGGATTGTGTTTTTCATTCAACAATAAAAACAAGTTATACATACTGTCAAAATCTAAATCATTAAACGTGAACCAAGAAAGATGTAGTCTTAATTAACAATGGAAGTAAGGATTTTGCATATACATTCGCCATATACATTTTTCAATTTAGATATACGCCTGGACATTCGGTTATAGAAATGAAATTCTGTAATGTTTCAAGTAAGGATTATAAATTTGGGAGGCAAGGACTATAAGTTGTTCAGACTATAAGTTGGGGTTGTTACTATAGTGTAACAACATCTACAGCCCACTTTAAGTTCTGGGAGGATTCCATAAGACCTTTGTATACAATAGTCTTTAACATTAATGGATTGTCAAAGGCTCTATTGCTTTGAAAAGTCTTGAAAAATGATAAATTATTGTTGTATATCGGTTTACTCAAAAACAAATATTCATTGTAGTAAGGTAAGTTTGGTATGCATTGGTATTATACTTATGGTGACCATATTTTCTGGAATAAAATAAACAAGTTTTGATGTTTGTTCCAACACATTTTCAAATGAGTTTCACCCTCTCCCACCAATTGGTGGGAGGGGGTGAAAGAGCTAAAAATATGGCTAGAAAGAGAATGTTCCACCTGCCGACCTAAAGTACAAGTACATTATTATGTTTTGTACTAACAGTGGTGCCATTCCATTTAATAACAGTCGGTGGAGCCCCAGGAGTTTGTTTCGGGATTTTTTTTAAAAATAAACATAGGAAATATTAAATTTTAAAAGGATTCTGTTCTGATAGATAGTAGGTTTGCATACCTTGAATATTCATTTAAAAATAAGCAATAAACAAGCATTTCCACAAATGCAAAATATTTGGAGTAAAAGGTTTAAACAAAGTATAATATTAACATAATCATTCTCAAAACTATAAACAACAGAATTTACTTACATTAGCTTCTTTTGAGAACCGGTTCATATGACATATATCAAAACATTTTTTCTTTTATGGTAACTGAACACATACCAGTTCCTAAAATTTTATTCTTAAAATCATAACAATGTTCTTAAAACATATTCTTAACAACATTTATTCTATATTATATATTCGTAGATACTGTGGTGAGAATTGCTGTGTTTAAGACTGTATATCAAATCACTTATTTAAAAATTTCTGGGCTTTGAAAGTGTTTCCTGACAGAAAACATGATCAAAACATAAACTATAAGTTATTCTTTTGTAATAAAGACATCGTAAAGAAAATTTCACATTTCAAAAGAAAACAAAAATCATTGCACAAATGACATCAATTAAAGGAGATAAAACCTTTTCTGAATGCATATAAAAAATCCATGCTTATATTGATCATGCAGTAGCTTTGCATAGCTTATAAGAACTTATAAATACTATCACACACACGCACACACACACAAGTATTATAGTATATTTGACCCATTTTAATAAATAAACATTTACAGAGCCTATTACAAAAATTTTGCATCCATAATAAATATTTTTGATATATCTACTAAGAAACAAACATGAGCAATCAAAAATGCTAACATTTTCAAAAATACATCCCTGTTTTCTCCACAGTTTCCGAAAAAAAAAAAAAAAAATCTGTTTATTTTCAACTATTTTAAAATTCCAGCCTTTTTTTTTGACATTAGTCAGAATACATTTTGCTAACTTTTTTCTTACACTCTTGTATCTGTGATATTATGTATTGTTGTGTTGTCCTTATTTCAATCACAACTTTTTGAACAGTGCTGCATCCCAAGCAAACAAGGATTTCACAATCATGAAATGAAATAAGAAATATTTTGAATCAGCAAGGCATTAATTACATTTTTTTAATATAGGTATTCATGAAACAGAAAGCATGCTCAATTTTTGATGAACTAAAATAAATAACTTTTGAAGTTTTCTTCTTTAGTTGTATCCTGAATATTTTAACCAAGAATAATGTCTCCATTGTCTAACAAAATTGAAAATCATTTTTGGAGATGGAAAATTTTAATAATTTTGATAAATGTTCTAATTTATGTTTATCTTTTTAATCAGACAGAGAGAGTACAATATTTTCTATCAATGATTAAGGTCCAGTAAATGAAAAATTGATGATATTTCAAATCACTATTTCTGGATCTTGAGAAAACTTTTGTTAAATTCAGGTTAAGCTTTCCAAACAGCCTATGTTGCTTAAGCACTACAAGCTATTCATCAAGGCTCAATGACTCATCTGATTTTAGCAATTTAATTTCTAGATCTTTGGCAATCCTATTTAATATTCCATGCAACTTTTATTAGAAACTTGGTAACTTATTAGAAAGAATAAATTTTTTCAATAAATGTTTTAAAACTAGTTAACTTGATATATTAGTTTTATAGCAGCGGGGAACACCAATTTAACCCTATGACTTTAACAGTGTTAAATAATAATACTGGGAAAATTTTCTAGAAAGTTGGTTGGTATTCTTGATTTGCATACCCACATGTTCTTTGGTCCAAAATCAAACCTTTTTTCCATTTTTCCTCTGGCGAATTTGCAGTTCTGTAAAATATTCATCTGTTTGCTTGAGTAATGACAAATCTATTTTGAAAGTGATGAAAAACAGCCGAATTTTGATTTTTAAGATTCATAACTTTTAAATTATAGTTTGAATTTAAAGAAAACATTTCAATGGAGGTATCATCCTGTAAACTTCTGAGGTTTGAATCAAAGTTTCTGGAAATTTTTAACAACCAGTTCGGTGAACTTTGATATTAACAACTAGTTGGAGCCCGGAAGCATCCCCAAGGATGCATGCCTGAATGGTTTAAAAATGAAATAAATTCAGAATAATTTAAAAAAAGATTGGAAATATAATTAGTAGTAAACACATATTTTCCATTACAGTAATGAATTAAAATTGATTAACATAAAAATAATAAATGTTAAAATGCATATTTTTTATATTTCTCAGATGAAAGGATTTTTTTAAGAGAACGTGATCAGATTTCAGGTAATCATAAAATTGTAGGCAATTCATCTCATAGTTGCTTTTTTGTAAATGTAAGCTTCCAGAGTTTCAAATTTAAGTTGTCTTTTTTCACTTGTTCAAAAATTATTTATGGTTAAGAATATTCTCAGTTCAAGTATTTGAGCAATCTTTCATGAAAATGAAGAACAAACAAGTTTTCAAAAAATAAACAAATCTGGAGGACACCTGCTTGAAACAAAGAACAGTCCTATAAAATAAAGGACATATAGTCACTTTAACTATACTATAGGAAAGATGCTGCCAGGACCATGGAAAATATCATTATATATAAGTTTATCATTATAGGTAATACTGTTATAGCTAATTTTCACTGTATATACTATTTGATTTTATTGTACTCAGAATTTTTATTTATTATTTTATGAGTAGCATACCTATAGCAAATACTAAATAATATATCTACTGTATCTTACAAGTAAAAATAAATACTATTTGATCATGTAACATGTTTTTATGATTTATATTCCAGATTTATGAAGATATAAGTAAAAATCTAGAACTGTTAGTGTTTAAAGTGCAGGTAAATCAAAGTTTGGAATTAAGTATATTATATATGTTTATAAAATATATTTTGTTCCAAATTTTTTTTTTTTTTTTTTAGAAAGACTTTTGTGAAGAGATTGAAAAATTTGAAGGATCAAAGGAGTTTAAGATAAATACATGGAGTACAGAGGTAATGTTTAATTTTATGACCTTCTACTAAGTTATTATTTTTTTAAATGCTTAGAAAAATAACTCTTTGGCTTGAAAATATTGAAAGACACTTTTGCTTGTTTTATTAATTGCATTGTTGTCTTGGTGAGGTTTAAATTTTACATTTGATTATAAACATAGATAATTTGTGTACAGTAATTCTCTACTTTATGCTGTAACATACTTTCAATATTTGTATTAATTCTTATCAAACTGTACAGATTTAATGTCATAGTAGTGATTAATCTAATGCTTTTATAATGCAATTCATGTATTAACTTAACATACATTTTTTCCTATCCCATTTGGTACATTATAGCAGAACATAACTATAGTAGTCTTTATATATGCATGATTTGATTATTAAAAAATATGTAATCTTTATATTCTTGAGTTATACAAATTTAGTAAGGTTATTATAAGTATTTTTTTTTATACTTCTTTGTTTTTTTTTTGCATGTCATTTAGTGTGTTAAGTTTTTATTGAAATTGGTAATTTTTAGGAGTAAGTTAGTAGTAATAATAAGTAATCATAATTGTAAACTGAGAATGAAATTAGTAATACAGCATAAGTGAGCAAAATAAGTTCAACTAATACCAAGTAGTGTGGAAGTTACATAAAAATTACATATTAGTGACTAGTAATGAGGGACATTTTTCTACCTTCAAGTAAAATGAAATAAAAATACATTTCCTTAAAATATTTTATATAAACAAGCTGCCTTAATTCTTATTTTCACAATGAGTTGATAGGGAATAACTCTAAGCTAGCCTTTAACTGAAATTTTCATATTTTGGAAATTTATAATTTAAAAATTCAGTAATCAATTTCTTTAATAATTTTATGATTGTTTTCAACATTTATAGGTTTGCACTATGTTTAGTTTAGTTTTATGCTTATTTGCTAGTGTCTAAAAGTAAGATCAATCAATACTTTAAGTTATTTTAAATGAAAAAATTCAACCTATAGTCAGTGACAACAATTTTACTTTTGCATAAAGCATATGCATAATTAATGGTAGAAACAGTCAGCTCTTATGCTATTTTATCTAATATGATTTGGATTGTTGTGTATGCAAAATTTAGTTTTAATTGAATAAAAAACAGATTTTCTAAAAATACATATTTATGTGCTCACTACACATAAAGTAAATGTGTTATACCCAAATTTAATACTGCATTCAAATATATCTTTAACAAACACTCTAGCATAGCAATTTTGATCTAACCTTCAAATATTTGAATTTTATCAACTAATCATGCACAATTTGCATATAATGCAGCCATGTAACTCTTAATCTACTTCAGCATAAAATCCAACTTCATTTTTTATTTTCTCACACTAAATTACCATGATATACAAAATTCAATGCATTAATTTACCATGGTATGCAGAATTTAATGTATATGACATAAGTGTAGGATTTAAAAAATGCGTTTAAGATTGAGCATGACATAGTCATAGCACTAAATCTAAGTTCTTTTTCGAATTGCTCATTGTCTTGGAATAGTAAATTTAGTGTCAGATGCAAGTAATTTCAGAGATATTAGGAAATACTGGAATATATATGTACAGAACATGTACAAATTAAAAATAAAAATAATTGTTTTTGTATTCAGATTTTAACCTATATACTTGTTTGTTTCGACTGATTGCATAGTTTTTGAAAATTTTGAGGCTCAAATTCCTACAACTTATTTTGTCCTAACCTCTTTTGTTTATTAAGTTCATTAATAATTATTCACTAATTATAGCCAAGTAAAGTATGAATTTAAAAATTTTTTAATGCTGTATTATGCTGAGTAGAATAGATTCTGTTTGTATCTAGGAGCTAGTCTCAAAATTTAGGTGTTACCATTATATATTGTCCTTATGTGTTTTCATAACTTGATTTTTGTAACCCAAATTTGTTTTAATTTTTGGATAACATTGGGAGGAACTGACTCAATTTGTATATAGTGTCATTTGCAGCATTTAGCAAGTAAGCTAAAACATCACATACACACACAAAAAAAATTCAATAAAAACATATATAAACATTAATTGAAGATATTATTTGTTATGTGTAAATATTTAGTTACTGTACTATTTCTGGTGAAAGATAAATAAAATTTTGCTGTGCTTTTGAAATTATTAGTGTTATTTTAATTAAAGATCACATTAATTACTTTTTTTTATGCATTGTATTATATACAGTAGTCATCCATTTCCATAAAATCGGTAGCTCACGGTCACACTTTCTTCTTCCTACAACCCACAAACCTCACAGCGTTAGTCTTGAGGAAGTGTGCATGCTTTTTTTCTCCATTGCAGTTGAAGTTGGTAAGGGAAGGCCCTTTAAGGTCTGTTAATAAAGTCTTCCCCAAGTAGTTATTTTAAACTGATGTGGAAAACAGAAGTCTACCTCCTGATTTTGGTGAACAGAGGAAAGGGATAGAAAGAATTTTTATGAGACCTTGAATCATCAATTATTAAGAAATAGACTATGGCTTATGTGTTTGATAAATACAATACAAATTATATCTCTGCTAAACTGCATGTTAAAGTTGCAATATAGAGCTACAACCCACAAACCTCACAGCGTTATTGTTAGCATCGTGTATAGCTCCTCATTATCTCCTCATTAGATAGCACCATTGCTTCTCAACAAACCAGTCAATGTAAGAAAACATATTACTCTAAAAACCGATAATCGAAATTAACATCAGTAAGTAGGAATGTTTGTGGACCAAAGAAAGAAAAGCATATAAATTAGAAGTATGTAAATGGTGCTTTAGTAAATTTATTATGTATATATGCAAGGCTGATTTGTATGTATATGGATTTTGTAGATAATAAATTATCCAGAATGATCATACTGTGTGTATTGTACCCAAGACAACATTGCACCATTGAATTAAGTTCAGTTTTAATATATGTAGCACTTGCTTTATATTCATTGTTGACGCAGAACAAAGAACTCGTGAATATTACAATAGTAAAAATTGTTAATTCTTTGTATCAAATATAAAATTATATACAGCACATTGCATTACTGTACAAATGCATATCTATAATTGATTGATTTTGTATTAATTTTTATTAATATCTTAATTGCCTGTTAATTTAATTTTAGTGTTAATATTCTTTTAGTTTAAATTATACTTAATGACTTACATTTTTTCTTCAGTGTACAGTATTCAGAGTGCAGTATTTATAGTATACACTACACTGTTTAGTACTTATTAAGATTTGTAAGATGCTTATTAAGATTTGTAATAAAAATACAAATATCAATGAATTACAATTCGTTTATGATTTTAAGATTTAATTTTTAATGTTTACCAATATTTTTTAATATGTAACTTCACTCATGAGAACTAAGGCAAATCAGTTGCCAATCTAGCTGTCATAAGTAATGGTTGTGCCTCCTGTGGGTTCTGCAAGGATGGCTGTTTTTTACATTCAAAATTGGTTGACACTATTTATTTTGTGTTGCATGTTGCTTTTCACAAAGTTATTTTAGTTATATTTATGATTTATATTCTATTTTATATGCTTCCATTGCCTTTGAAGGATCCTGAAACCTACTAATTTTTTACTGTATTTAATTTCACAATTTATTTTGATTTTAGCATGGTGCCGGAATTACTCAGTTTTTAGAAGAAGGTGATGTGTTTGAAAAAGTTGGTGTTTGTGCTTCAAAAAACTATGGCATGTTGCCCCCATCAGCTTTTGTTTTGTTAAGTGAAAGGTCTGTATTAAATATTTCTTTTTTTTTTTTTGGCATATTTAGATTTACATAGTTTTATTATTGTATAATTATCAGAAATGTTCCTTGGGATATACATTAATAGTTGTTGGATAATATGTAGATGTTCTATGCACATTTTTCAAAATGATGTTTGCAAGTAGGCCACATTTCTTCTCTAAGCTGACAACAATGGATTATGTAATTTTAAAGTTTGTTTAAAGCTAAATAAAAAGTATTTTACATCTGAAAGCAGGATTCTAAAATAAGATGACTTTTTGACAAAGGAATTTCCCATTTACTCGGCAATTTAAACAATTTGGTATGTAGTACCTGTAAAAATAACAAACATTGGAAAACTGTAATTTTCTTCTTTCTATCAAATGACCTAATCTTTCACCAATTTGATAAGGCAGACCATTTTGTTATTCATATCTATTAAATTGAGTATTATGCATTTTTTTTGGTCAAAGCTATATATAAAATGAAAATACCTTTAAAGTTGTGTACAATTTTCAGTTTTTATGTAATTTAATTTTATTTGATGAGTTTGTACTGTTTTAAATAACGCCAATACGACAAATAATTCTCCAACATTACAGTAACCTGTAATATCTAATTTATAGTATATCTTGAAATGAAATGAAATGAGAGACGGGTGGCTCAAGAAGAGCCCAGCACAGCGACCAGAGGTCTATCGTACTACCCCAGACAGAACAGATCTCTACGAAAAGAGACCAGTAGCCGACGCAAAGATGAGCAGGCATTTGACAGGAATGCCATTTAGCTCCCAGGATTCAATCACATGTCAACCAATGTGTTCAAATTTGTGAGTAGAGTAAACCTCACATTCACAGGGAATGTGAGCAGCAGTTTCTTCACTGCATTTGCAGCCCCTGCAAAGCAAATCTTTAGTGACACCCATAATGTTGAGGTGTCTCTTGAGGGTGCAGTGCCCAGTAAGGAGCCCAACAACCCTCCTGATGCCAGTTCTGCTGAGCTTGAAAAGTTCCTTTTGACATGTACTAGGGCAATTGCAGTTGAGAATTTTCACTTGCCTTTGACCGTTAATATTATGCCAGTTCTTACATTGAAGCTTCCTGAAGATGTCATAAACAATTCTTCTGGTAAGATCACTCGGAATATCAAAGGCCGACTCAGAGCCAACAAAAGGAATACTTGAACCTTTTCTAGCTAATTCATCAGCCAACTCATTTCCAGGAATGCCCGAATGTCCAGGCACCCAGTAAAGAATGACTTCGTTATTGCTAGCAATTTCACAGAGTGCATTATAGCACTCCCAGACAAGGGAAGATGTCATTGTGGACTTCCCAAGAGCCATAAGAGCAGCCTGACTGTCGGAACAGATAAGTATTTGGTTGCTCTTATACTTCCTGTCATACCAAATTCTACAACACATAAGAATGGCAAAGACTTCAGCCTGAAAGACAGTAGCATAACTGTCAAGGGGATAAGACAGCTCTGTGCCATCATCCAGACAGCACACACCAGTACCAGTACTTGTGCCAATCTTCGAGCCATCAGTATACCATCCAATACAATTCTGTTTATTATAGGTGGGAGTCCTCTTCCAGTCATCTCGCGAGGGGACCTGAATTTCGTAAGGCTTGTCAAACGTGTATTTGACATGAATGCCATCAGGTGGCATACAGAAATAAGGATGGCTAGCAACATTACTTTTAAGATCACTCCAAGATAAATACCTTGAGTAATTTTTCCAGTGTTTCAGATATTTAAGTCTGTTCATGCAAATGAGTGCCTCTGCTTCAATACGCATGTAAAGCGGGTGGAATCCAAGTAAAAGTTCAAGAGTTGCACTGGGAGTAGTTTTCATGCATCCAGAGATTGCAATACACACCATCCTTTGAAGCTTAATTAATTCTAATTTAGCAGTTTCACATCTTATTCTAGACCAGTGTTTTCCAAACTTTTTTAACTCGCGGCGCACTTTACAAAAAATGAAAATTTTGCGGCGCACTTATTATATATATACACATATAAAAATATATACATATATATATACATATTATATATACGGTATATAATTTTTTTAACGGAAACTAACATTCGTACTGAACCCAGCACTACACAACAAATATGCAAGATTTTATATTATTTTAATATTAACACTTTATATTAAGAGTTTTATTTCATATTTTACTCATTTTTAATATAATTTTAATTCTTTAGCGGCGCACCCAACTATACTTCGCCGCACACCAGTGCGCCGCGGCGCACAGTTTGGGAAACACTGTTCTAGACCATCAAACAATGGAGCCATAGGAAATGATAGGACAGATTACCATCGAGTAAATCCAATGGATAGCCTTGGGATTTAAACCCCAGGTTTTCCCAATAGCATTCCTACAAGACCAGAAGATTCTTCTGGCTTTAGTCATGCAGTAATCCAAGTGTCTCGTCCAGTTGAGTCCCTTGTCAAAATAAATTCCTAAGAATTTAACCTCCTTGGAGCAGGTAAGCTTCTGACCAAAGAAGTGAATGTCGCCAAGATTAAGAATGCGTTTTCTGGTAAACGCAACCATAGCAGTCTTCTGCAGGTTAACAGAAAGACCTGTGTTTTTGCACCATGTCTCAACCCTCCTAAGAGCAGTGGACATCATGTCAGAGACAGTGTTGCCAAATTTGCCCCTGGCAATGATAACAACATTGTCCGCGTAACCAATGCAGGAAACACCAGAAACACTGATGCTCTCCAAAAGAGAGTCCACAACTATACACCAAAGAATTGGCGAAAGCACACCTCCTTGCAGACAGCCCGCAAGTGCATGCACAGTCATACTATCACCAAGTAAAGATGCACATATATACCTATTAGATAACAGGTTCTTGATCCAATAAGAGATCGTGATATCAACACCTTTCCTATTAAGAGCATCAAGGATGGTATCAATGGGTACCTTATCAAAGGTGCCTTCAATGTCGAGAAAGGTGGCAAGAGCAACTTCCTTAGCATTAAAGTTTCTCTCCAAAATAAAGGAGAGACTATAGAGGGCAGTATCCTTGGATTTACTCGGTTGATAGGCATGCTGAGAGCTTGACAGGGGTTTAGCAACCAGTATCACTTCTCTTATATACTTGTCTATAAGCTTCTCAATAGTCTTTAAAAGAAAAGACGTAAGGCTAATAGGCCTGAAGGATTTGGCCTCATAATAATTATCCTTTCCAATCTTTGGAATAAAGATTACCTTAGTGTGCCTCCAGGCAGATGGTACATGACCCAAGGCAATACAAGCTCTGTAGATACTGCAGAGAATGGGAGCTAGCACTTCAATACCTTCCTGGAGAAGAATTGGAATGATGCCATCAGTCCCTGGAGTTTTATAGGGTTTATGGGAATCAATTGCCTATTTAACCCTATCCAGAGTAACCACACTCCTAGCAATGCTCCAACTTCTGTCATCACAGGTAGACATGGAGCAGGCATCAAGTATGTCACTATGACCATACGGATCAGAAACCGGAAAATGGACCCGGAACGGCTCAGCCAGGGTCTCTTCCCCAGTAACAGGGAAGTCACCATTGACTTCTTGACAGTATTCAAATTACAATTCCTGTCCCTTGCCATCAGCTTAACAAGTTTCGCCGTAGCAGAAGCATCATTAATGCCTTCGCAATAAGTTCTTCATGAGTTTCTCTTGGAGTCTCTGACTGCCTTATTATAGAAGGTAAGAGCAGATTTATAAACCCGCCATTCTCCACTCTTTTTAGCTCTATTAAAAAACTTCCTGCATTTCCCACACAAACGGCTGAGCTCATTCGACCATCAAGGAACAATCCTTGGGGAGTTAGCATTTGTGGTCTTGCAGTTTTTGTGGAAGGATTGGATTATGGTGTGTTGCACAAAGTCAACAGCCAAATCCAGGTTTTCAATAGAAGAATATTCACCAGTATGACTAGCCATACTCAGGCCCGGTTTAAGGCATGGGGGGCGTGGGCAATTGCCCACAGCGGCTGAATTAGGGGCGGCCATTTAGAAGTGAAATTAGGTATAGTAAGAATGACTTTTGCGGGCGCATCCAAAAAATGTTTTGAAATTAAACCAACTCTGTGCCATTTTAATATAAATGAAATTGATGCAACTTTTTAGAATCGTTTTCTCTCTTGCAGTTAGGTCTTTTTTGCAGCAATGTATAGATTACCTGGAAAATACGTGCACTCAAACACTTAGGAGATTATTAGATTTTATACAATTTGCAGCTGGGTGAAGCCTGTACTCCCTGAGGGAGAGGGTGTTTACCCCCAATACCGGCTACGAAAATGCCCGAGAGCTATTCTCACGATTTGCTCCTAGTTTCAAATTCTTAGTAAACACCTGGATTCGGTCTCTATCGCACTTCTGAAAGATTATAAATTTGGAAGGGGCAAAAAGAAAGAGTATTTGTATGTCATAAAATATGCTGACAGCAACCGGAGTCCCGGAGCACCCCATAAGAATAGTTGTTCTTTTAGTCATTTATCGAAGCTCATTTAGCTTAGCTGGAGTACAGCTGAAGCATTTTCCTACAGAGTATATTCTGTGCATTTTCCATTTAGATAGCCCAGTGGCTAGACGTGTTTAGAGTATTGCGTTATATCACTGCCGTGCTGTTTATATGTCTGTCTTATAGGTCTTCTTCTTTTGTTGAGAATTTTCTAATTATTTAGGTAATTTTTTTCAATTACTTAAAGTATTTTCCTAAAATTTTAGTTGACTGTCTTTTGCTGAATATAGATTTATTATTAGATTAAATATTCTGGTGAGTTTAGATTATGTTTAGTATTTGAAGTATTATGTTTTAGTATCATGTTTAGTATTTGAAGAAAATTGAGTAGTGTTATCTGTAAATGTATCATTTACGTAGCGGGTGTTTATTTCCCAGGTAACACACATACGGTATTATAACCGTTGATAAACCGTTTATACGTTATATTTTCGTATGTGTTATACGATAAACGGTAATACATTGGTTATAATACCGTTATGAGTAAACGGTATATAAAAATACCGTATATCATACGTATGAATTACCGTGTATGAACATACCGTATGTAGAAATACCGTTTTAAATACGTATGTATTACTGTTTATTTTACATTAAAATAACCGTTTTTATTACGTTAAAAATACCAATTTATCATACGTAAAAATAACCATTAACGCTCCCCTCTCGCTCAAATCCTCTTTCAGCTTTGTTCTCGAACCCTTTTCCCAAAGGCATTTTTATGTATTACCGTTTAAAATACATTATAAATACCGTTTATCATACATTATAAATACCGTTTATATTACATTAAAATTACCATTTTTCATACGTAAAAATAACCATTAACGCTCCCCCTTGCTCAAATCCTCTTTCAGCTTTGTTCTCGAACCCTTTTCCCCAAGGCATTTTCATGTATCCCTTCTTGTTTATCTTCACCCTCCCAAGCTCTAACCCCGCCGTGACGTCACGCAGTTCTGGAAGCTTCCAGAACGGACTCATTTCTACCTCAGGGGACGAAGCCATAAGCTTTGTGCATCTGGCAACACTGAGTGCAGTAATCATTCTTTACGTTTCCCGCCATGGTTTGTAGCACAGAAAGGTTTGTATCTTGAACTTTATTTTCCCGTGTTAGGTTAGTGTTAGGTTAACATGTTGCTTAATTTATATAACTTATTTAATTATATTTAGCTTTAACTTTTATTTTATTTTATATATCTTCCTAGCTTTGTTGTATGTATGCACATATTGCTTTAAAAGCAAACGGGAAAAGTGCATGCATCATGGTATGTGCATCCATGCTCGCATTTAATACTATCTAAGCGGAGATTAAATGAAAACGTGGTCCGAGATTGCATTTGTTGTCATGCATGCATGTTTATTTCAAATATTGTAAAATCAGAAATTATTCTTTTACATGTTTTTATGTATTTTAAACTTAAAGATGGTATAACTTAAATTTTAAACTTAACTTAGATTTTAAACTTAAAGATGGTAATAGGCTGCAACCTGAAAATGCAGAACGCTTAATTTTCCTGTACCGTAACTTACCTCTAACTTTGATTACAAAGAATAATTAGTTTGTTTTTAAACAATATTTCATATATGGTGTAAAACTTAAGAAATTAAAATACTGCCAAATTGAATATTCATCCAAGGGTCATTCCGTGTCAAATCAACCAATGATCTGAACCTTGACATCATGGAAAATGATAATTTTTGGTACAATAGTAGTACCAGTGAAGCTGACAAAAACTGTAAATATTAGATTTTTTGGGCTCTTAGTTTTCAGTTATTGACTTTCTTAAAAGCGAAATTTGGCAAAAAAAAAAAAGTATTTGACCTAGAGATCTCAAATTGGTGTCATTTTTTTTTTCTTTTAATGGGTCTTAATTTGATATGACTATGCTATTCTCTAAAAACAATTTCTCTTTTAGTTTGTAATTATTTTAGAAACTCCAATTTTAAAAAAGAGTTAAATACCATAATCATGTTGTATATCAAATTAAGGTCCATCGAAAACAAAAGACTGCACTAATTTGAACTCTCTTGGTCAAATAGTTTTTGATCTACCACTGTTTAAAGATTTCAAAACTTTACCAGATTTGGCTTTTTTAAAAAAGTGAATAACTGAAAATCTAAAAGCGCAAAAAATATGAAATTTTACGGTGTTTTTAAACTTTACTGGTACTATCACTGTACCAAAAATGATCAATTTTTTAGATATCAAGGTTCAAACCATTAAGTGATTTGACACAAAATGACATACATTTAGTACATAACTCATTAGCCAGTTTTTTCATACATTCAGCCCACATATGTTCTCAATTTTTACAATTTGCTACACACTTAATATTCAGGATGGCCACTCAACCGGGAAAAGTCAGGGAATTTTGTGAAAATTCTGTTTTTTTTTTTTTTTTTTTTTTTTTTTTTTTTTTTTTTTTTTTTTAATTCTAGTTATCCTTATAAAAACAGGACTGCCCAGTTTGTATGCCATTTTCGAAAAATTTCGCCAAGTATTATGCTGTACTCGTAACTTCTAAATAAAGGCTGCCATGTGTCCATTTGATTCCGTATAAAAACAAAAATGCAGAGTTTGTGCTCCATTTTGGACAACTGTTGCCAAGAATATTATATACATTTTACAATATTTTTTCTATTTTAATGACATTCTTTTGACATTGCTGAATTGACATTAATTATTCAATGGCTGTAGCTTGTTACAGTGTAGTTTTTGCATATCTTTAATGTCTGTCATTGTGAACAATTTGCAATGCCCATATTTAAGGACATCAGTTTAGACTATTTCTTTTTATTTCTTCAGGGAAAAAAAACATTAAATTCTTTTAAATATTTCAGTAGTTCAATTTTGCTGCATTTACATGTATTTTTTATTAAAAATGTCAAAATTTATTTGTAAAAACAAAAAATGTGTATTTTTTTCTCCTGATTTAATATAACTTTTTTTTTAATAGTGGAGTAATTGTTAAGATTCTTTAATCAAATTTGTAACTAAATAGGGATGTGCACGCATTTTATGTTAAAATTACTGGTCTGGAATTTCTTTTCAATTCACCTGGAAAAGTCAGGGAATTTCAATGTGTCTGAAGAGTGGCCACCCTGATATTTCACATGCCACTCAATATAATTTTATATTTACAATTATAATTACAAAACGTTCAAGAACTTTTAAAATAAGTTCTTCTCCAAACTGAGTGAAGATAATTTCATTTCTTCCTTGCTCAAGAGTACAAACTCTCCCAGTTGCAGTAACAGGCTCTACTTTTTGCAAAATGGTCTCACCTGGCACATTCAATACGTCACTCGGTTGAGGATGAAAGTAAGAAAAGGTCCCTTAGGATGTAGGAAGCTTACTTTATAGTCGCTCGTAACATTATTCTTCTCAAGAATACATGCAAGCCACAAAGATCCTTTATAGACTATATAGTGCCAAATCCAGATTCAATTTTTACTAAATTAGTTTGTGTAATATAGTCGAATGCTGTCACACGTTCAGTAAACCGGTGTTCACTACAGTAATAATGCTTAACAAGAAGCCAATTTTCAGAAATTGGGTAAAAAGAATGAAGTTTTTGAGTACAGCACAGTTGATGAGTATGAAGAAGTTAAAGAAATACTGTCGCCACAGTTGAATGACTTTAAGGCAATCATGGGTACTCAAAAACTTCATTCTTTCTACCCAATTTCTGAAAATATACTTCATGTTAAGCATAATTACTGTAGTGAACACCAATTTACTGAACGTGTGACAGCATTAAACTATATTACACCAACTAATTAAGCAAAAATTGAATCTGGATTTGTCACTATACTCTATAAAGGATCTTGGTAGCTTGCATGTATTCTTGAAAAGACGAGCGACTATATAGTTAGCTTCCTACATCCTAAAGGACCTTCTTCTTTCTTTTATCCTCAACCAAGTGACGTATTGAATATTTGAATGTGCTAGGTGAGACCATTTCGCAAAAAGTAGAGCCTGATACTGCAACTGGGAGAGTTTGTACTCTTGAGCAAGGAAGAGATGAAATTGTCTTCACTTGTTTGGAGAAGTACTTATTTTAAAAGTTCTTGAAAAGTAACGTTTTGTAACTGATTGTAAATACAAAATTAAATTTTGAGTGACATATGTGAAATATTAAGTGTGTAGCAAATTGTTAAAATTGAAAAGAACATATGTGGGCTGAATGTTTGAAACAACTGGTTAATGAGTTATGTACTAAGTATATGTTATTCCGTGTCAAATCAATTAATGGTTTGAACCTTGATACCTCAGAAATCGATCATTTTTGGTACAGTGATAGTACCAGTAAAGTTTACAAAAACTGTAAAATTTCAGATTTTGGGGGCTTTTAGATTTTCAGTTATTTACTTTTATTAAAGACATTAAGGGACTATTTGTGTGCCAAATTTCATAGTCGGTCGTTAAGGGGTTCCTATGGAAATTAAATTTTTTGTAATTTAGCTAATTTCACTTATAGTTTAATACAAAAAAAAATAATTTTCATAGGAACCCATTGGCTTCCCATTATGAAACTTGGCATACAAGTAGTCCATAAAGCATATATTTTTTTTTTCAAAAAAATTAAAAGGGGCGTTTTTGAGATTTAAAAAAAAAAATTTGAAGCTTTTCAAAAAATTCAAATTTGAAATAGCATAGTCATGTTATATATCAAATTAAGACTCATTAAAAGCAAAAGAAAATAACACTAATTTAAGCTCTCTAGGTTAAATAGTAAGTCTCATTTATAAGCATTTAAAAAACGATATTTCGGTATAATTTTTTTAAATACATGATTTGGAAGAATTAAAAAAAAATATATACTAGGAAGAAATTTTAAAATAATATGCTACTTAGGACAAATTTTAAAAAAAAGTTGATACTGGGGTGAAATGTTAAAAAACACAATACTAAATTAAAATAATTTGATACTTTTAAGAAAATAAAAAAAAATACCTGGAAGAAGTTAAAAAAGCCGTATACTTAAAAGAAAATAAACATGATACGTACAAGAAATAAAAACACAATTCTGGGAATTTTTTTAAAAACATTAAACACAATATTATATTTCATAATGTAGTAGATTATAATTTTTGCAATTTTTAGAAATAATTGTGAAACAGTTTGTGTTCTGTGTATCTAGAAACATGTTCTACTTGGGCTCTGTGCCCTTACTCACTGTTTTCACTCTTAAAAATCATCACAGTTGCATGATACCACCATTGATCAGAGATGTGTAGTTTTAGCATGCTAAATTAAAATTTAAAATAGCCTATAATTGTAATTTAAAATAGCCTATAAACTTAATTACAATATTATTAATATTGTTTTTTTTATATATTTTTAGTATTGAAGTTTACTTTTAAAAAATTAACTCTTTAAAAATTGCAAAAATGTTTTAAGTATTATGTGTTTTAATATATCCCAAAATTTTATTCTGTATTTTTAAGTTATTTTCAATTTAAAATAGCTTATCTTTTAGATTTAAAATTATATTTCATAATGTAGTAGATTATAATTTTTGCAATATTTAGAAATAATTAGAATTAAAAATATATTTAAATATAAACTGAAAATAAAGGAAAAAAACATTTTTGCATTAAAATTATTGTATTAACAATATATAATATAAATTAAAATAAAAATTTTATTACATATGAACAGAGTGATTCTATAGTATTGTGAATTTTGCATATATGACACATTTGATATATCGTATCTTTGTAAAAATATGATTTAGATGAATGTATTTTAAATTTTAAAGATACTGTTTCAGATTGTGTTGATTTCAAATTTATAAATTCAAGTACATTATTGAAATCAACACAATCTGAAAATTTGACATCTATTATAAAAATATATTCACCTGACTCAATATGTTTGTTTTACAAAGATGCATAAAACTTTGTAAATATCATGTCTGCAACATGCACTATTCTGTAGAGTTGTCCAATGTGTGATAAATATGTATATAAACACGTAATAAATACGTGTAGAAACACAATATAAACACGTAATAAATACGTGTAGAAACACAATATAAACATGTAATAAATACATGTAGAAACACAATATAAATATGTATGGGAATACATTATAAATGCGTATGGGAATGCATAAATACATATGGGAACATGTTATAAACATGTATGTGGATATACGTAAGAAACACGTATGTGAATATACGTAATATACACGTATATGATATGTAATAAACATGTATCTGGATACGTAATAATAACGTATGTGGATATACGTAATATACACGTATGTGATACGTAATTAACATGTATCTGGATACGTAATAATAACACATGTGGATATACATAATAACGTATGTGGATATGTAATATACACGTATGTAGATACGTAATAATAATGTATGTGGGTATACGTAATAACGTATGTGGATATACGTAATAATAACGTATATGGATACGTAATAAACATGTATGTGCATATACGTAATAATAACGTATGTGAATATACGTAATATTAACGTATAAGGATACGTAATAATAATGTATAAGGATACGTAATAATAACCTTTTTTATAACGGTTGGTATACCGTATTCTAACGTACCATTTTTGCGTAATAATTACGTATGGCCTGACACGTAAAGATTACGTATTGCTTGATACGTAAGAATTACGTATTTGTGCTACCTGGGTTACTTCCCGGTCAACATCTGGTAATTCGTTCCAGTGCTGCAATAAAACATATTTTAAATTTGTCAAGGTGAAAATTTTTCTTGTAATTTGGCTAGTATTCCATTATTTTGCATCTATATCCCTTCAGTATTTGAATAAGATTTTAGAGGGGCTACAATGGACAGCCACAAACAGCTTCGAAATAGGATTCCAGGTTTTTATCTGTGAAATCAAAAATGCAATAAATTTAAATATTTTTGCATTTTTAATTTAATATTTAAAGATTAGCTATTTAAATAAATTGCTGATAATAACCTGTAAAATTCTGACGTGTCCTGTTATATTATATTTTAGCTTTTTAGGGATTGAAATGCTTTTTCTTCATCTCTCTCCTTTTCTAATTTATTCATGAGACCATTCGTTTGATTTGTTTATAATGTTTTACTGCTAAGATGTACAAATAATTCATAAAATTTATCCAATTACAAATTAAAATTTTATTAAAAAAAAATGATGAGGACAACTTTCATGACACTACATAATGCAGTAAGTTACTTCTGACTCCTAATAAATTCAGAAAAATTATAATCGGCGGTGGGATTATTTGTATGCAGGGAAATTACAAATAAAGTTCAAAATAATTCAGTTACATATTATGAATTAATGCTGCATTATGTATGTATGTAGAAAAAAAACGTAAAGCATTGATTGAAATTGGTTGAAAGGAGGTATGATTTCCTTCCTTCTTATTTGAGGGAACGAAGGGGGTAGACTGGGGATTTTTACCCACAATTCCATTCGTGCAACTATGATTTCTTAAAAAACATGACGGATACTGAGATACCTCGTGGACCTATTCCGTTACAAATTCTATCTGAAGATTGTACAATAATGATGAATTTATAGCTTGTTATATAGATTATTTTGCAGTCATTACACCGACTTATTTACGAATTAAACGGATTGATCCTTATTATACATCAGAATTTAATGAATGGAGAATCCTACTAAAAAAGACTGATGCGGGTATGTGCATTTTGTTTATTTGAGCTAACTGTTATCTCATGAATTAGAAATATTTGTTCCTCGATTTCAGGATAATTTTTATAGAAATGTTTGTTTCTTAATTACAAAGCGTATACAATTAAGTGTTAGTTAAAAGTCTTAAGCCAGCTGATTTTCCTTTGAAGCAGCAACTTTAAAATATAATGTTCTGTTTCTTGGGCAAATTTTCTGGATTTATCTAAGTTTTTAAAAAATGATAAAAAGATTTTCTTAGTTTTATATAAGGAGAATGTATATTAGACAAATCTATCTTAATACTCATTTATTTTATATTGTTAAAAAGGAGTATAATGTGTTTATATTTAAATGAATATATGTTGTTAATTATTGTAAATAAATTATTTATACATTATATTTCAAGTTTGATTATTTTAGTTCTGTATTCTAAGCTTTTACATATCAATGCGAAATGTTCCATAACTTGAGATGATGTGATTATGATGTCAATATTATGATTAGTAGAGAATTGCGTTTTATAATTATGTATATCAATAACAAAGTAAAATGTTTCAGGCATTCAAAATAACTTTACATACATACATTTTGCAATAAACTGAACTGTGTAAATTAGCTTACAAAATTCTCCCCCCCCCCCCCCTCCTTAAAAAAAAAAGAAAGAATACTCCATGATTGCTAGTATCAAAAATATAAATTATTTTTATATAGTTTAGATACTAACTACATATGAAGACGATTTTATTTTATTAATTTTTTTTTTGGATTACTTAGAGGACCACCTATTTTACATATCAATGAAACATGTCCATCATAAGTATTTTTTACACTGCTATATTAAAAACATTATTTTTAATTGCGATATTAGTGGTATATGAGATTTTTTGTATCTGGGTCATGCAGTAAGGTCTTATGTGTTTTTAATAAAAAATGAGTTATACCAATTTTGTAATAGTTAAAATATATTCGGTATAAATATGCATATTTTTTTCTCTATGCCAACTTCTTATATTAATTTGTCTTGAATAACGTTTCTTAAAATGGTGTTACACTTTTTCCACTAATTCAAGTTTATACTTCATAATTTAGCTTAAAAACGAAGATTATATGAGAAAAACTTTCTTTTTTGACTTTTAAGAATGAATTCTTTAAACAGTTTCATGGAATAAAACTTATATATATATATATATATATATATTACAATAAGCATATATTCACAGTTTTAAAAATATATTAAATTTAATTTTGGCATATTATTTTTAATTTGATGTTTAGTTTATAAAGATCCAAGTTTAATTTATATACATTATTTAGATTTAATTTATATATATAAGATTATTTTGTTTCTCATTTCTGCACATTTGTCATATTTAATAGATAAAATAATAACATGGGATAATGAATTAAAAATAATACGTTTTTTAAAAAACAATTAAAAAAAAAAGGAGATATATTGTTTACCAAAAATGAATGTCAAAAGCATTTAAGAAGAATTGATCCTAGCCCTTTAAGCGGGAGTAATGGGGGTTGCACATGTGAACGGGTCTAGAATGGATCCCGGAAAATACCCCCTTTTTCACCCCAATGTTTCATGGCCGGAAAATACCCGCTTGAATGTGAACGGGGCTATTGATACATGATGCATGGGGGGGGGGGGGGCTGATAGCGCTATCATTGGTGCAGACGTGGCTTTTCTCCTGACTGCACGATCTTCTCGAGTAGTTGTCTGTCTCGATTGTTTGTGTGTGTGTGTGGGGGGGGGGGGGTTCTGGGACTCTGCGACGGTTACATGGGTTTTCTCTGATCTGCTGTTTCCATCACCGAGGAACTACCATATCTCTCCGACTAAGATGACGATTGATAATCTGTTGGGCCGAACAGTTTCCCTTGGGCCTATGATGCGACTTCTCTCTAAATCTGACAATTGTTTGTAGTGTTGTCGAGTACTTCTCAAAGGCATCTATGTACACAACTTTCAGTATCAAAGAAAATCCAGTTCCAATTACCCATGAGAACATCGCCCGTTCTAAATGCTGCATGATGCGTCATTCTCATGCACGTTGTATGATCCTATAACGTCATTGGCATTAACAGTTTGATTATTTGCATAACTTTTAAAATGAAATTTGTATGCCGAGTTTCGTGAATGTAACTCAATTTTTTTATAGGTGCATAAATTTTTTTGCAACAGAGTATATATATATAATATAAAGGGTGGCCCCAAACTGTTTTGCCCATAAATGAAAATATCCTTGAGCCGGCCCTGTTGCCGGAAGATCTTCTTTGTAGGAACCCCAATTTGTTCTTTGTGGGTACCTACCCTTTGCTGTTATAGGTTTCACAGGACCATTAACAGAAAAAGAGATCAGTTGGTAGTCAGACAAGGATATATCATCTGAAACCTTCCAATTAAAAACACTTTCATATGCAATACTGTTGCATATGCTAATATCAATAACTTCGCGACGATTAACAGTCACGAAGGTAGAGTTACCCTTATTAAGAATAAAAAGGTTAAAAAGTATGATCTGTTTGTTCTAAAAGATCATTACCCCTACGGTTGCAATCACTACTGCCCCAAACAGTGTTATGGGCATTTGCATCACAACCAATAATCATTCTTTTGCCATTACAGTACTCAATTAGACTAGTAATGACATTTGAAAAGGTTTCCTTATCTTTGTAAGGAAGATAGACCGAAGCAAAGATGTATTCCATCTTATGCTCATTGGTTTTAAGATTCACACTGATGACAACATCAAGGAATTTGATTGATTTGCATAACGTTAAGACAATTCAGAATGCACCTCCTCCTGCGCCTCTGTGCTTTTGTGAGTATTTCCTGTGTCTCAGCCATGGTTTCAGTGTGTCGGTCACCAAGGCTCGCGACTTCACTTCCTTCCACAGCCAGACTGCAGGTTTCCTCCTTTTTGCCAAGATTCAACCCCAGAGGGGTTGTCTCAATGGCTGACTGAGATTCACCCGAGGGTGTACCCAATCCTTCAATACTTTGTGGCGGCATGAAGAACCAGGGAATGGAGCATCTTATTTCTTCATGCTGTAACCACCAATAGAGAAAGACCACAGATTACTTCCAGTTCGATCGGAGCCCCTGCTAGGCTCCGTCTCCCCACACTTTTCTAACGTGAAAAGTGTAACCGCCGGAGTAATTCGCAAAGCTAGATGATGAGGAACGGGCCATAATGTGCAGCAAGTGCACAGGGCCCAAGGATCAAAGATCCAAGGGGGATTTCTCAATATGAAACGCACCCCACCATCCAACCAACGTACCAAGGGACTCAGCCTCTGGAACCATTTACTACAAACATTTCTTAAAAGCAATACTACAGATGCACGCCGCTTTGCCCTTTTCGCAACACAACCACATGGTCCCGTTCCTGAGCCTAAAACGGTATACCTTACAGCAGAAGCCGAAGGGTGGTAATAAGGCCCAAAGAGCAGAAGTGATGTTTACTAGAGGTTCAGCATTGATGCAATCTGCAGCTAGGAGAAAAAGATCGCTCGGGTACCTCGGGATTGCAACACCCGTATCCACAAAAGAAATAGACCTCTGAGGATTTTACGGAGTGGGGCTAAGTGCCCCACTTCCAACCCCCAACCTGGAGGACCAGGATGCCTCTTTTTGTCAGGAACCTCATCTTTGACCTGTCCGGCAAGGGAGACCCTACCAGCAGCAAAAGCTACCGCCGGCATAGCTCTTAGGATCATCGGTACACACAAACTCCACCACTACGACAAGGCACAGGCATCATTTAGTGGAGCAGTATATTTTAGAATAATGAGAGATATTGTATTTATTTTCATATGTTAAATTATTTATAAAATAACTATAAACTTTATAATTAAGTATATTTATTCTTTTATGTAATCTTTTTCAATTTTGGAGATTATTATAAAAGTAAACAATTGTGTTCTATTTTATATAGTTAAGTATAAATTAGAGCACAATTGTTAGTAAGGTCTTTATATAGTTAAGTATATTTATAATTCTATGTAATCTTTTTTAATTTTCGGAGACTGTTATAAAAGTGAACAATTGTGTTCTAATTTACATCATAATTTAATGAGCACCAAGCTACATGTCAAATTTTATGAAAATCAATGAATATCTTTGAGTAACTGCTAAAAAAATTACTTGTCAAAAATATCTAGTTCAATAAATCAGCATGAAAGAAAAATGGCAGCTGTTTTTGTATTTTAAATAAGCTTCCTTCATCAGAGTAAAAAAATCAGCAGCACAAGGTTGATTTTTTTGTTTTTTTACTTTTGCTGATATAGCTTCTTTGTTTTTCTTATGTTTTCTTATTTTCTATTATCCTGAATGATGTTCATTATATTTTGTTTTTCTAAAAATGTAATTTAATATCATATTTTTGTGTTTCCACATCTCAAAATAAAAATATATCAGTTTTGTCATTATTTTGTAGAAATGCTGCTCTAAATCCGCCTGAAAAGTCAACTTTCTGTGCAATTGGTATAAATGGTGTTGTGTATCCAGTATGTATATTTTTATGCATTTATTAGTTTTAAACTAAAATTAGGAATAGTTTTGATTAGGGTGTTTGAAAAAGTATTGTGATCATTGTTGCCAATTCTAATTTGTTCACAATTGTAATTTTGCATAATTGAAGCCTAACTGTTATTTTAGAGTTTTTGATGGCTAATGGTTTCTGATCTTTGTGCAGATATTTATTTGTTGCATACATTTTGTGTTTATATTGATTTTCTATTTTGTGAAATATATTCTATTTTCTATTTATATAGTGTAAGTCAATATGCCACATTTAAGAAAAATCAGTTAAAATCACTTTCGTAGTCAAATTTTTAGCCAAATTTTATGTTGTCTCTTTGGAAAAATTATACTGATAATGATCGACTTATAATACTATGTTATTTAAAATAATAGTAATAATATCTTAACATACTAACATATTTCCCAGCAGATTAAGGGAATATACTAGTTTACAGGAAATGCCAAAAAATGGAGAACATTTTAAGAATTAGTTAGAAATACAACTTAAATTGCATTGCTTATTAAATAAAAAAAAATTATTATAATAAATAGTGAAACATAATTATGAAAAGAATAGAAATTTTTAAATCACTAATTGATTCAAAAGAAAAAAGAAGATGCTAAGGATAATTTAATTATAAAACATGATTTTTTCTAATAATGTGTCTCAGTTTTCATAATTTTTATAATGGGAGAAACACATCTGCTAAAATGTGTGAAATTAATGTAGACCATGGTGATAATGACTGTTACTAAAGTAACCTTGTTCATGATGATGTTGAAAGGGGCAGCACTTCTAGAGTAAATTTGGATTCTGTATCAGAGTGACTCTTCTTTTAGCCGTGTCAATGGTTACATAAAAACTCTTTAAGAGTAAACTCTTTAATGTCATTTTGATTTCCCAGAATTTCTTCTCACCAAATTCTTTTAAAATTTTCATTGTATTTCTGTTTGCTAAATCATGGAGCTACATATTCTGGAAATCATGCTGATCAATGTTTGAACTCTGGGAGAAGGGTTATGAATCATTATGTGATCGATTTGTGCTTTGTCTTGATGGAGACATTGCTGTCAAACAAGCATAGGCTCACTCATCTGACAGATATCATATATGTCCCAGCATTTTTTTTTACTCTGGCCCTTGCAATATCTGGTTTGTCATACTAATCAAATTTTTAATCAGCTTCAAGTCATTGCTTGGTACACATGAAATTTAACAGCTCTGTGAACAAAATTTTTTTATAGACGGTCACAGTAAGAATGCTAATTTCTTCCAAGCCCTTTTCTCTCTATTAGCTAGATCAAATTCCTGGTTGAACATGAAAATTCTCAGGGAGTAGATAAGTTTTGTCATCCAACCAATGCGTGTCACTTGTGGAATCTGGAGAACGAAATCAAGCACAAACGCTATACACGTGGATGAGGCTCTAAGCCTAAATCATGAAATGTTCACCTCTACAAAAATCTAATCATGTCCAAGTTTTTTGTAAAAGCAAACACAAAAATGTATGTTTCTGAAGAAATAGATAGAATATATCTATAAACTATTTCTACTTGGACGACATACATAAATAAGAATATATATTGCATAGCTGCCAATCTTATTCACAGCCAGTCTGCAATATCTTCTATTTCACCTTGCCAAATGTGATTATAAAATTAAGAATACCCATGATATTTATATATATTATTTCTAATTGGTGTTTTACTATGCATACAAGATCTCGACTTATAATTATTATAAATATACAAATCACTTTGTATGGTTCATAAATATGTTTGATATTTATACATTTTTTAAATCAGATCATTTTTTTTTTCAATAATATTTTGTAAAATGTTACTTTTAGTCTTTGAATGGCAACATTTTGCTGTGATTTCAACTACCAATCATTCCTGTATGCATTAGCATATGAAAAAGTTTTATGTTGTTTTGAAAAAAAATATTTGTATGTGAACAAGCATTGTTCACTGTTAAAAAGATTCAGCTATTGCCACACCAATACAAGACTAAAAACCTATTATAGCAGCTAGTACATTTAATATGCAGAAATTTCATACAAGTATGTCTGATTCTTGTTTAAATATCAAAGTAACATTAATGAACACATTACTATAATAAATATCGGCAAAAATAAATACCTTTTAGTAACAGCGTACAAGGTTGATTAAAGGCCATATCACATTCAAGAACTTTTGTAACAACCAACTAGTTCAGGCAACTTTTCCACCAATTTTCTGGCTAAATGCTTGGTGATAGAGTTGTCGGACAATTGAAGAAGTTGTGCTAAATGAAAAACTACAAGTGAAAACACTGTATTTTTATCACCATTTTGGCAAGAAATATACAGTTGTGTATTTTGCATCATTGCAGTTAGGGTTAGAGCCACATGTTTTCCATTTGATAATTCGTCTGTTTTACATTACATGGATATTATAGATCGATTTTGTATTGAAATCTCTAAAATTTTAATTTGCGCTAATTTTTCGCCCACTTATGGGTTTTGGATTATTTTATAGCAGGTATTTAACCACATATATAAAGGTATTTATATAAATATATAATATATATACTACGTTATAGTTTGAATTACTCGTTGAATGGCACCAAATTAGTTTTTACTGATACTCAACATAGTCTATACAGCAAACACTATATCTATTGAAAACAAATCCAATATGTATGAAATACTTATTGGATTATACAACATGTATGAAATATATATTATTATCCAATATGTATGAAATACTTTGAAGTTGAATGAGCTGCCAAATTTATATCAACCATTAAGCTATGGACTAGTTTGCTTTCAATTATTATCATTCTTCATGGCTCATGTTATGCAATTAACTACAATAAAATACATTTATTGTGTTTTAAATTTTTTTATGCTTAACTTAAAATTATTTACATTTTATAGTCTTGAATATTTTTTTCAAACATTGTTTACAATTTGAAAACCGATATTCAGACCTTGAAAATATTTTGATCAGTACAGTGTGTTGTGCCTAGATTCAGAGATTTTCATTATCTAAGGTTTTTAAGGTTCAAAATTCATGATTTTCCCCCTTCCCTTCAAAATTCAAAATTAATTTATGGTTATTGAATATTTCGACGATTTATCTCGTATTAACTTTTATTTATTATCCCTTTCATACATTTTTATATTCCAAATTACGCACGCGAAGTATCTACAAACGCTAAAAGTATTCATAGAATCCTTTACTTATTCGCCTGTGCCCCTGTAATTTTCCTTTTCGGCCTTACGCTTTCACTTTCGAACAGCAATTATATTCCTCTGAAAGCGAAAAGTAACGCTCCTTTTTGACCATTTCATTGCTTATCGGCTGAGTTGATGCTTTTTCCAGATGTTTTGGGGTGCCTAAAATTCCGTAGGGTTAGCGCAACAGAGCAATGAACTTTGGCGGGAAAACGTGGTAGCTAGCTTGGCGGCATTTTCGTGCCGCGCGGTTCGTTGCGAAGTGTTCCTTTTTTTAATTTCCCGGGGTATGTGAGGCGCTCTGTGTGCGGCGCAAGTTTTTCACTCGCCAAGATTGGCGTCTCCTGGGAAGCGAAAATTTGGTTGGCAAGGAGTTCGATTCTGATCAGCGGAGCAGAGAGGTTGAAGGATTTTTAAGTCCCGCGTCCAGGGCTCATGATGAGCTCCTGGGACGCTCACCGAAAGGGTGTTTTGGAGATCATGGTCAATCCTCACGTAAGCTTAGTTTCTTTGACTGGCTTGAATAAATTCCGATACAACGGAAATCTTCGATGGGAATGAACTTTGACTAAGATATTGAAATGAGCTTCCAATAATGACGTTGTGACTATCCAAGCCCAAGTCGATGCAGATTCAGCTACCTTTGAGTTTGAATATCTTCATTTTTCATCAGAGTGTAGCCTTGTTCAAGGCAGGCCTTTTCCTCCCAACCGTGATCTTCGTCAAACTGGCGATTCTGTTATATTGCCGGTATTAAAGATGGTGTTCGGTTTTCAGAAATATTATTGTACCAAAAGTAAAATTCTTGCACAGAAGTGAAATTCTGTTCTACTGCCAGCGTTGATCAAAAGTGAAATTCCGTCCTACTGCCAGCATTGATCAAAAGTGGTATTCGACTGCCGTCTATGTGCCCGACTACAATTCATCGGTGTGTTTACGTACAGCCTTCAGGTTCCTGAAGGGATTGGAACCTAGGTGTTTCCTTGCCTCCTTCATGAGTGCCTTTTCCATGCAACCAGTCTCCTTTGGTTTTAAATGTGTTGTACAAATGCATCTTGTTTGCACACTGTTATTGGGTTTGGTGCTGCCATCTATATTCACCAACTAGAATCTTTGCTGCTCAAATGATAATTATTGTTATAGTAAGAGCTGCGACTGAGAATCTGATCGGCATTTTAATCATTTTATCTGTGGTGAATTCCTTTTGATACGGACAGCTTCATTTTCCTTTTTTTGTACCTTTGAGAATAATAATTTTGATACATGTACCAATTGGGAGTTTACATTTTACCATTTAGAGTTTGCTCTTATTATTCTGAATTTTAATCATTTGTAATTTTATCATTCACAATTTGTGTTTGTTTTTATTAATATGAGATATTCATTAAGCATTTTTAGTGGTGGACAGCTCAGGCAGACCAAACTCTGGTCTTCAAACCAGAGTGGAATCTGAACCTGGGAATTATATTAATAACTGGGATTTAATTTGATAACTGGGTCCTGAATTTAAATTTAATTGATCTTAAAATAAAATGCAATGTACTAACTTTAATTTTCCACTATACGATACTTTAAATTTAGCAAATTGGAAGGTGTTTAAATTTTATAACTTTTGTTTGTTTTTGAAAGTGTTAATAAAACAAGTTTTAGTTTAACATATAAATGAGTTGAGTTTCTTTGTTGGCTGTGCTCTATTTAATTCTGGGTTAAAGGTAAGTGAAGTTTTAGAGAATTTGTTGATTGTTGATGATATTTATAAAAGGTAAACAACCAAGAAATATGCACAGGCCAAACATTAGGAAATGCAATTGTAAAAAGAAACATTATTAAAATAAGTTAAACTCTCTAATATTGAAGTGTAATGAGCAATGTAATAGTAAAAAGAAACCTCTATTATCTTAATTAGAAAAAGAAACCTTTATTAACTTATATTAAAAGAAAAATAAATCTTTAGTAAAATAAAATATAAGAAAAATAAATAAAATAAAGCTCTTTTTTTCATCATAACATTTGGTGCCGTTCACCTTTTTGGTTCTGTCTGAGTTGTCCACGGTAGTTTTATATGGGCTGTCCACCCATAATTTTAACAAAAT
Source organism: Amaurobius ferox (assembly GCA_951213105.1). Classification (NCBI taxonomy): domain Eukaryota; kingdom Metazoa; phylum Arthropoda; class Arachnida; order Araneae; family Amaurobiidae; genus Amaurobius; species Amaurobius ferox. Next base: position 102,468,900 of record OX578136.1, read on the forward strand.
TTTTATTTACATTTTATTACCTTTATATATGTGATAAGTTTTTGTGTATTTTATATTGGTAGTGTGGAGGTTGGCACCTGATCTGGGGAAAATTTACTTGGTTAAGAAAATTTTTTTTCTGTTTGGGGAGTGTTAAAATTGTTTGAAATTTTAAGGGTTTTATTTCACCTAGTATTTTTCTTTTGTGCGTAAGTAACAATGTGTAAAGGTAATTTGTTTTTTATGAGTAAATGTTAAGTTTTCATTTTCATCTAGTATTTTTCAAGTGAAATTAACAGTGTCTTGATTTTTTTTACTTGATGCATAGGTAATTTATTTTAATAAGAGTAAATTTTAAGGTTTCTGTTTCATCTAGTATTATTCTTTTGTTTGTGAAAGTAACAACCTGTTGTTTTGAGGTAATTTGTTTCTTATTAAGAGTGATTTTAGTTAAAATTATTTAAAATTTTAAAGTTTCCGTTACATCTAGAAATTTTTTTTGTGAAATTAATGTATTGTGTAAAGGTATGGTTATCGGGGGTATTCAGTGGGAAAATCATTTAGGCATTAGGTATGCCTTGACCTGAAATAGTCTAAATTTACCCTCAGCTCCATTGAGCTGTAAAGGAATTTTCACATTGGATGCAACTGTGGCTTGCCTTTTGCTAGGTACTTTGAAGGTTTAAATTTTTTTTTATGATAAGTTGTAATCATGATTTAGGGGGATTGTTTCAGAATTCGGGTTCAGGTAAAATTTTTACACTCATTTGGAGTAGTAACAAAATTATTAAACTGAATCACATACTTTTGAGAAGGTTCTCGTTTAGTTATGAAATAACTTGGTTTGATAGGAGCTAAAAAATTTTTTGTGGAATGTTTTAATTGATTTTTGGTGTTTTGCCCCAGTTTGGTTTGGGAAAAATTTTAATGGGAATTTACGTACTAAATTTTTGGTTCTCCTCTGAGACTTTGTTTACAAATTTTTGATCTATTGGCTCTTAGTGATTTTCAAATGGGTGGCTGATAAGTTAGTTGTTTGTTATGGGGAGTCTGGGAATTTCAGGTACATTAGGGAAGCCTTGCTGAAAGCTAAACATTTCCTTCTCACCTTTTTAGTGTGGTAAACAAAAAATTTCCATCTGCCCATGGCTGCTACTTCACTTAGGTGCTTTGATGCTTCACATTTCAAGGTGTTCAGTGGGGAATGCACCTTTTCCTTTATGGAAAAATTACTTGCCCACCACTGTCAGATTAAAGGATTCACGACCCTTTAACCACTGTCAGATTTTTTTTTGTTTTTGTATTGATGATAAGGAATAAAGGTTGCAAAGAGATATATGAATAATAAAGGTTTCAAAGAGATATAGAGAGTAATGAATAGAAAAGGTTGCAACGAGAGATAAGAGAATGCTGAGTATAGCAAAGACGCGATTATTATTTTTAAACGATGCATAATGTCGTTTTGAGTGTATTTTATTGTGTAAATGATCTAAAAGCCAAAGAGATCTGCGTATAGTCCTACTTGTTAGGAAATTTTTGATTTTTATGGGGGGGTAAATATTCCACAGGAAGATTTCTTACTTTTTGCATATTTGTATTGAACTTCTGTTCCACTGTTGTTTATCTTTTCCAGCGGTAAAATTTTTGTTTTCGAGACCTTTAATAGTTTCATGTAGGGAGGTGTACTGCAACAGCACTACAATAGTTCTGTTAGGATTTCGCTGGCTCGAATCCTTCAGCTTTTAAAAGTTAATTTTCCTCATTTATTTGCTTGTTGGGTACTTCACCTTATTTGTTCTATTTGCTAAATTTTGAACTCTTTTACGTTTATTTCGGAACTGCGCATTCCAGCCTGTTTGGATTTAGAGCGTGATGGTGGGACATGTGTTCTTTAACGTAAATTTTATAGAATGGTTAGTGATATGAAACTCAATTTTTTTTTCTTCTGTGCTGCTTACTAGTTGCACATGTCACCGGCAAATCTAGTCGAAATTATTTAAATGAGAAATAGATATTATATTTATAATTTACAGTTGAATGAATTTTATAATTTGTAGAAAATGAATAAGAAAAGTTATGTTTGGATGAAACGGATACTAAATTTTGGGTTTCTTTTATGAAGTGATTGAGGTTAACTTTATTTAGATTTCAGTAATTCATATTCAGAATTTTTAACTACTCGAAGTTTTCCAATTAATTTAAATTTTAAGTCAAGTTATATAATTTTTTTTTGGATGTAGTTTAGTAAATAATCGTTGGGTTTATTCTTTTGTTTGGAAAAAAGGGAGTGCACCTGTTCTTAGAAAAGATGATTAGAAATGTTTTATTATTTTGGGGAAGTATTTATTTAATTATTAGGCTCCAAGAAAATTAGGGGAGTCTGCGCTGGTATATAGGAGTTCTGGTTCACTACAGTTTGGTTCAGTTTGAGTATTCCACAAGCAGTTATGGTAGTTTTCCTTGTGGCAGAGATGAGTTATTGTATTTATATGTAACTAGGGGATTGGAACATTCATTATACCAGGCATCAGTTGAGGATTCTTTCACAAGGAAAGACAGGGAAGTATGATTTATATTAATATGTAGTAGGTAGCAGACCCCAGAGTAGTGTTGGTAGTGCAGCCTGAAAGTTGGCGCACTGGGTATAAGATATGGTATTCCCTGAGATGGGCAGTTTTCCTCGGAAAGGGTTTATTTAGTGTATTTTTTTTTCTGTAACATTGCTCTGGTACTACGTTACACTAAGAGAGTTTGAAATGTTTAAGGGTTTTCTTCTTTGGGGGAATGAGTTTAAAAATTTTCTTTGGTGAACAGTGTACTTCCCGGTTTTAAGGTACGATGATTTAAATTTTAGTGTACTGAAGACAGCAGTTTTTTGTGAAATTTCTGTTTTGTTGCGAAAGTTCAGTATTTTTTGGTTTAAACAATTTTAAGGGTATGATTTGAAATTTTTTAGATACAAGATAGCAGTTTTTTTTTTTATGAGGAAATTTTTTTTTCTTTCGAAAGTTTAGTTTGATATGTTCAGTAATTTTATTTAAAGTTGAGGTTTAAATGAATTTTTTTTTTCTTACAGGATGTTTTCCCTGTTGATAAATTTGACTTGCATCTTATTGAGTCTCAAATTTGGATAGAAATTTTTTTGGGGGAAAAGTCCTTGACATTTACTGTGAGGTTTAATATTACATGGAATTTGTTTTTATAAGGTTTACAGTATTATTTTTTTTTACTTTTCATGGTACTTAAGTTTAGAATGGTTTTATTCCAGATCAGTGTGCCTTCCTTGAGTAACAATAGGGTTTGCCAACATTTTCAACATGTGATCCCAGGAGTCGTCAGGCAAGCGAGCATTTACCGTCTGGTTTCAGATTCACCCCGTTCGGGGAGAGTTTTTCTTTTTGGCTGTTTTGGGGCTTTTATTTAAAAAATTTTATTCTAAAATTTTTTTTCCCGAGGCGTAATGGTATTTGTTGTGCCTAGATTCAGAGATTTTCATTATCTAAGGTTTTTAAGGTTCAAAATTCATGATTTTCCCCCTTCCCTTCAAAATTCAAAATTAATTTATGGTTATTGAATATTTCGACGATTTATCTCGTATTAACTTTTATTTATTATCCCTTTCATACATTTTTATATTCCAAATTACGCACGCGAAGTATCTACAAACGCTAAAAGTATTCATAGAATCCTTTACTTATTCGCCTGTGCCCCTGTAATTTTCCTTTTCGGCCTTACGCTTTCACTTTCGAACAGCAATTATATTCCTCTGAAAGCGAAAAGTAACGCTCCTTTTTGACCATTTCATTGCTTATCGGCTGAGTTGATGCTTTTTCCAGATGTTTTGGGGTGCCTAAAATTCCGTAGGGTTAGCGCAACAGAGCAATGAACTTTGGCGGGAAAACGTGGTAGCTAGCTTGGCGGCATTTTCGTGCCGCGCGGTTCGTTGCGAAGTGTTCCTTTTTTTAATTTCCCGGGGTATGTGAGGCGCTCTGTGTGCGGCGCAAGTTTTTCACTCGCCAAGATTGGCGTCTCCTGGGAAGCGAAAATTTGGTTGGCAAGGAGTTCGATTCTGATCAGCGGAGCAGAGAGGTTGAAGGATTTTTAAGTCCCGCGTCCAGGGCTCATGATGAGCTCCTGGGACGCTCACCGAAAGGGTGTTTTGGAGATCATGGTCAATCCTCACGTAAGCTTAGTTTCTTTGACTGGCTTGAATAAATTCCGATACAACGGAAATCTTCGATGGGAATGAACTTTGACTAAGATATTGAAATGAGCTTCCAATAATGACGTTGTGACTATCCAAGCCCAAGTCGATGCAGATTCAGCTACCTTTGAGTTTGAATATCTTCATTTTTCATCAGAGTGTAGCCTTGTTCAAGGCAGGCCTTTTCCTCCCAACCGTGATCTTCGTCAAACTGGCGATTCTGTTATATTGCCGGTATTAAAGATGGTGTTCGGTTTTCAGAAATATTATTGTACCAAAAGTAAAATTCTTGCACAGAAGTGAAATTCTGTTCTACTGCCAGCGTTGATCAAAAGTGAAATTCCGTCCTACTGCCAGCATTGATCAAAAGTGGTATTCGACTGCCGTCTATGTGCCCGACTACAATTCATCGGTGTGTTTACGTACAGCCTTCAGGTTCCTGAAGGGATTGGAACCTAGGTGTTTCCTTGCCTCCTTCATGAGTGCCTTTTCCATGCAACCAGTCTCCTTTGGTTTTAAATGTGTTGTACAAATGCATCTTGTTTGCACACTGTTATTGGGTTTGGTGCTGCCATCTATATTCACCAACTAGAATCTTTGCTGCTCAAATGATAATTATTGTTATAGTAAGAGCTGCGACTGAGAATCTGATCGGCATTTTAATCATTTTATCTGTGGTGAATTCCTTTTGATACGGACAGCTTCATTTTCCTTTTTTTGTACCTTTGAGAATAATAATTTTGATACATGTACCAATTGGGAGTTTACATTTTACCATTTAGAGTTTGCTCTTATTATTCTGAATTTTAATCATTTGTAATTTTATCATTCACAATTTGTGTTTGTTTTTATTAATATGAGATATTCATTAAGCATTTTTAGTGGTGGACAGCTCAGGCAGACCAAACTCTGGTCTTCAAACCAGAGTGGAATCTGAACCTGGGAATTATATTAATAACTGGGATTTAATTTGATAACTGGGTCCTGAATTTAAATTTAATTGATCTTAAAATAAAATGCAATGTACTAACTTTAATTTTCCACTATACGATACTTTAAATTTAGCAAATTGGAAGGTGTTTAAATTTTATAACTTTTGTTTGTTTTTGAAAGTGTTAATAAAACAAGTTTTAGTTTAACATATAAATGAGTTGAGTTTCTTTGTTGGCTGTGCTCTATTTAATTCTGGGTTAAAGGTAAGTGAAGTTTTAGAGAATTTGTTGATTGTTGATGATATTTATAAAAGGTAAACAACCAAGAAATATGCACAGGCCAAACATTAGGAAATGCAATTGTAAAAAGAAACATTATTAAAATAAGTTAAACTCTCTAATATTGAAGTGTAATGAGCAATGTAATAGTAAAAAGAAACCTCTATTATCTTAATTAGAAAAAGAAACCTTTATTAACTTATATTAAAAGAAAAATAAATCTTTAGTAAAATAAAATATAAGAAAAATAAATAAAATAAAGCTCTTTTTTTCATCATAACATTTGGTGCCGTTCACCTTTTTGGTTCTGTCTGAGTTGTCCACGGTAGTTTTATATGGGCTGTCCACCCATAATTTTAACAAAATTTTTATTTACATTTTATTACCTTTATATATGTGATAAGTTTTTGTGTATTTTATATTGGTAGTGTGGAGGTTGGCACCTGATCTGGGGAAAATTTACTTGGTTAAGAAAATTTTTTTTCTGTTTGGGGAGTGTTAAAATTGTTTGAAATTTTAAGGGTTTTATTTCACCTAGTATTTTTCTTTTGTGCGTAAGTAACAATGTGTAAAGGTAATTTGTTTTTTATGAGTAAATGTTAAGTTTTCATTTTCATCTAGTATTTTTCAAGTGAAATTAACAGTGTCTTGATTTTTTTTACTTGATGCATAGGTAATTTATTTTAATAAGAGTAAATTTTAAGGTTTCTGTTTCATCTAGTATTATTCTTTTGTTTGTGAAAGTAACAACCTGTTGTTTTGAGGTAATTTGTTTCTTATTAAGAGTGATTTTAGTTAAAATTATTTAAAATTTTAAAGTTTCCGTTACATCTAGAAATTTTTTTTGTGAAATTAATGTATTGTGTAAAGGTATGGTTATCGGGGGTATTCAGTGGGAAAATCATTTAGGCATTAGGTATGCCTTGACCTGAAATAGTCTAAATTTACCCTCAGCTCCATTGAGCTGTAAAGGAATTTTCACATTGGATGCAACTGTGGCTTGCCTTTTGCTAGGTACTTTGAAGGTTTAAATTTTTTTTTATGATAAGTTGTAATCATGATTTAGGGGGATTGTTTCAGAATTCGGGTTCAGGTAAAATTTTTACACTCATTTGGAGTAGTAACAAAATTATTAAACTGAATCACATACTTTTGAGAAGGTTCTCGTTTAGTTATGAAATAACTTGGTTTGATAGGAGCTAAAAAATTTTTTGTGGAATGTTTTAATTGATTTTTGGTGTTTTGCCCCAGTTTGGTTTGGGAAAAATTTTAATGGGAATTTACGTACTAAATTTTTGGTTCTCCTCTGAGACTTTGTTTACAAATTTTTGATCTATTGGCTCTTAGTGATTTTCAAATGGGTGGCTGATAAGTTAGTTGTTTGTTATGGGGAGTCTGGGAATTTCAGGTACATTAGGGAAGCCTTGCTGAAAGCTAAACATTTCCTTCTCACCTTTTTAGTGTGGTAAACAAAAAATTTCCATCTGCCCATGGCTGCTACTTCACTTAGGTGCTTTGATGCTTCACATTTCAAGGTGTTCAGTGGGGAATGCACCTTTTCCTTTATGGAAAAATTACTTGCCCACCACTGTCAGATTAAAGGATTCACGACCCTTTAACCACTGTCAGATTTTTTTTTGTTTTTGTATTGATGATAAGGAATAAAGGTTGCAAAGAGATATATGAATAATAAAGGTTTCAAAGAGATATAGAGAGTAATGAATAGAAAAGGTTGCAACGAGAGATAAGAGAATGCTGAGTATAGCAAAGACGCGATTATTATTTTTAAACGATGCATAATGTCGTTTTGAGTGTATTTTATTGTGTAAATGATCTAAAAGCCAAAGAGATCTGCGTATAGTCCTACTTGTTAGGAAATTTTTGATTTTTATGGGGGGGTAAATATTCCACAGGAAGATTTCTTACTTTTTGCATATTTGTATTGAACTTCTGTTCCACTGTTGTTTATCTTTTCCAGCGGTAAAATTTTTGTTTTCGAGACCTTTAATAGTTTCATGTAGGGAGGTGTACTGCAACAGCACTACAATAGTTCTGTTAGGATTTCGCTGGCTCGAATCCTTCAGCTTTTAAAAGTTAATTTTCCTCATTTATTTGCTTGTTGGGTACTTCACCTTATTTGTTCTATTTGCTAAATTTTGAACTCTTTTACGTTTATTTCGGAACTGCGCATTCCAGCCTGTTTGGATTTAGAGCGTGATGGTGGGACATGTGTTCTTTAACGTAAATTTTATAGAATGGTTAGTGATATGAAACTCAATTTTTTTTTCTTCTGTGCTGCTTACTAGTTGCACATGTCACCGGCAAATCTAGTCGAAATTATTTAAATGAGAAATAGATATTATATTTATAATTTACAGTTGAATGAATTTTATAATTTGTAGAAAATGAATAAGAAAAGTTATGTTTGGATGAAACGGATACTAAATTTTGGGTTTCTTTTATGAAGTGATTGAGGTTAACTTTATTTAGATTTCAGTAATTCATATTCAGAATTTTTAACTACTCGAAGTTTTCCAATTAATTTAAATTTTAAGTCAAGTTATATAATTTTTTTTTGGATGTAGTTTAGTAAATAATCGTTGGGTTTATTCTTTTGTTTGGAAAAAAGGGAGTGCACCTGTTCTTAGAAAAGATGATTAGAAATGTTTTATTATTTTGGGGAAGTATTTATTTAATTATTAGGCTCCAAGAAAATTAGGGGAGTCTGCGCTGGTATATAGGAGTTCTGGTTCACTACAGTTTGGTTCAGTTTGAGTATTCCACAAGCAGTTATGGTAGTTTTCCTTGTGGCAGAGATGAGTTATTGTATTTATATGTAACTAGGGGATTGGAACATTCATTATACCAGGCATCAGTTGAGGATTCTTTCACAAGGAAAGACAGGGAAGTATGATTTATATTAATATGTAGTAGGTAGCAGACCCCAGAGTAGTGTTGGTAGTGCAGCCTGAAAGTTGGCGCACTGGGTATAAGATATGGTATTCCCTGAGATGGGCAGTTTTCCTCGGAAAGGGTTTATTTAGTGTATTTTTTTTTCTGTAACATTGCTCTGGTACTACGTTACACTAAGAGAGTTTGAAATGTTTAAGGGTTTTCTTCTTTGGGGGAATGAGTTTAAAAATTTTCTTTGGTGAACAGTGTACTTCCCGGTTTTAAGGTACGATGATTTAAATTTTAGTGTACTGAAGACAGCAGTTTTTTGTGAAATTTCTGTTTTGTTGCGAAAGTTCAGTATTTTTTGGTTTAAACAATTTTAAGGGTATGATTTGAAATTTTTTAGATACAAGATAGCAGTTTTTTTTTTTATGAGGAAATTTTTTTTTCTTTCGAAAGTTTAGTTTGATATGTTCAGTAATTTTATTTAAAGTTGAGGTTTAAATGAATTTTTTTTTTCTTACAGGATGTTTTCCCTGTTGATAAATTTGACTTGCATCTTATTGAGTCTCAAATTTGGATAGAAATTTTTTTGGGGGAAAAGTCCTTGACATTTACTGTGAGGTTTAATATTACATGGAATTTGTTTTTATAAGGTTTACAGTATTATTTTTTTTTACTTTTCATGGTACTTAAGTTTAGAATGGTTTTATTCCAGATCAGTGTGCCTTCCTTGAGTAACAATAGGGTTTGCCAACATTTTCAACATGTGATCCCAGGAGTCGTCAGGCAAGCGAGCATTTACCGTCTGGTTTCAGATTCACCCCGTTCGGGGAGAGTTTTTCTTTTTGGCTGTTTTGGGGCTTTTATTTAAAAAATTTTATTCTAAAATTTTTTTTCCCGAGGCGTAATGGTATTTGTTGTGCCTAGATTCAGAGATTTTCATTATCTAAGGTTTTTAAGGTTCAAAATTCATGATTTTCCCCCTTCCCTTCAAAATTCAAAATTAATTTATGGTTATTGAATATTTCGACGATTTATCTCGTATTAACTTTTATTTATTATCCCTTTCATACATTTTTATATTCCAAATTACGCACGCGAAGTATCTACAAACGCTAAAAGTATTCATAGAATCCTTTACTTATTCGCCTGTGCCCCTGTAATTTTCCTTTTCGGCCTTACGCTTTCACTTTCGAACAGCAATTATATTCCTCTGAAAGCGAAAAGTAACGCTCCTTTTTGACCATTTCATTGCTTATCGGCTGAGTTGATGCTTTTTCCAGATGTTTTGGGGTGCCTAAAATTCCGTAGGGTTAGCGCAACAGAGCAATGAACTTTGGCGGGAAAACGTGGTAGCTAGCTTGGCAGCATTTTCGTGCCGCGCGGTTCGTTGCGAAGTGTTCCTTTTTTTAATTTCCCGGGGTATGTGAGGCGCTCTGTGTGCGGCGCAAGTTTTTCACTCGCCAAGATTGGCGTCTCCTGGGAAGCGAAAATTTGGTTGGCAAGGAGTTCGATTCTGATCAGCGGAGCAGAGAGGTTGAAGGATTTTTAAGTCCCGCGTCCAGGGCTCATGATGAGCTCCTGGGACGCTCACCGAAAGGGTGTTTTGGAGATCATGGTCAATCCTCACGTAAGCTTAGTTTCTTTGAATGGCTTGAATAAATTCCGATACAACGGAAATCTTCGATGGGAATGAACTTTGACTAAGATATTGAAATGAGCTTCCAATAATGACGTTGTGACTATCCAAGCCCAAGTCGATGCAGATTCAGCTACCTTTGAGTTTGAATATCTTCATTTTTCATCAGAGTGTAGCCTTGTTCAAGGCAGGCCTTTTCCTCCCAACCGTGATCTTCGTCAAACTGGCGATTCTGTTATATTGCCGGTATTAAAGATGGTGTTCGGTTTTCAGAAATATTATTGTACCAAAAGTAAAATTCTTGCACAGAAGTGAAATTCTGTTCTACTGCCAGCGTTGATCAAAAGTGAAATTCCGTCCTACTGCCAGCATTGATCAAAAGTGGTATTCGACTGCCGTCTATGTGCCCGACTACAATTCATCGGTGTGTTTACGTACAGCCTTCAGGTTCCTGAAGGGATTGGAACCTAGGTGTTTCCTTGCCTCCTTCATGAGTGCCTTTTCCATGCAACCAGTCTCCTTTGGTTTTAAATGTGTTGTACAAATGCATCTTGTTTGCACACTGTTATTGGGTTTGGTGCTGCCATCTATATTCACCAACTAGAATCTTTGCTGCTCAAATGATAATTATTGTTATAGTAAGAGCTGCGACTGAGAATCTGATCGGCATTTTAATCATTTTATCTGTGGTGAATTCCTTTTGATACGGACAGCTTCATTTTCCTTTTTTTGTACCTTTGAGAATAATAATTTTGATACATGTACCAATTGGGAGTTTACATTTTACCATTTAGAGTTTGCTCTTATTATTCTGAATTTTAATCATTTGTAATTTTATCATTCACAATTTGTGTTTGTTTTTATTAATATGAGATATTCATTAAGCATTTTTAGTGGTGGACAGCTCAGGCAGACCAAACTCTGGTCTTCAGACCAGAGTGGAATCTGAACCTGGGAATTATATTAATAACTGGGATTTAATTTGATAACTGGGTCCTGAATTTAAATTTAATTGATCTTAAAATAAAATGCAATGTACTAACTTTAATTTTCCACTATACGATACTTTAAATTTAGCAAATTGGAAGGTGTTTAAATTTTATAACTTTTGTTTGTTTTTGAAAGTGTTAATAAAACAAGTTTTAGTTTAACATATAAATGAGTTGAGTTTCTTTGTTGGCTGTGCTCTATTTAATTCTGGGTTAAAGGTAAGTGAAGTTTTAGAGAATTTGTTGATTGTTGATGATATTTATAAAAGGTAAACAACCAAGAAATATGCACAGGCCAAACATTAGGAAATGCAATTATAAAAAGAAACATTATTAAAATAAGTTAAACTCTCTAATATTGAAGTGTAATGAGCAATGTAATAGTAAAAAGAAACCTCTATTATCTTAATTAGAAAAAGAAACCTTTATTAACTTATATTAAAAGAAAAATAAATCTTTAGTAAAATAAAATATAAGAAAAATAAATAAAATAAAGCTCTTTTTTTCATCATAACAAGTGTTATGTATTGCCAAGTGCAAATTTATGGTATGAAAACTTAAAAAGCATAAATTTATATTTCTGATAAAATTCGAAACACATTAATTTTCAAAGTTCAATGTTTTTGCATCTAAAAAATAGCACAGGAAGTAAAATTTAAATGTTAAATGCTATCTTCAAAATTATCAAAACTTCTTGAATACATAGGTTTAAAGCTAATAAACGTTCTTGCTTATTAAACTCATTTGCACCCATACATAAATTATGTTTGTTACATAATAACAGTGCTCATATATACAGACAATGCTCATATTTTAGTTATTAGTTTTGTAAATAAATGCATAATTTCAAGTAAATTGCAAACATTTTAAAATTACAGTTTCAGAGGTCACATACAAACAAAAATGTGAATAAAATGTTATTCAGAGATTAGAAAAATTTAGGAACAATATATAATAATTTCAAATCAAACTTTTACTATAATAGAGCAATTTCTATAACAGGTTCAGCAATAAAATAGCATATCTGGTATAATAAACAGATCAGCTGAAATATTGCAGTACACATTAATTTCTTATAAAAGTGCTGCAAATCTGTACATTTAACATAATTCCAGAAGCGTTCAATATTGTGAATATAAATATCATGAATATGTCGTGGGTCAGTTTGTGATTATGCAACAAAATATAAATGAAAAATATACAAGACATACCTGTTTAAATGTGTATTCCAAATGCTCATCTTAAAACTTTTAATAAATAAAATATTACTTCAATAAACGAAGCAAAATTAGCTTAATTCTTCATACCATGTTGGCAAACTTATTGAATACTCTACTTCCAGGAAAGAAATATAAAGAATTCCATCTTAAATAGTATAAATTCATCTGAAAGTATTGAAAGATGCAGAAATTTTCACATTCTTGTTTGGCCATGTTGCTTGTAGATTTCACTCCATAAACCAGCTGCGCCAACCTATTTTCTACACGCCTCCTCTCCACTACTCATCGCTGATTGGCTGGCTGTTGAAAAATTGCCTCAAATGAACAACTTTTTCTATTCAGTTCAGAAAAAGTTTTTCAGAGTTGTCCCAACTTTTCATGCTTATCACACACGCGTTTTCTCCCAACTCGGGGTAAAAATTGTTCAAAAAGTTGATTGTCCAAAAAATTGCCTGAAAAGTTCTTGAAAGTGATATGGCTTTAAAAGTACCAAAGTATCAAATGACGCCTTGTATATTGTGGCTAATGAAGTATTTATGTTTTTAGATAATTCAGACACCGGTTTCAGTGAATTTTATATATATCTTATAAATATGTTTCTATCATGTATGTTTTATTCTGTTTTTCAAAACTGTTGATGTTTTTGATCATATTGCATTCATGAAAGTATTTTAGTTATTGTTAATGATAAAATATTTATTGTTTCTTTCCTTGTTAGAAAAACCCCCATATACCAACTTTGAACTTCAGTTATAGATATTTTGAAATTAATGATGATGAAGATAAAATATGGTGGTTTGAAGGTGGTACAGACTTGACACCTTACATACTTAATGTGGGTGACTGTCAGCATTTCCACAAGGTTTTAAAATCCTGCTGTGATTCGTATGATAAATCTTCTTACAGGACATTTAAAAAATACTGCGATGAATATTTTTACCTTGAACATCGAGGTACATATGTGTACGTTTTTCTATAAATGTATATTTGATTGAATTGAAATGTAATTTAAAATTGTTAATTGTGTTAAAGTTTTGCAAGTACTTTTATTTTAATTTTATTTTGACGGAAATCTGTTACAATAGAAAATAATGTATGATCTATTTTATAAAATTGAAGAAGATATTTAAATAGGTACAGGTATTTGAGTATTATACTGACATCTAAATGTTTATAGACAAAGCAAATGCTACTTGTCATTTCTGATACATGGTACTTTATTTGACGTCCTAATTTGCTTATTCATTTGTATAAAAATTTTAAACATAAATAAAACATTTTTTTGAATTTAAATGTTTGAATTTTAAAAAAGCCTTTTAAAATTTAAACTAATAAAAAGTAAACAAAACTCTTTTGAATTTAAAATTGTTGAAAGTAAACAAGTATTTTTTTTAAATTTAACTTATAAAGTAAACAAAAAATGAAAAAAATTATTATGATGTAGTAAAGTATTTATTATTATTTCAATCTGTTTTAATATGTATTTTTATCATTTTAGTTTTCTTTTTTTATTAACACTTTACAACAAAGTTGAAAAGTGTTTATGACTTTGTTCATTCTGTCTGTCTGTCTGTCTGTCTGTCTGTCTGTCCATTAGCACGATAACTGCCGTAAAAATGACTTAATCAAAATGAAATTTTAGTATGTTGTTCAGACGGTCTATAGGACCTATGGGAATATAAATGAATAATATCACCCAATTAGTTTTGGATTGAACCCGGGTTGAAAAAATGGAATACATTGAGCCCTATGGGACCTAATTTTTCAAGCATTTTTTAAGCGGATTTAAAATTCACAAATTGCTTCGAAAATTTTAGGCAATATTCAAATTGTTCCATAAAATATATAAAAAAAAAATCAGCGAAATATATTCAGTTGTTTTTTAAATAAAAATTAAAATAATAATAACACCTCTTATATTAAGCGATCACGTGTCCATGATATGAAACGATCACATGACCCACTTCAAAATGATATATGGCATCCATCTTGTGTCAAAATCGTGATTTTTAAAGTTCTTTTTAATTCATATTGAGTGTTGTATCCGTCCTAAAATTACTTTATTTTTGCCTAAATTCTGTGCATCTACATACTGAAACAACGGAATGACAATATATTTCAGTTTAAATGCTCTTCCAAATTTGATTATTTCTACTATTAAGCCTATTTCTCACCTATGTAAAATGTAAACAGCAAAATATGTAGAATGAGTTGTATTAGAATCGCTGTAATTCTTTAACACAAAATCATTTAGTCCATGGAGTCTGCTTAGCTGATATGAATTCATTGATTTTAGAAAGAGAAGGACGATATTTTTCGATAAAGTTTTACGCATAGAGTTTACTTATTTGCAGCTCAATGGTCTTAATTTTTAAATAAAATAAATTGTTATAGTATTGTGATGAATGACATGAATGGGGGAATTATTTATGAATGAAATGTTGCTTTTATAGAGAGAGCCAGGCGTGTTATTTTTTTATGACGTCATTTGAATGGATTTCAGTTGTTTTCGATGAAGTTTTCAAATATAATAAATTATCGTAGTATTATGATAATTCTAAAATTATTACCGAGGAATGTATAACATTTAAGAGATGTTTAAACCAGGCAATTTATACTTTAATGCCGTCATTTGAATGAAGTTAATTTTTTTCGATGAAGGTTTAAGGTTTCAAATATAATAAATTAATGTAGTATTGTGATAAGTTTTAAAATATTACCGAGGAATGTATTGTATTTTAGGCATGTTTAAATAAAATTGCATTGAAGTTGGAAAGTGTTTCATAATCAATGCTTTAAGCATGATTGATCTTTCTTGTTACATTTTGTTTTATTACCATTTTATGGCAGCCAATAATTTTAGATTCAGAAAAAAGAATCAAAATGGCAGACATTTTAAACTCATGTTCATGGAAGTCAGTATCATATATAAGTACATAAAATTCTTTAATTATTAAGATACTTTCATTATCTAACTTTATAAGTGTGTGATCCAGATAATCTACCTCTTTTGTAAGATCTCATATCACATTTTTGTAAGCATAGAAATGTAAAATTAAAAAATTATTTCACAGCCCACTTAGACTAAGTGGTCTGCAAAGGAATTTAAAATTGTAAGGTCAGTCAAAACTAAATCAAATATTAGTGTTTTACATATTGAATACAGGTGTTTGCTTGATTTGGTATGTAATGATTATATTCCAACTTGAAATGGAGACTTATACCCAATAGTATACTGAGGCTGAAGGATGAGTTTTTGCATTGGACAATATATTTTTATAGCCTGTAGTGAAATATAACTATTTAAATTCTGGACAATGGTTGATGTTTTTAAATTTCTAAAATGTGCTAAAATATCAATTTAAGAAACATTTATAACTGATGTATTGTGTAGAAAAGCAGGAAATGCTGGGAGTAGATGGATAACAAAACTTCTTTTGTGTTTTCAGTGAGTCATAGTGATTTTTCAAAATCTCTTAGTGGACCACAGTCATAAAAGTTTAATGACATTGTTCTAAGATATTAAAATATGTACTTTTGTTGCTAATATATTGATCTTTATTCTAATCCTACCTAAACAGTTTAGCTTACTCAAATAGGTTATTTTATCTGCATCTTTAGGTTTTCCAAAATGTATTATGCAAATGACGTTTGGGTAGATTGACATGCAACACACCGTATATTTATGTTCTAAGAGTTGAGTAGTTACTTTATAATTGATATATAAAGTTTTATCAATCATAAAGTAACTTATTGTATATTTTGCCTTTGCCCTATAGAATAGTATTTCATTTGTACTACATTATTATTTGCAGACAGCTTATAATTAATTATCATTTAAAAAAGTGTTATTTTTTATCAAATACAAAATACTTTATTAAATAGATAAAATACTTAAAACTTGATAAAATGATAAAGGAAAGTTAAGATTAAGTTAGTGATCCAAGTAAAAAAATAAATAAAGTAACACTTGATAAAATTATGTTTGAAGCAGGAAATGTGATATATAGGAGTTTAAAAATGTTAATACTATTTACAGGACACTGTGACCCAATCTAACCAATCTTGATCAAAAATCATTGCCAGAAACTTTTGAGGAAAGTACTAGATATTGATTATTTATTTTAATTTCTTGCTGATGAGAAATTCAACTAAACCTAACTTTGTATACAAAATGGCAGCACATAGGAATGGCATCTAATATTCTTTATGGTCAGTTTATTGGCAACATTTTCAATAACTTTCTGGCTGTTGGAAATACTTATCAGCAGATTTTATGACTATGAACTTTGTCAAGCTCATTGTTTTGAAACTTTCTTGCCAACTGCAAACTTATAAATAGTCACCACAGATGTTTGCAAGTTAGACAGTCCTTGTCTGATATCATGATATTTTGTTAACTTGTATTTCCATATTTAGTAACTTGAATTAGATATTTTTTAGATTTCAGTATTTTAAAACATGGAATTTTATTGATATGAAAAAGTTAAAACTATTTTATAGATAGAATTCCTGGTGTTAAACACTATTTAGAGTAGCAAAGTTAATACATTTTTACAGCAGAAAAAATCTGCTTGTGATTAAGGTTATCAAGCATTATTTTTCTCTTTTATACTTACACAGGAGAGAGACGAGGTATTGGAGGAATTTTCTTTAATAAACTAAATTTTCCAAATAAAGAGGAATGCTTTCAGTTTGTTTCTGTAAGTTGCTTTGTATCAAATCTATTTTTTTTTTATTGCACAAATATACATTTGTTACTACAAATATGAACTTAAATATTTTACTTTTTTTTTAGTTGTGTATGCATAACATCATTCGTAGTTACATACCAATTGTTTCAAAGAACAAAGAGCAGAAATTTTCATTTGATGACAGAGAGTGGCAACTTCTGCAGAGAGGACGGTAATTCTTGTCGTAAAAGTACATTTTAGTTATACTTATGATAAACAAAGGACAATTCACATTTTATTCTTTTTAAATAGTAGTATGTAGTCGTAATGTAAGACATAATATCAATAATTTTTTGCGTGATACGTGTGTCCACCTATGGATTTGAATGATTAGCATTTTATTTCATTTAACTAAGGTACTGCCATTAAGGTACTTGTGTTCTAGGGTGGGCCGAAAAAATTCAAATTTTTTTTTTCAATTCGTAATACCGCGGAAAAGTTGCGAATTCGGGAGACTAAAAAGGGGTAAAAAAAAGAAATAAAATTTGTTAATATCTTCCGTTCGCGCATGTGCACTAAAGTTTGCCGAATTTTGGAAAAATTAACATTTTTACGATAATTTTTAACATTTTTCAATTAGCCTCTTGCCGAATGTAATAGCTCAAATTCTTATGTATTAGAACCATAGAAAATAATGTTTAAATATTATTTAAATCCATCAACATTTTCCTGTCGCGCATTGCCTTGAAAGTTAATGAAATTTTGAAAAAAAATTACATATAAAGGTAGATCACAGTTCACGGGAAAAAAAAATACTAACAACTTACATGCTTATTTTTGTTTTCACTCATTCGTAGCTGAAGGTACTTTGAAATCCGATTCATGGGTGAAGTTAGGCATGGTTGATCGTGACAGCAGAGTCGTTCTGATAAACCCATCCCTAAACTCAGCTCCACAAACTTTTCCTGAGGCTTTTGTCATGAGTTTCACACATCATTCAACTGCCTGTGTGTGAACTGGGAATGTCTTGAATGTTATATCCCAATTAGGGACTGAGTCACTTTGAATATGTGATTTAATCTCATCGTCATTGATATCTTTTAATAAAGGGGGAGAAAATAAATCACAGTCCATCCAGTTCATTATTTCTGAGTAGTCTTGAGCCTTGAAATTGAGTTTTGGCGGCATGAATGTTCTAATAGTTGTCATCGAAGTCCGAGCTCTCTTATGTGCTTTCTATTATTTTGTGTCATAGCTAATATTAAATGTTCTGGATGAGTGAAAAAGCCATTTCGTTCGATCACAGGTTCGACATATCACGTAAATCTTCAGGCAGGTACCTTGAAGATTGTATTGATTGGTACACAAGTTTTGGTCCCTCTGGAAAGTATTTACTTGTTTTAATACTAAACATTGGCATGTATGACTTCAAAATAAATACAACTATTTCTTGAAGTTCAGATGTGGGATTTTCTTCACTTAAGTACAATCTGAGAGTTCGATTTGCTGTTGTCAACCACCTCAAGTGTGACAAGGGACCAGGATCTCGTACAGCCAAATCCTCTTTACAGTTTCCTGACTTAGTCCCCCTAGCTTTTCACCGATTGACCCTCTCAAAGATTTCACACCCTTTGATTTACTATCTAGGTATTGAAACAGATGCCAGAAGGGCAGTTCATGAAATGGAGAAGGAAAACTGCCATTGTAACGGTTTCCCCAAATGCATTTTGATTTGGCGAATCAGACCGTTTTTCCAACCTGTATTTACAGCAGTGCCATCACATCCTATGACAACTAATTTTTCAAGAGAAATACCACGACCAGGCAGATAAGAAATAATAGAAGTGACAATATTTTCAGATTGGAGAAATTGGGGTAACATGACCGATGTAGACTGAACCAGGTTCTTGAATTAGTGAGTAATGCTCTTCCTTTTTACTCTACGGAACCTTTTCAAATGAGCTAGATCTACCACTAACGTGTTGTCCTTCTCCTCCCATCCAAATAGAGACCTTGTAATGGAAATTCGTCAGATTTACTACTACACAATTCAGCCCTAACATTTAGTTTTTATCTTCTTATTTTGTTTTTGTCTATAACATGGGAGATGTCAGAATCGGTAATTAATCTAACATCGTGCAAAACATTTGATGCGATTGCAGCGGTAGCGAACTCCATAACGATCGCACAGTAATGCAGTACATGTTAGCTGAACTCTCATCTGCCCATTATTAGAGGAAACTTTGTTTGGCACTTTAAAATCTGGGCCTTTATCTCTACCTTTACTAGAAGGATTTTGGTCTTCATCGTCAGTTTCGACAACATTTACATTTGAATGTGAGCACGAGGGTTTTAGATGAGATTCGGATTTACCATCCAAAGTTAAATGGCTGTCACGTGATCTCCTTTCCAATGATTTATTAAGTTTCTTTGTTTCAGACACGTCTACCTATCCAATTTTTCCTATTCCGTGTACTTGTAATAAGTAAACACACCTTAGCTCAATAGCAGGTATTTTATTTGATTTTGCACAATCACAGCCGACAGTTATATTGCATTTACATAAATCAGGGGTTTTGTTACAAATGCAATGAACAACAATGGGGCATTTGCAAACTGCTACGTCAAAAAGCAATGAGCATTTTTGCTTAAACTCGTCAATTTTCTGCTTAAACGAATCTTTATTTTTATCCCGTGTATATGATTTTCAACAGTGGTAGGTGGTGGGAGCGTCGTGGTCATCGACCCAAGCGAGTTACGACGAGCGTGAGAATTTATTAGATTTGACAGCTGTTGCGTTAGCGGAAGACCTTAACTGATTTGAACCATTCCTTTTTCTAAATCATTATTGGTTCGAACAAGTTATGTAAGATAAAAAAATATCGTAAAAATATAAATTTTTCCAAATTTCGGCAAATTTTAGTGCACATGCGCGAACGGAAGATATTAACTGATTTTATTTATTTTTTTTTTTACCCCTTTTTGTCTCCTAAATTCACAACTTTTCCGTGGTATTACGACTTGAAAAAAAATTTTGAATTTTTTCGGCCCACCCTATATGAGTTCCACTTCTTTTATTTCTTATCTGGAGTTTCAGTATTCACTTATATTTTGTTAATTTGATCAACAATACCTTTTACTGAGGTTATTAAAAAAATTAAATTGACTACAGCAAACATTTTTGATGTGAAACATCTTAGGATGCAGGGTTTAGAATAAATCATGATAGAAATATGATGGGGATAGAGCAAAATTATATATAGGAAATACCTATATACTCATAAACATCTGCAATATACAGCATTATGCACTTGCTACTTGTATCAACCACTTTCGCCTTGTGGAGATACTGTGATCATTATATCCAGATGTTTCATTGTTCATAACTTTGTTGTTTGTGCTGATTTGGTTAAAAATTGCACTTAATAATCTATAAAAACTGTATAATTTGAAAAAATATATATTATTGTAAATTCACATATATCTTCATTTGAAATATATACAAAAGGAGTAAGGTTTCATACCAATCTGTAAAAAGTAACCTATTTGCTTTTGTTTTTTATAATTGGACAACTGTGCAGAGTATAGATTAGTGTAGCCAAATAGACACATACACATGTGCTTTGTAGTATTTTTGTTTATTAAAACATCTGATGGGCTTAACACTTGACTTTCACTGCAGAATTACAAATGCGGCATGAAAGCATTCTCGATGCAGGCTCAGAGAGCACCAGAAAATAGAAGACAAAGTCTCCCAACTCATGAAGCGATATTCAGAGTTGGCGAATATAGCGATTTTGGGGGCTGAGCTTGGTGACATTGTTCATGAAATTAAGGGAGTTGGTGTGAACATAGCAATTTGGGGGCTGAGCCTGGTGACATTGTTCTTAAAGTTATGGGAGTTGCGAGCATCAGCTAATAATGAGACGAAGTCCCCATGGGGACATGATGCCTGCGGTGAGCTGCAATTACTGAGTGGCAGTCAATGGAGGTCGAAGTCCCGGAGTTTTGCGAGCTTTAGCGAGCATGGGACACTTAGCCTATCATATGGGCCGTCCGTCCGGATTGAAAAAGGAGCTGATAAATGTCAGTTATCTCTGGGACTGTTAGTTAACTCTAGGGTTGGTAAATGTCAGTTAACAAGCGACAGTCCCCAACG
Source organism: Amaurobius ferox (assembly GCA_951213105.1). Lineage (NCBI taxonomy): Eukaryota > Metazoa > Arthropoda > Arachnida > Araneae > Amaurobiidae > Amaurobius > Amaurobius ferox. The sequence goes on from OX578136.1 coordinate 102,489,872, forward strand.
GATGCATTATGCCTGCATAGCAGGCAGCACAAAAATGCTCGCAAAGTGAGCCTAGTGAGCATCTGTGAGTAGGAAGTGAAGCCTCCTGACTCGCGAATCCAGTTACTGGGGAGAGTGAGCTATATCCAATAGAGGGCAGAACCCTGGGGTTCTGCAAGCATCAGTGAGTGTCAGGGATTAGGAGGCGAAGTTTCCTGACTTGTGAATCAAGTTATGGAGTTAATGAACAGCAACCAATGGAGACCGGAGCCCCGGGATTCTTCGAGCGTTAGCGAGCATGGGACACACAGGCAGTCATATGTGCCATCCAGATTGGAAGAGCTAGCGAAGTGAGTTCTAGAGCTGCTGAATGTTAGTTAACAAGGATGGTACCATTTGCATATTACGCCTGTGTAACAGGCGGCACAAAAGTGCTCATGAAGTGAGTTACGAGGGTTGGCAAGCATAGCGAGCAGGGGGCGGAGCCCTCTAGTTAATTAAAAAATAAAATTAAAACACAGTATAAAAAATTAATGGTATCAACCAGTTTTGAAAGACAAAAATGGCTTGTTTCTTCAGGATAAAAAGACAAGCAACTATACCAATACAGGTAAGCAGGCATCTGTCATGAATGCTTGCTTACTTTCATTGGCATGATTCTTTAAATGAAGACTTCACATTTTACCTCATTTTATAGCAATTTGAGCAATTTTTTTTTAATTTCATATTTATTATTGCTTTACTATATTAGTTCATACCTGCCAACTTTTACGCATTATGCGTAAAATTTACGCATTTTAACTGCTCTTTACGCTTTTACGCATATATTGCTATATTTTACGCATTTCCGCATTTATTTGAATTTTTTAACATTACTGGGAAATCAATCTCTGGCGAAATTCTCCGGCTTTTTTTATTTGAAATTTATCAATTAACCAGACATGGTGTAATTAATCGGAAACGCCGATTTTTCGCCTTTTTTAGCACTTATTTCTACCATTCCCGGGATCGTAGCAAATTCATAATAAAATACAGGGTAATTCTAATCAAATTAATGGAGATTTACTGCCGCGTGTAATGTAAATGAAGATCTCGATCGCTTATTTTATGAAAGTAATAAATATACTTCTTAAAGATTGTCTAATTCAGCATAAATCGCTAAAATGTTATTTTGTTCATTAATTTCGCATAAACACTGCGATTGCGCAATTCAAGTTTATTCTTATGAATCGCCGAGAGTACAAAAGTATCTTTTTCCATCTATCTCAATCTTCTAAATATTGCATTTTTGTTCGAATAAACTAGCTTATTTTCATATTCTAATTAATTATTATGGTTAATTTCTTAATTATTTTCGCATAAACAGTGCGATTACGCAATTCAGTTACTTCGCGTGAATTGCCGAGAGTACGTTAGCATCTTTTTCCATCCATCTCCATCATTTAAATGTTGCATATTAGATCGACTAAACTAGCATATTTTCATATTATGGCTAATTATTAAGGTTAATTTTTTAATTATATTTGCATAATACAAATTTTTCTATTTTGAAAAATCGGTATGAACTCTGAAGGGATATTTTCCAAAAAGTGGTATTAAAGCAATGATTTAGGCAAATAAAAAGGAAACCATTTTTGCAGGAATATAATTCAGTGCTATATATTTTTATTATTATTATTAAAGATCAATATTTGTTACTCTCTTTAGTAAAAACCTGTGTTTTACCAAACATAAATATTTGTTTTCATTGTAAAGTAATTTTCACCGGATAAAACTTTTATTTTTGTTTTATAATTTATTGTCCTGAAATTTTATAAAATTGGTGTCCTGAATTTTCATATTCTACCAGTACTAAGTCTGATATATTTAATGCAGTATTTTTTTAATGCAAGTACTTGTACATAGTTAAATTCATTAGAAATGTCGTTTGCGCGTGTAGTTTAAAAAAAATCATTATAAATGTCATTCAAGCAAAATTTTACACATTCCAATTTTCCCAGGTTGGCAGGTATGTTAGTTATTATTTTACTATATTTATTATATAGTTTTTAATGCATATATATGTAATATATGCATTAAAAACTGGGAGGAGCCTTTTACTATTGAATAGTAGCTTTAATTTAAATAATTTCACTGTATATATATATATTTTAATTTTTGAATAAACTTAATAATTAAATTAGTTTTATTTATTAATTCTATTTAATCTTATAAAATATTCACCTTTTTCAATTTGTAAACTGGTTTACAAATTGAAATTTTATTTAATATTGAATGTTTATTTAATATACACTCAAACCTATTTTTGTGCGATGGATAGGGACTGCATAAAAGAAAACGCATACAAAAAAATCGCACAAAACTTCACGAGTAGCTATAAAAAATAGTTTTCGCAGCACAATTAAAAAGAATTTTTTTTATGCGGTGATTAGGGACCTCATAAAAAAAGTCTCACATAGAAAATAACTCAAAACCTTACGAAATAACTAGGAATTGCTTTTTTAAACGAAATCAAGACATAAGGCTTGGCAGCTACTTGGAATCTCGCCAAACCTTTTGGAATCTGCGAACATTTTTAAATATTTTATTTACATATGTACTTATTTTACACATACAAAACTTTTCAAAACGTATAACCATTATCCTTCGTAGTCTGACAATACACGAACTTTCTTGTGGTAAACTGGTTCAAAATCGTTTTATTTCCTTCAATGTTTATTTACGATCAATGCATTTTTGCTTTGCTATGCAAGAATTCCATCGCAATATGCTATTGCACATTTCATTTATTTACATGGGAATTCTTGTGCATTCAACAATTAAATTATGCGATTATAGAATTCAATACATATGTAATGTAATTGGCTGACGCAATACTTATGTAATGTGATGAAATACATATCAAAAATCGAGAAAACTAAATGACCGATCAAACCTACTAATTTTTTTTTTATTGATAACTTTGTTAATTATGTTCCAATTTGATTGAAATTTTCATATACCGCACAAAAAAAATCACACAATAAAAAAAAATTGCACAAAAACAGGTTTGAGTGTATAAAATATATTTTGAGCTTTTCTAAAAATGTAATTTTCACTTATAATTACTTTTCTAGTTAATTTGTTTAAATATTTGTATATTGTCAGATCTGTGGAATTTAATTTTATCTGTGATAAAGGAATAGAACTCGCATTGTTGACACCTGGCGTTCAATATGAAAATATTTTAATATTTCTACCCCCAGAAGTTGTAAGTAGTGGTAGTATATACTTTGTTTTCAATATACAATTGTGATTGAAATATATTTTTAATATATCTATTTTTTGTGTGTGACTTATTATTGTTGCTATGATTTTTGATAATGATTTTATTAAAGATATAGCTACATTTTAATTAAAAAGACTGCATATTGCGAATTTTTATATTTCAAAGCATATTTTTATATTTTTATGTAATGAAATGTTTTATATTTTTCAAAACATGCATTTTCCAAACCAGGAATAATAATGGGTAATTTTTGTAAATTTATCCTTATTTTAAAATTGATATTCTATTATGCACTAAATTTTTAAAGCAATCTTATTAAATAAAAATAAATAATAATTAGCTAATGCACTATGTCATGCTAAAGAAAGAAAGAAAAAGTTAAAAAATAGCTAAAATATATTTTTGATATATATATATATTTTTTGTGCGTGACTTATTATTGTTACTATGGTTTTTGATAATGATTTTATCAAAAACAGATATAGCTACATTTTAATTAAAAAGACTGCATATTGTGAATTTTTATATTTAAAAGCATATTTTTATATTTTTATGTAATGAAATGTTTTTTATTTTCCAAAACAGGAATAATAATAGGTAATTTTTGTAATTTTATCCTTATTTTAAAATTGATACTCTATTATGCACTAAATTTTTAAAGCAATCTTATCAAATAAAAATAAATAATAATAATTAGCTAATGCACTATGTCATGCTAAAGAAAGAAAGAAAGAAAAAGTTAAAAAATCATACAAACACATTTCTAATAAAAATTATCAAAATATTTTCTACCTCTTTAACAGAGAAACAAATTTAGGAATGTTCTAAAATATATTTTTATAAGTACACTTTAATTTGTTTAAATATATTTAAAATTTTATTTTAATTGTTGTTCAAATCAATAGTTTTGACACATGTTTACTAAGTGTTATTATAGTATATGATTATGCTGATAAGTACTGTTTTTAACACTTTACAACAAAGTTGAAAAGTGTTTATGACTTTGTTCATTCTGTCTGTCTGTCTGTCTGTCTGTCTGTCCGTTAGCACGATAACTGCCGTAAAAATGACTTTATCAAAATGAAATTTTAGTATGTTGTTCAGACGGTCTGTAGGACCTATGAGAATATAAATAAATAATATCACCCAATTAGTTTTTTATTGAACCCGGGTTGAAAAAATGAAATACATTGAACCCTATGGGACCTAATTTTTCAAACATTTTTTAAGTAAATTTAAAATTCACGAATTGCTTCGAAATTTTTAGGAAATATTCACATTATCCCATAGAATATATATAAAAAAATTCAGTATAATATGTTAAGTAGTTTTTTAATTAAAAATTATTTTAATATAGGAAAAAAACAAATTCAATTAAATTCTGACTTTGGGATAAATTCCAGAAAGAAAAGAGAGATATATTATATAATAAATATCTTTCCATTTGTTTAAACGTTTTGCATATGGGAGGGGCTTCACATTTAAAAATAAATTTGGTAGATAACAATTTTTCATTTTTTTTAAAATTTTATATAACTCTTCATGATAAATTTATTTGATGGCATTTTTAATGCACTTTCCTACGTCCTAGACAGTTAAAATTTGGTACACAGCTTAAATTTGTTGAACATTTTATTCGACAAAAATTTTATGGATCTTTAAATATAGATCATATATTTTTTTCGAAATGGCCTGAAAATAATCCCCGTTCACTTCTATAAATCATTGTTGTAATATTGTTAAAAATTCTGATGTGGACAGCACATGTCTTTCCCTGCAGACTCATATTCGTTCTCTTTATTCAATAATAATTTGAGTTTATCTGCACAAAATAACAACCATAAGTATTTTAAATGACATTGAATTTACACGTTAAACTTAGATTTGGTTCTTATTTGATAGCTGGACTTATTGTCAAAGGTGGCGTAGCGAAAACGCGAAAAAACTAGAATATCTCAACGGCTAGTCCTAGAGTAATGGGGTTAGTCTTATTATTTTTTTTGTCAAAAAACACCTACAAAATAGGAATTTAATTGATATAATTGAGCACACGTAGTCTTTTATTTTTATATATAACGATTTTTGCGGGCCATTTCGCAAAAATAGCCCGTTCCTTTTTCCCGAATCCTACTAGAATGACCTACAAATGATTTATATACAAAATTTTGTTAAATTTGGTATATAAATCACTTGTAGGTTATTGAAATATTATACACCAAATTTTGTTAAATTTGTTCCATTAGTTTTTAGCTAGAGTGTATAAAGGGAATTTCTGCCGGCCATTTCGCAAAGAAGGCAGATTCTTTTATTACGAATCCTACTATAATCTAATGAACATCAGGATTTCCCTCAAAAAACATACCTACCAAATTGTATGAAATTCGGTCCATTAGTTTTTCAATTAGAGTGGATGTAATATCCACACAGACACACAGAAACATACACACATACACCCTTACACACACAGACGTCTTCCTAAAAATAGATTTTTCGTGTTCTAGAAGTCCCAAAACGTGTAGATCCTTTGAAAATTCGTGTTCCGATCTTCGGCACGATTCCAATACTTTGAGTACATACACATACACACATATATTATCTGTGTATTATCTGTGTATCTAAATTCCATGACTATGCAATTACAATAGTTGTGATTTTAAATGATCCCTAAACTTTTATTATTTTTTCAACGAAGCCTAATTTAGCCATATGCGGAATGCAAATATCTCAAGCGATTGTAAGATGAATTACATAAGAATGGCTGAATTTTTTTCACACAAAATTATTTAGCTCTGGAGTCTGGAATACAAGTTATATGAATGAAATATTCATTGATTTTGCATAAAGAATCAGATGATTTATATTTCGATACAGTTTTAAATATTTAAGTATAATAAATTACTGTAGTACTGTGATAATGTAAAAGATATCACCACTGAATGTATCACATTTTAGAAATTTTTAAATGAAATTACATTTCAGTTGGAAAGTGTTTCATAATCAATGCTTATGCATGATTAATTTTTCTTGTTTTTATTTTGCTTTAATTTACTTAAATTACTAATGTTAATGATTCAAATTTTGTGTACAAACAACCTCTAAATCATTTAGTTTTAATAAATATTTGCAAGTAAGAACTTTTGGCTTCAACTGTGACTCATAATTTTGATATTAGTTACAGTCATAATCAAAAATTAATACAAGTTTACTATACACTAAATTTATGTTGTATGTAATTGTTGACAAATTTTAAGTTAAGTATTCCATTTTTTGAGTATATTGATTTCATAGTAAACTAGTAAACTAATAGATATGTGCAGTGTTGCTGATAATTTAAAGTGTATGCAAATTCTAATGACATTGATTTTGTTTTTCAAACTGTTTTCTTAAAAATTTCATTCTTCTATAAAAATAAAGTATAAGAATTTCTGTTCTTGCTACGTAAAATTATTTTTGCATACCAAATCTAAAAAAATAAAACATCTTGCTCCCATTTATAAGCCTACGTATAAGAAAATATGAAGTTTTATTTGGTTACAATAATTAGTTAAAGATAAATTGATATATATGAATTAAAAATTAAAGAAAAAACATTGGTCAAACTAAAATAGGCGATTTAAGGAATAAAAGATAATATTTCCCATAATCATATTATATCCAGTAGCAGCAGTTAATAAAATTCAAAATATAATACTGTGTTTTTATGAAATTTATTTTTCTACCAATTTCGTTATTTAGATATTCAGGTAATTGAAATTAAAATTGCCTGTCTTATCAACTCATTTAAATAATAAACTTTCTTTTACAGAATAAAAACAATTTAATTTTCTTACTAAGCAACACAATATAATTATTTTCAAATAAAGTTTTAGAAAAATCTTCTGCTCAATATTACTTCAATAGAAGGGTTAATTTTGTGTTTTTTATTGATATTTTGATTTTTCTTGGGTCTAGATACCTAAAACATGGACACAGTTTTGCTTGTAGTAAAGAATAATCCCCCCCCCCCCCCCCAGAAAAAAAAACTGTGAATTTGTATATGGAACAGACAAACTTTTTATTTTATATATTATAGATTTATTTATTATATTATACTATATATTATATTATATACTATATATTATATTATATACTATATATTATATTATATACTATATATTATATTATATACTATATATTATATTATATACTATTTATTATATTATACTCTATTTAACTGTTTAATATTTATTTTAGAAGTGGCAATATGACTATATTCCAGAGGAGAATTCAAAGAAATCTGAATTACTTGAAATTCTACGCAATCCTCAAGAGTGGGTTTAATATCAGGCATTTCATTTAATTATTTAGCAACCTATTATAACTTTATTTGTTTTGATTATTATTTTTATAATGTACATTTGAATGTAAAACAAATTTTTTAAAGATTTGTTTTAATTTACTGGAATGCTTTCATTTTTTTTTATTGTATAGAGTTTGAAGTTTAAATAAATATTTTTTGAATAATTGTATATTTTATTTCAACTATTTGGCAATAAAAAACAATTACAAAAATCATATTTTTGAGACATGCCTAATTCATTTCTTAAGTGTTAGTAGGAAGATATGTTAAGTGTAAGTCAGATGGAAGAATTAAAGTATTATTATTTATATTAAATAAAAAAATATTGATATTGTTTTAATTATGATGTGATGAACATCTTTTGGGCTTCTTCAATGTATACTTTTAATTATAGTTTTACCCATTTGATACTAAGTCATAATTTGTGAAGAGTTGAAAATAGTGGTAATATTTTGGAAAACTAAGTGCAATAATCTAATTATCCCCCCCCCCCCTCGATAAATTTCTGAAGTTATTATAAACTATTATATGCTCAGTTATATAGTTGATATTGGACGAACATGTATTTGTCTGTATTATATATTTTATAACTTTTTTTTCGTAGCTTTGAAGTTTAAAAAAATATTGATAAAAAATAAACAGATGTATTTTAATTTGATTATATTAGTATTTTTTTATGGTTCAGAATTTCATTATTTAAGTTGTAAAGTTTGGTGTCGATTGCAGAAAAAACCAGAAAATTAGAAAAAATCATATTCTTAATACTATTTCTATAGTAGAATTAATTTTGTATTTTTATTGATATCTCACTATTCTCTGGGCCTAGAAACTTAAATAAAAACATGGTTTTACTTATTTTAAAGAAAAAACACACAATTAAAACGAAAAAATCTAAAAAAAACTATGATTTGCATAAGGAACAGGTAATTAGATAGACAAACTTTCAATTTTATGTATGTGCTCAAAAGTTACAGCTTGTACCATGGAGTTAGAGAGAAGGAGATAAAATTAATGTGGATGAAAAACTTAAAAATGCTATAATGCTTTGAGAATTATGTCTAAGCATCACTAGTATTAGTGAAATCCTATCTGTTCCCATTTTACACAACAAAAATGGCTTATTATTTAGTATATGTATTTTAAATTGAAGTTTCTTAATTATGAGCTGAAGTAATAAGTTTTCTAGGTGTAGAACAGAGTACAGGATATATGTAGACAAAAATAAACTGAAAAATAAAATAAATTTGATTATATAGTAGTATTTTATTTTGTTTGAGTTCTATTTTATGTTGCACTGTTAATTATTTTATATAAAATTAACAGTTTAGATAAATATTATTTAATCCATTATGAGCCTTTTGCCATAGAAATACTGTGGGCATCTTACCTCAGCACAACCTGAATTATCGTTTCAAGTGGTTTTGATGTTTTCCCAACATGGAGTTTTAACTCCTTTATCTCCATGGCCAATACAAACAAACCAAACAGTTGAGCTGAATAGGGATACTTGTAAACATACCAAATAAAATGTAATGATAAAGTTCACTTACATTTATTATCTACAAAAACAAACTCCATATCTTTTTCTTGCAAATTATCAAGCACCATATCTTGCAACACATTTCTTTTCATCTTAAAATCCACACTGATCAAAACTTTGTACAAAAAAAAAAAAAACCTTTATCTGCAAAGCTTGTGCATAAAATATTAATTTGTTTTTAAGTATACCTACTCAACAGACATCTTACCACAGCTTCAGTGGAATTGAATGAATACGTAGAATCTGTATATATGCATGATTATGCTTCTCATTGGAAAAGAAATTCAGAGATTAATTTGAAATAATAGTAATATTATTTTAATAGAATTAGCTTCAGATTTGTTAAGAATATATTTTGTAGTCATTGCTATATTAGGCACTATTTATTAATTGTTAATTTCTCATTAATGTTAATATATTTATGGCTTTTTAATTATTGTATTAATTACTATTGATTATTATTTATCATGAGTAATTACTGATTATTAATAATTAAGGATATTTAATATATTTTGCATCTTCGTGATTACATTCTAGGCATACCATTGATCTCCACTGTCCAAAATTATCTTTACATGTATAAAAACACTCATTTGTCAACCACTGTTCAATATAATTGAATGGATTTTGTTTGGGTGATACATAACATCATAATACATAAATACAAATTAAAAAATAAATATGAGTGCATACGATACAAAGTAATTATGAAACAGTTTGCCACTTTTATCAATATCTGCCCAGCCTCTATACAGCCGACAATGCACTACCTCAAAGATTGTTACCAAATGATATTTTGGACTTATTAAAAACTGTTTTGAGTCGATAAACACTGAAATCAAATCTTAAATCACAGAAGTTCACAGGGAAACATACTTCATGAACATATTTCATCAACAGTGCTTCTGTTGCTTATTTTTTATGTATGTAAAGATAATTTTAGACACTAGTAATGAACAAATACATGAAAAGGGTTAAAAAATAAATTTATAGTACAACTTGATCTAATGTAAACTACTGGATAATCGGTTCTTGGTTTGATTGGTCTACATACCAAGTTATTTATAATAATGAACTCCATAGACTTATAGTAAAATTTTAGTTACTCAACAGGCAAAATTATAATTATCTCTGTTATTTACCAGAGGGTATCGGTTCAAGTTCAGAAGCAGAGCAAATTATACTGCTGAACTGCTATTGTGACTGGTCTGGCTTATGTAGTTTTCGAGCTTTTGATGTTGACTTTTGAATTATAAGGGTTGTCTTTTTCAAACAACACTCAATTTCTTAGAAAAAAAAGTTTCTGTGCTTTGAATCTAATTTGGCATTGCCAGTAGGATCATAATTTAATTAAGTATTTAGGAGGTGTTATATGAGTGATTATATAACTCATATTTTATTGGTAGATTTGGGTGGGGATCTCTAAATTTGTCTAGATCCCTAATTAATATTGACTGATATTGACAATATGCAAAATTTCAATATCCAATATACTAACAATGCATCAAACTTGTATTGTTAGTATATTGGATATTGAAATTTTGCATATTGTGGAAGCAGTCATGCAATTTAAAATCTCATTAAGCTCATTATTTTCTTGATGTTTTTCAGATATTTAAGATTTTGATATTTAACCCCCTATGGACTACACAAGGAGATCCTGTGGTCCCCATTTTTGGGAGTTAGGGAGCCTATCTTGACCCCTTTTGCTGATAGGGGGAAAGGTCAATTAGAAAGTTGTTGAGTGAGTCAAATTTAGTACAAGAATGTTTTAGTTCCATAACAAAGAATGGAAAAATACCAGACAGCCTCCCCCCCAAAAAAAATCAAAACATCAGGAAGCAACAACCAAGTATTTAGACAAGGCAATAATATGTGAATGCATAACAGACAATTTATTGCATAACAGATTATTTTCCTTCCTTAAATGCACTGACAGAGGGGGGATTTGCATAAAGTACGAAAGCAATCATCTAATAGGAAACCTCTATGCAAATGTAATGGGCTTGCATAAGTAGAAAAGCATTCTATTCCTACCACTGTTTCACAAAGTGTTGGTATACTTTCCTTTCATGTCATTTTTGTTCTCTGTGGAATCAGCATAAAACACAACATTTCAACTGTATGTAAATGTGCCTTGGACACAGTGAATAGGGCAGTTTTCTGCCTTTTTTTTCACATTTGGAGTTTCTCTTTCCATCTTTTGTTATAGAACTAAAACATTTTGTACTACATTTGACTCGCTCCAAAACTTCCTAATTGACTTTTCCCCCTTTCTGCAGAAGGGGCCGAGATGGCCATCTTACCCCCCCCCCCCCCCCACACAAAACAGAGTCCTCTTTGTCTTATTATGTGGGCCATAGGGGGTTTCCTCGCACACGGGGGTTACAATGGCACAAGAAGTGCATACTTGCTGTCATAGTTCATGAGATATTGTCCTAAGGAAGGACTATCCTTATAACCTTTCATATAGTATAGTGAGGCAAAGGTGACACATAATATGAACTTGGTACTTGCCAGTAAATTACAGCAAATGCTGATTTATTCAAAGTTTCACAAATCAGTTCAAAATTTAAACATTTTCTTCTAAAGTGAATTTTAGCTATAGATATGATATATGGTTATTAAAGATACTTTTAAAATGAAGCATACTTAAGAATATGCTTTATTGAGTTCTCTAGTAGTATACAGAAAAAAAAAGTTTTGTTATAAATATTTTCTATTAATTAATCTTAAAAGTACAGCTTTGTCCAATATTAAAAAATAAATTTATGTAAGGGTTTTGACCTAAATTATTTCACAGCTAGGCAATGACAAAATTTTTAGTGCATGGTCAGAAGTTATCATCACTAAATTCTTTATTCATCAGTTTAGAAGCAGAAAACAGCTCAATTGCTAACCTATCTGGCCTCTAAGGCAGAACACTTAAATCCACTTCTAGTATGTTGCATTTTATTTATCCAGTCACCTTTTAATAAAAATGATAAACTGTCCCTTTTTCATTATATCAAAATATACAGCATATAAAATTTTGTTTTATTGTAAAATTTTTAGTCAACCTTTTCACAAAACTGTGCATTTGAGCATTCATATTTCGTTGCATGAAATCATGTTTTGAACTAAAACTGCATATCTCATAAAAAATTGAATTTTGTTATAAATATCTGATTAAGATAACATGCAGCAATAGATTGCAGTTGCTCTTAAAACATCGCTTTAGTTTTTGTAAAGTTGAAACAAAATTGACTGGTTTTTTGCCAAACACATGCAATTATAATCAACATGAAAGAATATATCTCCTAGTTTTAAAAATCTTAAAGACTTCATTCTGCATTTTTTATATAACTTCATATCATATTTTTTGTATACGAGATCGATGATGTATGCTGGAATTTCTTTGAGCAGGGGGGGTGGGTTAAAAAGGGTTTTAGAGAGTTTTGAGTATGACAAAACAAAACGTAGTGTTCAGAGAATTATGTTATATCTTTTTTGTAAATCTGGGAGGTTATGTTATGACCATCATATCCTACCTTTATGTGCAATTCGATTGTTAGTTAGTTGAAAGTCTAATTGTCTCTCTCTCTTGCGGGCTTTCAATCCACCACTTTGGTATATATACCCCATTGTTTCTTCTATTTGTGCCTATTTCGTCTTTTTGACTTCAGGTTTGTTGTTTCTGCAACACTGATGGAGATCCAGCACATCGTCGAAGGAGATCCAGTACATCGTCGAAATACCTGTGTGCTGCATCAATTTTATTTGTGCTTGAATACATTGCTCAAGATTTCCTTACCTTTTGCACATAGTGTTTTTTATTTCATAAGGTGTTAACATTTTTGAAAACATTTAATATCCATCATGGTATAAAAATTATTTTGTGGTTGTGTTTTTTGAAACGAGCTTACAAATCTCTATGTTCATAGAATGTATTAAACTAGGATCCACTATTTAAAGGGAATTCTCAACATAATGATACAGTAGATGAAATATTTACTTATGCCTTATAATTGTATAGTTGGCATAGGAATTTCTCCTAGGGAGCATGAAAGATTGAGATAGGTGGGGAAAAGCAAGATTTGTAGTATACAGTATTTTTTGCTGTACTTTTATAAACTTCTGAGGAGGTATGACTCATTTCCTTCCCATGTGTATGCATGTTACTGTTTATACCCCTCTCCTCATATATTTGAACCACAGTAGTTAAATATACAAAAACTTTAATAAATTCATATATATTTTTGCAGACGATATTATCTTCCTATTTAGTTTTCACCAGTTTAACTTTTCTCACTACTAGTATCCTCTTGATTACTACTGTAAATTGTCAGGAAAATATACTGAAATAAATGACAGAATGAAGAGACAGTTGAAATAAATGTATTTTGACATTTTGATATGTACGTATTTCAAAAAGACCGCAGTTTGCAAATGCTTTATATTTAAACATCTTGATATTTATTTTATGTTCCAGCTCTTATGAAATTAAAATCATAAAATTGCTAAAAAATTTCCTATCAAGAAGTTCATCCATTAGAAAACTAAAACTTTACCATTTAATATGTATACTAGGGAAATGGTTAGAAAGAAATTTTGAAATAGACTGAGCTCCTATATATGACTTAATTTAAGTAATTATTAATCAATTAACTTTCTAGAAAAAGTTCTATGCCCTTCTTTACATAACTCCTGATATACACACTCTTTTTTTACTTTACATCATCAACGGTGGACAGACAGAACACATTAAATAGGCTTGTTATTTATAACTTTCTATTGACCTTGAGGTATTCTCATATTTGGAAAGAAAATCACCGAAAAGATAACAAATAAAACATTGGTCTTAATTCAGACCTAGTAAACTTATTGTATTTTAATGTTCTATTTGTCAGTTTGAATTAAGGAATTACAAGCTAAATAAGCTACAACTTACAAACCTTGCATTCCAAGGGATCTCACACAAAAATATCTCCCCGACTGATAATATCTAATTTTTCAAGATAGAGATCATTTAAGAGGGTAAAGAATAAATGTTGTACAATAATACTTCAACAGGTTGACAACCAAACACCACAATAAAATTCCCTGTCTTTTCCAAGTTTACCAGATAAGTTTTAAAATTTGAAGGTATATGAGAAATTTAGTAGAATATATACATTCTGTATAATGTTTCAAATTTATATGATCTATTTTGTTATCGGTTTAACTTAATTTATTCAAAATAAAAAATATATATTTAGAAGGATGACTTGCATTTTAATGTCCATTCTATCTGCCATGATAATAATGGTTATTTAATTCAAAAACCATTATTATTTAATACCAATTTATTTTTTATTTCTTTTGCCATGAACAATTTTGGAGTAGGAAGGGGAGGATGGGCAGTGTCACTGATACAAATTGTGGACCCCCCCCCTACAAACATTCACCACAAGCTCCTCTCCATATTTGATTTCACTTCATATTTGATTTTCCCCTTTGTGAATTTTTCATCTTTCCTCAAGACTTGAGGAAAGATGAAAAAAAAATGGTGGTGTCCGGGCTCACACTTTTGAGTTGTGTCTGGACCCCAGTATGGGTGAACTTAGATATGAGTTGATTATTTTCAGAAAATTTTGTTTTAGTTACTTTTATGGAAGATAGATGGCAGCACCAAAACAATAAGCGTTTCTGTTACTATAGGCGTCACCTCCGAAAGCAGAGGCCGGAGCACTAATTTTTGACGTCTTGGCTTGTAGGCCCACTGCGAGTAGGTCTTCCAGATCGCGATCGAAGCTTTTGCTATTTGTTTCCCTTTTAATTCTCTGTTCGATGTAAAGGAATCATAATTTATCAGTAAATCAATAATATTCATGAAATTTGGAAGTATTTTCGATAATGTTCATTAAAATGGGTGATTTAAAATCTTAATATTGCTGTACATTTCCTTAAAATAAAATATTTATAATGACTCATTCACTGTAGGAGCAAAGATGAAAGGATTCCATTCAGTTAGTGTTTTAATAAAAGTTTGAAAAAGAATCCTGTATATTTATTACTTAATCAGGCATTTTATTTGAATAATTCTTCAGTACATTCAGCTAAAGTATGCGTGCTTACAGATAAAGTATGCAGAAACTAAAATGATTACTGAATACTATATCTTTAAATATCATAAGACAATCATTAAAAAGAAACTCAGAATTTAACTTTTAATATGCTTACGTGTTTATTTATTTTTATTTCATTTTATTTTATTCATTTTTTGTTGTTGTTATAAATTGTAAAATGATTTAGAATTAAGATAAAATACTAGTTGAATGTCATTCATTAACCTATGCACTATAAATTGTAGAAGTTCAGGTTTTCTAATATAGCACATCTTATATTCCCTTTTTTACTACCAGACATTAACAAATTGTAAACAATTTTGCTTAATTATAGAGTTTGAAATACCTCAGGGGCTTTGAAAATTTAATAAAGCTGTATAATAAAACTTTTTGGTATTAATATTTCATTTACAATTCCATTGAAGTGAAAATGTAAGAAAGATTAAATTAGCTTTGTATTATTAAAATAACATTAACTATAATATAATGAAATATACAATGGTAACTTGAAATTGTAAGTTAGTTACTTTGCTTTTTTCCAAGTTATTTTAACAATTTTCAATAACATAATTAATAACTCGCTACATAAAAAATAAAATGTGCCCAACCTAAACACAAATGACTTCCTAACCTATTCTTCTAAAATTTCAGCATGCCATAACAAATAATAAAAAATATATGTGCAATATATTAAGATACTATATCTTTTATATGCAATTACTTACTTATCAAACAGTTAAAATATGTTATTTGATGTGTTGTTGTTGTTGAAACCCAGACCGTCCGACCTACCAGAAAGGTGTAAGGTAACTGTTTGGACGGTCGGGAAGTGCCACCCAATTTAGACCGGAACCCAGTGGGGGAGGCATCCACAGGGACCGTACCCTCCTTCCCCTACCACCAACCTCTCGGAAGGACTTTCGGACCCACATGTTTAACGTGATCGTACTCCGCATGAACACGGCGGCAGTTTCGGCAGTGGCTGGAATCGAACCCGGGCCTACCGAGTGCAACTCCTGCGCGCTAACCAATGGGCTACCGCGCCCCTATTACTATAGTTATTTGATGTGTGAAATATTCCATTTTACATTATTTTACTTTCATAACTTTAGTGTAGCATTTTTATTGCTACGATTTCTTACTATTGACAATATCTTAAAAAGATAATGACATTTTTTTATCTATATAAATAAAATTGAAAATACATGTATCTGTCTGTGTGTTTATCTATCTCATCATCACGGTAGAACTGCTGCATCGAATTTCATGAACATTCTGTGGGTAGCTTTGAAATAGCCCTACTTAAAATTTAGTCCATGTTTCGAGTTTCTAGGACCAGGGATTGTCGAGATATGAATAAAAATCCCACAATTAAACCTTCCATAAAAATATAATTATGCAGATGATATATTTTCCACAAATTTATTAAGAAAATTATATCATGATGCTTAGCAACGCAATTAAATCAAATGTGTTTATTAGGCAGACGATTATTAAATTTTTTAAGATTTAAATAATAAAGAAATCAATATAAAACAAAATTTTATAACCATTTTTATACAATTTTAGCACTTTTATTTTAGTTTATATTGATCCAATTTCATATATATTTTATAATTTGTTTTCAAACGAGGATGTTTTATTCAGATCTGCTTGAAGATAATTTTGTATAGAAAACACAGAAAGGAGAATTAAATGAAATATTTTAATAGAATGTTTTGAGTAAGAATGTCATTTAGAATACTGCAGGAATTTGCACATATATTAAATCATGGGCAATGTCGGGTATATCTGCTATTAACAGTATGCATAAAATTGTATGTTGTACATTTATCTGTCTGTTTATTATCTCAGCACGGTAGAGATCACCTATTTTCATTTCATTAGAATTATTATAAAATTTCAAAAATTGAGACTCTAAATATTAAAACTTCACATCAAATTCTGAATTTTAGGTTTCTTGTATTATATGGTCAGTATGAAGTACGGACATACTGCTAGTCTATTAAAAAATATCACACAACTAACAACATTATTAAAATAATTTTAAAATATTTACAGGAAACTGAATAATTTATGACAACATATTAAGTATACTAGGTAAATGAAATGAATCACACAAGCTAAACCTAATAAAAGATACATTTTAAACATTGAATGATTTTAAATACTTCACAATTACTTAACAAAGCTTAATTTTACAAATGTCTAGGCAGTTTTCTTAATTAATGTGACAACAATAAAATTTTAAAACAAACTAAGAAAACTCTAAAAGGTTTGTTGACGTTATAATTAGCAACAAAACAATTTAGAATCCATTTAGCGTTAATTGAATAGCAATAATTTGATTGCCATATATTTAAAATTCTATGTAATTTTAAATGACATGATAATAAGCAAAAAATGGTAAGCACTTACTTCTAAATAGCATTTTCCGTTTTTCACATTACGGGAATAAGGTAATTAGTAATCCAATGTTATAAGGTATGTAGTCGAAGGTATGCTGGTCAAAATGTTTATAAAATCATGAACTAACATACAAGACATTCAAAAATACGATAAAAAGACCGTTATGCATCCACAAGCGCGAGCCCACGTACTGCACTGCACCAGTCACAGAATACTATATTCAGAAGGCTCACTCCCATAGGATCCTATGGCAACATTTCTAACATGGGATGTCGCATAGACACTAGCGCTAGTCAGATGGACCAACTGAAGTGCGATGCGTCTGCCAGATTTGGCGCGTTATCGCTCACTTGGCGATTTTTTTTTTAAACGGGAGGGGAACAAAATGTTGAGGACTGTACTTTTATAATTTTTGAAACTATAGAAAGGATCAGGATTTAAAAATACATTAATCTGCAACATAAATATATTCATTAGTTTAAGAATATTTAAATAAACATAGTTATATATTTAATTCAAATAATCATAAAATAGATTAAAAAATACACACATTGCATTGTCTCACTATAAAACATAATGCACAAAAAATTACAAGCTAACATACTCAAAAGACTGAAATATTATATAATATTTTCAGTCTAAAAAGTATACTAGCGTGTTGATCGTTAATTACTTGATCCTTAATTTATTCTGGGATACTGATAATAGGCTTTTTTTTTTAAATATAAAAATATTCATATAGTAAATATCAAATTTACATAAATGCACTATCGAAGTTGTGGAACTCAATAATTAATTACCCGAGGGGGGGGGGGAATTTTCCACCATAAGGCACTTAATAAAAATTTTACATAAATATATACACATACTATATCACATTCAACTAAGAAAAAGCTATCCAAATATCAATTATTTCACATTTTATAAAAATACGGAAAATATTTTTTAACTAATTATACCACTACCTCTTAAAATTTAGTCTAATCCGGCAGTAATAACACAGCACTAATATACTTATATGAACACGTGTATACTTATGAACACGTGTATACTTATAATGAACACGTATGTAGGATGGTGATAACTAAAATTATTTCAATTTTAATAAACATAAATTACATACCCTGTAACGCAACCAGTTTTCTTTTATCGATCCATTTCTATGAAATGATCTAAACACTTAACAAATAATCCTTTTTCACGTTACTCAAACACCACGCTAGTCTGTTCTAAGTTTTCGCCGAGCGAAATAGGGTTATAACATTGAAAATCGTCTTGGAACCAAACCAGACTATCGCCAAGCGCTCGGAACAAACCAGACCATCGCCAAGAGCGCGCCAACCCAATGTTTGGTCTATCTCTAATGGCCGCCGCGAAAACGAAACTATGGAGAGTGAGAGGTCTGTATAGTAGTCTGTGGCACCAGTGTTCCCAGATTCTTTTCCCTAGATTCGGGAAAAAAATTCCCCAGATTTCCCTAGATTTCTAGGTCACGTGATATGTGACGTCATAATGTTTGAGGCAACGATCTGATTGGATGCTATGCATGACGTAATCACAATAATTTTCGGAAATTCCGTATTCCGTGCTCTTACTGCAAGTTCCGAACAGACAAAATTATTTATCAGCCAAATAACCTCATTCCCTGATTAAAAATAATCTAAATATATTATTTTTATTTGGTGAAATTACAAATTGCAATTTTTCTTATGAATAAAAATTTTAGAAAACAAAATGAAATGCTTTGTATATGTGCAGGCACAGACTAATTTATATACTTTGTAGTGGTGGCATTAGTATTATGTTTTTTGAATAATACATGTTTGATTATTTCATATTTTCCTACTTTTCCATGGAAATCTCAGGCCTAGTAATAAAAATATTAATTGCTTTTGCTGCTTATAGACTGTCATCTTTTAAATTCACTTTCTTGCTCCCATGAGCTACGAATTTTTTTTTCTGAGGTGGGGTCCATTTATCAAAAAAATATCCGACTAGACTCGGGAATAAACTTTAATTTTTTTTTTATATATATTTTTAACTATAACAATAATAAAACTAAAACAATAACAAATTAACAAACTACTTAACTATAACAATAACAAATTACTTAACTATAACAGTAACAAACTAACAATTTAAAACTATATACCAAAACTTGAAACAATAAATGATATTTTTTATCAATAAATCGTGTCACCGCTCTGAACAGTCTGGTACTAACTATTTAGGTTTCCAGAAAAATTCTGCAAACAATTTTGCTCCCTGGGAAAATATATTTTCCTATCTCCCAACACCCCCAGATTTTTCTGATAACTTTAAACATTTGGTAAAAAAATGAGGTAGGAATCTGTTATTTTTACTTATATTCTAAAGGGTTTAAAACATCTACATTCTAGGAAAACGACTAAAGAAAATATTGTAAATTGGAATTATCATAGTAGACAACAGTCCGTGAAAAATTTTCAAAATCAGCCCTTTTAATGCGGTTATAGTTAACTAAACAGTTAGTTTCAAAATCTCTGAAAAAAGTAATCTTTTTTTTTTCTAAGAATTTCAAAAATATGTGAAATTGAGAAGTTTTTTTAACCGAAAATTGTAATAAATATGACAAATTAAAAATCTCTGAAAATTTCCCTAGATTTTGTTGCTTCTTCCCTAGATCCCTAGAAATCTCTGAATTTCCCTAGATCTAGGGAAATTTCCCTAGATCTGGGAACACTGCACTGCACATACGATACTT
This sequence comes from Amaurobius ferox, assembly GCA_951213105.1. Lineage (NCBI taxonomy): Eukaryota > Metazoa > Arthropoda > Arachnida > Araneae > Amaurobiidae > Amaurobius > Amaurobius ferox. The sequence continues at coordinate 102,510,236 of OX578136.1, forward strand.
CTTTGTGTGGGCTACTCTACTAGGGGAGAACTTTCCAGAAAAGTTGAGACGGAAGAATTCGGATTCGAAGGTCAGAATTGGGCCTACACTTCATACGTCACGAGGTACAGGGGGGGAAAGCAGTTCGGCCTTTTCTACCGGGGGTGACGCTATAGGTAGACTAGAGTGAAACGGCTACGTTATACAAAGATAAAAAATGAGCCAAAAATATAAGGGTTTTTAATTTACAGAAGAATAATAAAGTGCCTAAAATAGTTGGATGACAAGAATGTTTCATAGAATAACAAACAGAAGCAGAGGACTAAGCAGTTAAGGTCCTCGGTCATTGTTACTAAAAAGGGATGGGTTCAGAATCCTTTACTGTATTAAAAATACAAAATATTGGAACTCAAATCTCCTTACAGTTTAGGGAGGGTAATACAACAAAGGAAGGTAATACTAAAGTTGTATAACACGAAATATCAATGTTAGTTCTCTGTATGGCTGATAGATGGCAGTACCAAACCAAATCCCAACGTTTTGGAGTTAGATTCTAGCTCCATGAGCAGCAACAACTTTATCCCCATGCACCTCTTCCGAAATGAACCAATCAAGAGTTTTCAGCTGTTAGTGCTTATCCTGTTTTTACAACACAAACTATTTGTTTACGATTGATGTCTTTAGAAAACCACGTTTTTATTTAAAAGTGTAAGATTAATTTAAATTTCCACACATATAATGCCTATTAATTGCACCAAGTGTTTTAAGAATCGTGCTACAGTCAAGCGACCCAAAACGGTAAGTAAATAAATTATTTTTCTTCAAATTGTTTTAAATGTTTGATAGTTTATTTTATTACAATAATTTTTGCATTGTTGTTTAAATCAATTATGCTTAAAATTAATTACCAGATTATATTAGTGATTGTCTAGATTATTTTATTGATATTTTCTTACTGATAGTTGTATTAAATAATATCAGTTTTTATCTAATGCTTACAAGAAATAAAATTTTCATTCAGATCCATAAAAAGGTTTGCATTACTTTCTGCTGGCGACATGCTCAGAATTAATGGATAAACATACAGCTAGGATAGGGAAGACTGGGACACTTTTCAGTTATTGATCTTTGTTAATATTTTTTTATAATTATCTTTTAACCAAACACTTTTTTTATCTGCATTCAGAACTTCAGCATAAAATACAGGTATTATACACTTGAAATGCTTTGTATTAATTAATTTATTTTTTCAAGGTGCCCACCTGGTGGGGCATCTCCGAACAGTGCCTTCAATGATAAAACATTACAAATTGTCAACATTTCTGAGACAGAATGTTTGTTATATTACCCAATTTAAATAATTAATGCAACAGATTGAATTTAGGCAGAATCATTTTTATACAATGCACGTATTGAACATAAAGTGAAAAATAAAAAATAAATCTAACATTTTAACAGATGAAAAATTTAGAGACTTCTTGAGTAACATCATAAATTAAATGCCTGCAGTAAATTAAAATTATATACAACAGTCACTGAAAAGACAGAAAAAAAAATATCAGCCAAGGTGCCTCAACTGGTCAGTTTCCTCCTGATGGTTCCCATGAAGTTTTAATGCTACAATGACCAATTTGCATTTGATTTCACAATAAACATGCTAATTCCTTTGATATGTAGTTTTATTTAAATAAATTAAATTATAAACTCACTGTTACCGATTACAAAACTTTACATAAAACTTTGAGATTGTTAAAAAAATTTGATAAATTTTTTACCTAATTCTAGTTTAGCTTTTAAAAATACAGCTGAAAATGCACAGGAGAGCCATCTAGTACTATATAACATAACAATATTTTAATCTCAAATCTGATTTTAAAATTTAAGGTGCTGATCCCTCCACTCATCTAAGATCCCTCTTGTACATTTGAATTTTATGGTGAATCTATAAATTTTTTCTGTATTATAAGCATTAGGGGGGTAAAATGTACATTTTTTTATATTAATTAACCTGTTTTCTTAAGCATACAAACTGATTTTAAAGAAGTGTTTAGATTTTGTACAATAGAACTTTGAATGACATCAATAATGCCCTCTGAATGTTATAATGTTTCTGAAATTATGCATAGCTACACATTCTATTATTTGTTATTTTTTTAGGGCCATGCAGTTTGTAAAGAGTGTTTTTTCACAACTTTCGAGAATGAGATTCACGAAACTATTACTAGAGGAGGATTATTCAAAAGTGGTGATTATGTTGCTGTAGCTGCTTCTGGTGGAAAAGGTACCTATGGTTTATGTTGTATCAGGATATAGCCACTTTCTTTTGACCCAGACTGTCCGACCTTCCCAAAGGTGTAAGATATAACTCTTGAGGTTAAAAATATTTTATGTAGTAGTCAAATAAAATAAAATATTACACTTTTACTTTTATTATTATTCATTGATAAGAGTGTGTAAATTAAAAGAGACCTATCAAAGACTAACAAAACTTCTTGTTCTTACAGTATCCTCTAATTCTACATCTTTTAGTTTCTTCTGTATTCTGTATTTTATTATTTTTCCTTCTTTTATGGTCTTGTTTTAGAAAGGTTTTTTTTTTTTCTGACAAATTTTCATCATTATTTTAATTTTGCCAATTTTACAATCTATAATTTTCTTTCAATTATGTTTTCACTCTTATATCAAAATTTGAAAGAAGAGATTCAGAAGTAGCTTTGATGAAAGACTGACAATGTTTATGCATTTTAGTTTGATTTCCATTTGTGATCAGTCCACTTTTGATGTTCCATTTTGCATATTTGCTACTCGGTAGTTGTAATCTTTCAGTTGTTATACACTTCTCTTCTGACCTGATGAAAGAAACCCCTTCAAATAATTGTCAATTACCTAATTTTCATATGAGCTGCTTTTATTAACACTAGAATGTTGGAAGATGTCATTTTGACCCCATAACTACATTGAGTTATGCTGTCAAAATGACCACTTTCGTATTTCTAGTGTTAAAGTACATTCATATTAACACAAATTTTCTTTAGCTTTGTGTCACAAATGTTGTATTGATAGAACTGCCTTCTGTATCATGAGTATATTTAAATTATTAGTAATTTTTGACTGAGAAAATTTGAATTATAATTTTGTATGGAATTTTATTACTTTTGTAATCCAACTCTCTTAAGAATTATAACATTACAGTGCTCTATCAGTGACATTGAGGATGAGTAGCAGCTTTGAGTATTTAGTTAGTGCTGTTTTATTTGTTGTATTTTATGGGTTTTCTATTAAGTAGTACAGCAATTGGTTTTTAATTATGTTTTGTAATTAAAGTTATTTTTATAAATAATTTCTTTAGATAATATCCTAGGAGGAACATGCAATTTGCAATGCATGATCATCCAAAATTTCAACTAATAAAAAAAAACTAGGGATTTTTAAAATCTTATGGCACTTAAAACAATACATCTAATCCTGTTTTGTAGTAAATATTAGGGTATATGAGAAATTGAATTAAACATTCTGATTCATATAAAAAAAATGGAAAGTTATTTTATCTAATGCATTAAGAACTAATTGTATCAAAATGGATTGTTCATCTTATATAATTAATAAAGGAAGATGCTTGTCTGTGTGTACAGTCTGTTGTAGAAAATCTGAGTACTGTATGACCATGAAATTTTGTACACAGAGGTACTTCAGGACCTGTAAAAGTGCACTTCGGTATTATTTTTTTAAAAATGTGAAGTAGTTATTTTGGTTTTTGTATGTTTTAGCATTTTCATACAAATTAATTCCTTAATGACCAAAAATATTATCATAAGTTTCCATCTTTACACCATTGAAAAGATTGACTCTTTCAACAAAGTTTGAATCACATCCATAGGACAATTCCTTCATCTATATATCTTTTAAATGCATCAAAATTTTCAATTCTAGGTTATCATATATATCATTGCATCTAAAAACTGAGAGTAACACAATTCTAAGTATGGCTAAAAGAACCGCATATTTCTTCAAATTCTTACAAAGAAAATGTTTTCAATTAGTAAGTAATTTAATTTTTAACCATTAAGTGAAGCATAAGCACTGATATTTTCATTCACTATTATGATCTACGATAACAGCAATTTTTTTGCAAGCAATGATAAGCTTTAACCATGTTTTCTTCATTTTTGACTGGAGGAAACAGCTCAGGATAGCTGAGTGGATTTGTTTTTTGAATTTTCTTGCTTTGCTAATTTAAACAATATCATGCAGCATAAACTTACCAACTTCATTAATTTTATATTATGTTATCATTATGAGTATTGGATGAAAATTCACTGAGATAGCAATAAATCAGGGAATTAAAAAATTTTTTGAGACTTCAAATATTGTCATTATTTGTGTGGCAAGAATTAATTTCGTTAAAAAAATGATTTGAAAATTGAGTGGTGTTATCTGTATCTGTATTTGCTAGTAGTGGGTGTTTATTTAAGACTCGGGCAATGCTGGTTAAATGAAAGTATTAAATAAAATTGTAATGTATGTGGATGCTGTGCATTGCTTGCATAAGTGCTAGTTGGTTGGCTATTTTTGACAGTACTGTTAATAATTACTATGTGTATAAGTAAAAATACTTAGTGTAAAGGATAAGAAAATCTCAAACTATAATTAAGTACAAATTAATAAAACACAGCATGTAGCTGCTTTGAGCATAGTTGGATCCCCTTCTTCCCTGCAAGATAGATCAAAAATCCCGAAGTGAAAAAGATGAAATAGGCCCATTTCGTCTTTTTGACTTTAGGTTTGTTATCTATCTCATCCCATTTAATCTTTTTGATTTTAGGTTTGTTGGTCGATCTTGGGCCCATTTCATTTATTTGACTTTGCTTGTTGGTCTATTTTGCACTGAAGAAACAGATCCATCATATCTTTGAAACAGCTGTATACTGCTTTGTTTTAATACTTTGTGTTTAATTATGTCTAGCCTTATCAATTAGAATTAATTTGAGTTTGATGAATTGACTACTTTATATTATTATTTTGCTGATAATTTTTTTTTAATCTCTTGTTGAATAAGATAATTTGATTCTTTTTTAGACCACAAATCAGTTTCAAATTTGTTTTCTATTTTTGTAATACATTTAAAGCAGCTTTAAAAATGAAATCTGAACAGGGATTTTATAAGTAATAATATTGTATAAGAAATTTTGCAATACAGATATTTTATATCTGTTTTAGAGAGCTATAGAGAACAAATAGAATTACGTAAAAGCTAGTAATTTTTATGTTATTTTTCTAACAGTATCTTTTGATTGTGCTTTTATCACATTTTCTTATAGAATAACTTAATCCACAATTGTGATTTATTTAGTTGTAATTAACTTTTATATTAAACATTGAACTATTTGTTTCAGATTCAACTGTGTTAGCTTATGTCATGAAGCTTTTAAATGAACGTCATAACTATGGGTTAAAACTTGTCTTGTTATCAATAGACGAGGGAATCACTGGATACAGAGATGATTCACTGGAGGTATACTTACTTTGTAATTATCTAAAATTGCATTTTTAACGTAAAAAGTTTTTGAAGTATGTATAGTGGAACCTCAATAATTCGACACTCCTAGAGGAACGCAGCCAACAACCATACCATGCTGAAAACACCGGTTCTCATTAGATCACCGAAGTCAAGCAGCATCGGGCGCGGTTTGTACTTGGGTGGGAGACCACCTGGGAACACCGCGTGCTGTTGGCACATTTCGGGCGCGGTAGCCCGGTGGTTTGTGCGCTGGATTTGTACGCTGCCACAACTGCCGCCGTGTTCATGCAGAGTACGATCACGTTAAACATGTGGGTCCATAAGTCCTTCCGAGAGGTTGGTGGTAGGGGAAAGAGGGTACGGTCCCTGTGGATGCCTCCCCCACTGGGTTCCGGTCTAAATTGGATGGTGGAGGCACTTCCCAGCCGTCCAAACGGTTACCTTAAACCTTTCTGGTAGGTCGGACAGTCTGGGTCTCAACAACAACCCCTAGAGGAACAGAAAATATGTTGACTTAGCAGATGTCAATTTACTGTGGTTTCACATTATGACACTCTTACAAACAGTATCAAAAGATTATTTACTATGTTATTTACATAATTAAATATGTATAGCTAAATAATTCCGTTAAGTTTAATAATTTTAGGCATGTATCTACATATCAAAAATTAAAATTTTAGTTACCTCATGAAAAATAATCCAATGTTTTCAATGCTACTTTAGTTATTTATGGAATGTTCCATTTGGTCCTGTGTATGTAGGAAGCGGCATATAATTCCATCCACTTTCAGTGCACCATAAGGAGAGGTTGCAGGTATGTCATCTTCTGAATTATCAGTTTTTTTTCTTTAGAAGATGAAGCATTTACACTTTAATTAATTGATTACAAAACATTGACATCTTCTAAGTATCCTAAAGTAGCAAGATGGAGTTTGCATGGAGCCTTTGCACCCACAACAGTTAATAATCACAAAGCAAAACAAGTGGCCTGTCCAGCAACAGCTGCTCCACTCTCTTCCTTAGTCCTTTTCCCCCAAGAAATTTAAACAACAGAGCACCTTAATAGTAGAGTCTTTTCACACCAGACGATATTCACCTGATCATTATCAAAGCAATGAACAAAGGCTGGTCTTTCCGATTTCCAAGCGGCTAGGACAAATCAGAGTGATCTTACCCCCTCTCTCTGTGAATTCTGGGAAGATGTTTACTGGTGACATTTCTTTAGACACTTCAGGGTATAGTTACAAGGAAGAAGTCAAATATCATAAGAGACAATGAAACAAAGAATTGTTGAAATATTCAAGAATAACAATGTCAAATTCTTAGAATTGGCCAACTCTTAGACAATTTGTTAACAAGATTAGTTGTGATAAAACAAGATTAGTTGTGATAAAATAGTGCAAATTGTAGTTGACTTAAGTGGATTTCTGTTAACATGTGTCAAGTTACAAAGTTTTCCATAAGAATTAGTATTGTGCCAACTGTGAGAATAATATATGTCAAATTACCATGGTATTCGAGTTATTCATGTGTCAAGTTATTGCTGTTGCACTTTACTTTTATATTTAACTGGCTCAGGTATACCTTGCTTTGCCTAATTTCTGAAAAAAATTCTTGAAAAATATTTAGTGATTCAAGTAATGTCTGAATTAGATGACTTCACATGAATATACAGTACCATAATTTTCACTAGAAGAGCCATGACTCATCTGGGTTTAAAAGAAAAATATTTAAGGAGTGCAGCTGTGTAGCCAATACTCTGATTTTCATTTTTCCCACTATACATGGTAATATATAAAGAAAAAATTGTAAGCATAAGCATTTTCAAACATGAGATTTTGATTGTAACTAACAGCTATGTAGTTCCATCAAAAGATCCTGGGTGCTCCTATGCAGACATCCCCAGGACCCTTCTTTCCTACAGTAGCAGTGCGGCACTGTCATTCAACATTAGCTTTGGTCACACATTCCTTGTCCTTGCTTTTGGCTGTTCATGATTATCAGCTTGCTTTATTGTCTCTTTCCCCCTTTCTCTTCATGCTCATAGTTCACCTACATGTATTCCCTTCTTTGCTGAATTACTTATTATTAAAACTGTGACTCCTTCTCACACTCAAGGATAACTCAGTTGATGAGAACACTTATCTCAGGATCAAGAAGTTGTAGTTTCAAATATTTTCTGGGTTGACTTTTCACAGATTACTAACTTTGTGCTATTTTTTTTATTACAGTTGTATAAAAATGCTGCTAACAAACCCAATCCTCACAATCTTAAAATGAGTACTCTACTTCTGAGATCCTGTACGTGAACTTAATTTTTTGTGAGCCAAATTTCATGATCTGAAGCCCATATGGGAGTGTAATGATGGAAATTGCGATAATAAGATTGTAATATATATATATGTTTTTGTGCATCAAATTTTTCTGCTATGTTTTATTTGATGTTTGGAATTCACAATTGTAGAGTATTGACTTCTAGAATCCATGAAAATAATTGCCATTTTCAATTTTTCTTATGTATATTAACACATTTTTGAACAACTTAATCTTTAAGTCATATTTAATTTTTTATGCAAATAACAATAGCTTAAAGTATTAATAAATACACAATTTCCTTTTATAAAGCAGTCTTCTGAGATCCTGTATGTGAACTTAATTTTTTGTGAGCCAAATTTCATGATCTGAAGCCTATATGGGAGTGTAATGATGGAAATTGCGATAATAAGATTGTAATATATATATATATGTTTTTGTGCATCAAATTTTTCTGCTATGTTTTATTTGATGTTTGGAATTCACAATTGTAGAGTATTGACTTCTAGAATCCATGAAAATAATTGCCGTTTTCAATTTTTCTTATGTATATTAACACATTTTTGAACAACTTAATCTTTAAGTCATATTTAACTTTTTATGCAAATAATAATAGCTTAAAGTATTAATAAATACACAATTTCCTTTTATAAAGCAGTCATAAGTCAGTTAGGTAACTGCAATTGTTTTGCGGGCATAATATGTCCCCTTCATCAGACAAAAACAGAATACTTTGAACAGTATGCACTTCTAACATAAATTGAGAGTGAGTGAACTGTCACATTCGCTCTCAGATTTTGTAAAGTGTGCATACTGTTTTAACTGTTTTGTTTTGGCCTGATGAAGGCTTATAATGCCTCCAAAACAAGTGTGTAGTTACCTAATTGACTTATGACTGTTTTATAAAAGGAAGTTTTGTATTTTGCTGTACAAGCAGCAGTTTGTCTTTAGTGTTACTCACATATATTATTATAATTTTAGCTCAAAAATTGCTATTCATGTAAAACGAATTAAAAAAAAAAGTATGTTACTGTCACAAAATTGCCATTTGTGGTAACAAATTATTAAGCTTAAATTATAATAGAATAATTGATTTTAATTTATGTGAAAAGTTTTGTTTGATTAGTTTATTTTTTTCTTGTAGTCGGTGAAGAGAAATGAAAAAGATTACATGATTCCATTAAAAATTTTATCGTACCAAGTAAGTATGAACTAAGCTTCTTAATTTATAATAAATACCTTGTTATATTTTTATTGTAAGAGTGCAGAAATAAATATTAAATACAAATATTTCCATTATATAGTTCATTTTAACCCTTAACAGTTAAGGCTAATAATAAAATTCAAAATATTATAGACTTGTTCATGTATTATTGCTGTATCAATAAATTCTTCATTAGATTAATAGGTTTGCTTATAAATTATTTTAAATGGATGTGTGGTAAAAAAAAACATTAAGAAAATTGATAATATATAATGTGTGAGTAAAATACATTCATCTAAAAAAACCACAGCTTGGTGTCATAATATAAATAAGATAAAAATCATGGCAAATACCAAAAATTGAAAAATGCTAATAGTTGTTTCAATAATTTTATAGATCATATTCATCAGAGCGTAAAAAACAGACTACCAATTAAAGTGAAAAATAATTGAGTCAAAGTGTAAGATAGAATAAAATACCATTTTGCACTCTTTTACTCACTACGTCTTTTTAATTAAATGTCTATTCCTTTCTATCTAAATTTGTAAATCCATCCTAAAAGCTTTGTGTTGAACATATCAGATTGTGTTTAGTACTTATTACATGGATAATGTGACTAATGTGTAATTTAATAGTTATTTTTTCAATGTTCATTGATTTTTTTTTTTTTTTTACAGGATCTCTATGGGTGGACAATGGACAAGGTAGTAAAAGAAGTGGGTCGGAAAAATAATTGTAAGAATATTAAAGTGAATAAATTAAAAATATAATTTAATGTTTAACTTTGTAATAAATTATAGGTTATGTTTTATTATTCTAAAAACAAACTTACATTATTCCGCCTTGTTATTTTGATATGTAAATCATCATTAAATTGTTCTATTTATGTAATAACACTAGATATTCTACTCATGCAATCCATGGGGAAAATGGCTTGATATGCAGGACCACTATGCCCATCAGTGATACAATAATTTTCTAAATCAGAAAATGTGTTGATTAGTAATTTATGTGGCTACATGCTTCATGAGAGCATATCTGCATCATGAGACATTCTATAATTCTCATAGGCAAATACTTCATAACCATATACCTGCTTCTCAATTTCATTCCTTATTTTTGCTTACAGTTGTTTCAGAATTGGATATATGTATCTTAGCTGCAATCTATAATTTAAGTATAAAGCCATTTCATGACTGTATATACATTACTATGCTGTTCTCTTTAAATCCTGTTAGCAACTGCTTCATGATTGCATATAAGCTACTTAGCTGAATTCCCATGGATAGCATCTTTATGACTGTATATATGCTTTTCATCTGGGCTATATAATATCTGTAGTCCAGTGGCATATTGTCATGAAACAGAATGGAGTGTTTGCTCCAGGGCACTGAATGAGAAGGGAGCAACTGTTGTGCTGAACATATTTTTGGCTTAAGGATCAAAGACTATGTTATGGAAAAGGGTGCCCTGCTATTATTTGCTACTGGGATCAGAAGTCTAGTTATGCTACTGCTGTAGCTGTAATGCACGGAGGTTATAGGCACGGAGGCTGAATAAAAAATAATACTCAAAATACATGATAGCAATTTCACACTCATATTAACTTAAAAAAATGATAATTATAATCAAGGAAATTTAGTTAATGTGGTAAAACATAATGCTAATTCATAGTTAAAGTATCATTATTCAAAGTTATCTGTAGTGTTTTTTACAGACTGAATTTAAGCTGAATAAAAAAAATACTCAAAACACATGATAGCAATTTCACACTCATATTAATTTAAAAAAATGATAATAATAATCAGGGGAATTTAGTGAATGTGGTAAAACATAATGCTAATTCATAATTTCTCAGAGAGTAACTTCAAGAGGAATGAACCAAACATTTAAATGCAAAGTATGAGCAATAAATTTTTATTGGTTTACGAAGTTAATTACCTAAGCGTAGCTATAGAATTACCATATTTTTATTGAACGACTTCCTAAATCATGTTCAGCAATGTGTGAGTCATTGTGCTTTTCCTACAAGCAAGGATAACAAAATTTTTGTCTTTTTATCTGTCCAAAAATTGCTGCATGTCAGTTCTATGCATTTTCATAATTAACACTGCTAAATAGATCCTTAGGGTGAAAACTATTAAAGCCCTTTTTTGCATAATTTAATTTTGCATGTTTTGAAGAGCATCTCTTTTTGGTTATCAAGTATATGGTATATCTTCTTATTATGGTATGGTATATCTTCTATGGTATATCTTCAGAAGGCTTTAAATAGGGATAATTTAATTGTGATAGCTCCGTATAATACTCATAAGCAAAGATAAGCGGGAGATGTTATGCATTTACACTCTATACACACACTGGCTGTTTAATATTTTCAAAGTCCTGATTGCAGATAAATTATACTGTTTGAATTTAACTAATGAAAACTAGCCACCTTTGGTGACTAGCTTGGTTGCTTTCTGTGAATGTTCAAATGTCTTCAATAGACTTACATAGCAGTCTGTGCCCATTGCACAAGAGCATTGGGGCATGTGTACTACAGAGCATGTACTGGGTATTCATTCTAAATAAATCCTTTGAAAATCTGCTGTCAAGAGTCTAATAAAATAAAATAAAATGGAGATGCCCACTGTAGCACCTTTTACTAACCTGCCACTATTAGTAACACATATAATATATTTGGATTCCATCAGATTATATATCCTAAAAGCTCCGAGAACTTTTGAATGGGCCTTAAGTTTGCGATCCTCTTCCTAGATAAATCTTTTAAAAACCCTCCTTTAGGAATTCAACAAAATAAAATTACCATGACATCCAAATTCCCGTAATTATTTTTAGAATAAAATTTTAACTAGTGTTATTATTGTCAAATTGAATAATGTTTGCACAGATGACCTGTAGTAAGGAAATATGCTTACATATCCAATTCTAAATAATCAACTCTAAAATTAAAGAAGTTAAAATTTTGTATTCTTAATTCCATTCAATTAATATTGCAGTAGTTGCTTACCAGAGATTTTGTGACAGTTTCATCTGTGAAAAAAGGGATCTCATAGTATTAGCTTCTTTCATATTTGTTTTAAGCAAAACAGTCCAAACAAATTTCCCCAAATTCTACATAAACATTAATAACTACATAATTCTACATAACCAAATACAATTTAAAATAACAAAATCAGATCAAGTTCTGATATACTTCAGTGAATTATACTTGTATTGAATTTCATGACTGTACATCAATTAGATTTTCCTGTATGCTATGCACAGACACATATACAGACATTCTCTTCTATTATTATAGATTATTTAAGAAAATTAACTCAGGTGCCGAAGAAATTTTAAAATGTACAGCAGGTGTATGCACAATTTAAAATGTACAATTGTATTATTTTATTATTAGTTAACATATTGTGAAACCCTTTAATTTTTATGACATATCTGGTTGTTAAAACTTTCATCACTCAGTACTGATTGACATCACTCAGTACTGATTATAAATTGTATTATTTTATTATTAGTTAACATATTGTGAAACCATTTAATTTTTATAACATATCTGGTTGTTTAAACTTTTATCACTCAGTACTGATTATAACAAAAAGTAATAAGATTAAGTAATTAGGATTTGAAATGAAGGCAACAATATTCAGGTTAAAAAAGTGAAGTCAAATATTGGATTCTTCAATTAATTACAACAGTGAAAGTAAATTGTAAAAGAAAGTACAACTACTAAAATAAGAGGCTTCTCTTTTCAAAATATGGAATAATGTGGTATGTGTTTCTGCATAGAAAGAGTCCTTTTCTTGAAAGTGTTATATATATATATATATATATATATATATATATATATATTTTAATTACTTCAAAGAAGGGAAAAATTGATTTTAATATGGTATCCTGTTAGATATTTTGTTTTAAGCTAATTTTACTATATATGTTTATACTTTTTTATAAAATTGATGAAAAATTATTTGTGGTTTTATCTCTTACTCAATACGTAGGTACATTTTGTGGAGTTTTTCGAAGACAAGCTCTTGATAGAGGTGCCATGTTGTTGGGAGTGGATAAATTAGTTACTGGTAAAGAATTTCTGAATATTTTATATACAATAATCCTGTTGAACTACACAAATATTACTCTGTAATTGAAATTTTGAATTCCTATGGTAGTGTAAATAACGAAACTTGACATGCCTATGCAATAGGCTCCTTATTATTTTATCTTCTGATAGCTATATTCTGCTATATTTAAAGTCAATTTTTTAATTTAAATTTTGCATCTATTTAATTGCAATGTAGTGTCAACCTTTTTTTTTTCGTCATATATTAGAAATATTTAGGTATCTGTTTTCTATGTAGATGTATACAACTTAAAAAGAATGAAGTATCTGATATAGGCAACACCTGACTTTGCCTATAGACTCAATTATTTTCTTTGTCGTTATTTATATACATTCTAACATCACAGAAATGGACCAGGTGGTCTAAAGCTTTAAATGTCACATCAGAATTGTCTGAGAAAGGTGTCACAAGGTCAAAGACACAACTTCGAATTTAGATGACTTAAATTTAGTTAAATAGTCCATGAAACTTTGCAGTTCTTATCTGCAATACCCAGGTCACCTCTTGTGTGGAGAATGAATCCTGTCTTGCTTTGATACTGAAGTCAATAAATAATTGATTTGATTCTTACCTTATTATTCATCACCATCAACCTAGAGTTTCTTAAGTAATATAATTAGTCAAAGGTAGTCAAAATAAACACTCAAATGGCTGTCATAATTAAGTTTAGCTTATTGAAATTAACAGTTATGATGAAATTATAATTATAATTAACATTATTTTAAATATTTTAATTACCTCACTGGACTCAAGCAGAATTCAAGCCAACATATGAAACACTTAATAATAATAATATTAAGTAAGGCATGGTCAATGGCAGATGAACACTTGAAATTGCGCAAGTTGCTGTGCAGTGGGTGTTGAAACTAATGTCATAACCTATTTCTTGCTATAAGAATTTTCAAACAGTGACATATTTATTGAGTGGGTAATGAGTTGACATTTTCCTAACACGACTTTGGGTTAAATTTTGTTTCGAACAATTTTCAGTGTTGTATCAGTAATGCTATTGATAAGTAAATGGTAGTATTTTTATGTGAATGTTCTTAAGTCTTCATATAATTTCGGAATTAATTGTACTGATAGTAATATAAATATATTTAGATTTACTTATAATTCAGAAACAAAGGCTATGTGCCATGCATGCTTATTTAGGACATATTACGCCATCACAGTAAGTTATTTTCTTTTGCTGTTATTGATGTAAGCAAATGTATCATAAAAGTGTTAAGTTTTCGAATCTTCGTTATGTGTTCCAGTGTAATTTTAATCAGAGATTTGTATCTTAAATCTAGGGCAAAGTCAAGTACATTTTCTATCTAAATATAAAAATAGGGATAAATGGATTATATTTTTTCAATTCATTTTTAATAGTTGCTACCATCGATCTTTTATATATTCACTGAAGTAGAATACAAATACGATAACTCAATTTGTTTTATCTAATATTTCACCCATTTTTTCACTTTTTAAAATCTATTTTTTTTATATAAATTTATTCTCTTTTCTTGTACCTATATGTGTCAGAAATTCTGCAATTTAAATTTTGTATGAAATTTTTTAGGTCACAATGCTGATGATGTTGCAGAAACAATTATTATGAATGGTGAGAAGTATTTTCTATTGTTAATATAATTAAGAAGTTGTATTATTTATTATATTGGTTATTATTTGAGGGGTGGGGGGCAGACAATGCTAAAATATCAATTTTAATAATCTCATTGATTTGTTCTTCAGTCATACTTTTCCCATGATTTAATGACAGGAGCTAAAACATAAAATTTTGTATGTATGGTTAAAGCAGGTTTATAATTTCAATAAATTTATATTAAAAGGCTATTCTCCCTCCAACCACTTGTTTCCTTTTTCCCATGTTAACCTACAAAAAATAGATCTTAAACTTTAGCTTATCGAGTTTCTAGCATTTTTTCCTCTGTTTTTTGCCAAGCATAGATTCTGAAAAGTGGAAGGGTTATGCTTTTTTTTTTAAAATTGGTAAAATAGTTAGAAGTATATTTCATATGTATTGAAAAGTAAGCCATTCACTTTACGAAAATATTAGAATGCTTATAATTATTTTATCGATTTTTAAAAAAAACACAACTATTCCCAGCATCTCTGCTTGGTAAAAAACATTGAGAAAAATTTCTAAAGATAAATGAACTACAGGTTAGAGTAGGGTTAGAAATATCTGGGCTCACAGGTGCACATGAAAATAAAATTATGCATCCAATTTTTTTAAATTCATCAAAATTGACTGTAAATTCTGGTTAGTTGTGCTGAAATTTTTTTAGGAAGATGCAGAGTTGCTCAATTTTCAGTTAGCAGCTAATACATACTACTACACAAGTTTAATTTTCAGCATAAATTATTTCATACTGCGCCAATTTTCAGTCATTATCATTTTCATAAAATTTTTGAAAATCTGTCTGAAATTTTGGTTTGTTACAGCAAAAAATTCTTAGCAAAATGCAACACTTAGCAGCTGATATATACTGTTACAAATGTTTGATTTTTAGCATAAAATATGCCATATTTTGTAAATTCTGAGCAAAATGCAACACTTAGCAGTTGATGTATAATATACTGTTACAAAAGTTTGATCTTTGGCATAAAATGTGCCATATTTTGTAAATTTTCAATCACAGTTATTTGCACAAATTTCATTAAAATCTTGTTGGATACCAATGCAAAAATTGCTGGAAAGGAAAAATATTATAATACTTTGATGATATTTGTATCAGTGCTGATGAAAATAATTGCTATATATAGTTTATAATGCTATAGCATGACCTAAAAGCTACTTTTATGAATTCAAAAGCCATCCATTTTCATCCATGTTTTCTATCAAACTATTTTAATTAATAAAAATCGAGCTTTTATTTCTTCATAGTATGTTTTATTATTAATAAATATTTTAATGAGGTACCGATTATTTTGTAAGGTATGACTTTATATATACATTTCAACATACACTATGTACAAAAGTTTCATAAATTTCCTTTTTTATACACAATGTTTTTAACATTGTATGTAAAAATGAACTATTTTCTTTAAAAGTTATGATTGCACAATTCAGTTTATATTCTTGGCAACAGAGAGAGGCCAACAATATATTTACATTCATGTTTTGTTTCAAATTAATTCAATTTAAGGAAGCAAAACCTTCATTTCTCCATATTATGTTTTATTATTAATAAATATGTTAAAGAAATATTAATTAGGCCAAAAAAGTTACTACAGCTTTATTAAATTCTGCTGCAGTCCTTTTTCCTTGTTGAAATACTAAGCAGAACTTTGTACATATGTATAAATTGAATATTAAGCTTCAGATGATGATTCAAACATTACAATAATTAGTGCAGCATTTAAAATTCTAAATGGTTTGAAACAATTGGAAGAATTATCTTTTCATGTGTATGTTCGAATTCTAACTTGCAGTGACTATATTGTTCACAAATTTCCATTAAAAAGTAGGTTTTCGGTCCTGGCATGTTAATGCAGAAAATAAAAAAAATCTTATATCCTGTAATTTTTAAACAGATTTCCCATAACTTTCCTAAAATTTTTCATAACATTACCATTCAAGGATAATGTTGAGAAGGACACAGCATAGACAAATTTCAGTCTGAATTTTCAAATTTTAGGTAGATAAGCTCCCATAAGACATTTCAAAAGAAAGCAGAATAGATTATTAATGATTGTTAAAAAGCAATATAAAGACTGTTGATGGTTCACAGAAATACAAAAGATCTATTGTGTTGTTATTGGACAATACTGCATAGCAATACAGAATTTGGAAAAAAAATCAAATATGGTTTAAAAGATATATACTGGGTTATTGCTTTTATTTGAGAATACTCATTTGAGAAAATGCAATATTTTTGAAAATGTTGAATTGTCAAGTCATAGTTTTACTGCTTTTACAGTGTATGTTTAATGTTTGTATTGATATCTATAAAAGATAATGTCATTATTTTGTAAATTATACTAGTTTTAAAATTGGAATATTGGCAGTTATGAGTTTCCATTAATGCTCTTGTAATATAGTTTTTTAGGTGTAACACTAAAAGCAAATTTATGCTGCCAAATTTAGAAACTTAGGTGCACAAGGTGCATTTGTATAAAAAGATCTAATTCGAACCCTGAGTTAGAGACTATTTTCCATAGGTTAACATAAGCAAAATGATATAAGTGACAGGAGGAAGAATATCCTCTTAACCCTTTCATGATGGTGCATTGCTGTCTGGGACGCTCGCTCAGGACGGAGCATGATCGAAATATACTGATCACAGAGGATGGAGCTTTTTGAATAGCTAAGCCTAACTTTAAAAAAAAAAAATCCTTTAATTCAATTGTTTCTTTTTTTCATATAACCTTAGCTGACCATTGAAGTAATCATGTATATAAATATCATAGTTTTCGGGTTATATTTTCTTTTGAAAATTACATGAAGATCATAAAAAATTATTTTACATTGATTAAACACTTTAGAAGAAAAAAATTTTAAAATTAGGAATTTTAATCAGCACAATAATTTAATAAAAACAAAAATTAGTAGGAAATATGCAGCAAAGACTATTTACAATAAAATGCAATAAGGTTTAAAAGTTTGATTTTTTATGATAATCTTTAAAACAGGGATACATTCAAAGATTACATTGCTAAGACAATGCGTTGCACAAAACTTTTTTTTTACGATTCTTTGAGAAAGAAAAAATTCGTAACTATCATCTGAATAACTCAAAAACTTATTGACAATATGAATGATTTCTTCTTTGAATGAAAAACATCTTTTAACCTTTGCAAATCACTAATTTCTTTTCTAAACGTTCCACAAAATATCCCTATACATTGCAAAAAACAAAAAAATACTAAATGACTGAATACCAAAATTACAGAAATAAAAGTATTGCCAGAAACCCGAAAATGTCTATACCACATGCAACATTTTAAAAGCCAGCTTAGTTTGTTTACATTACTCACAGTCACAGGCAGTTCTGGCTTCCACATCGAACCAAATTATCAAAAATATAAAACACTTGGAACAAATCGAGGATCAATATTCTAGACTCATGATAAATTCAACTGTAGTGGACACAGGCATCCTTCTATTAGCATTAAAAAATACTAAATTAATAATATTAGTTGAAACTCATATATGAGAGACACCCGTCCTCAGAACCAATTCATGTAGCGGCTCACTTATGAGCCACCCAGCTGTGAGTAACATTCATTACTGGCACACTGGTCTTGAAAGGGTCTGTCTTGAAAGGTTCACACCTGTCTTGAAAGGGTTAAACTGTAGAAAAATCTGTAAAAATAAGTAGCATATATTTTTGTTGAAAAATTATAATTTTTAGGTATATAGTTATTATGCAACTAGCTGCATTGCTGCAAGATACAGCCACTTAGCAGTAATTATCAATTTTATAGAAATATAATTCTAAGTTTGTTTGATTTTCAAGATAGTCTATAAGGGACAAACCATTTATTTTAAATTGATAAATAATTAAAAAAAATTGTTTCACTATTTTATTTTAAGACTGATAAATGTCAATGTAAATATATAAATGTGATTAATATTGAAAAATCTAGCAGCCACCACTTTAATGTAACTGAAAGCTAAGTAAATAATCATGAAACAAGATGGCTGACAAAAATGTGCTGTTTCACGTTATCTTTTAAAATATTATTTTTGCTAAATATTGCTAAATTTGTTTGATTATTATACAATATATCTAAAAATATTTTTATCCTGAGCTTTTCTACTGACAGTGTTTATCCTGTATTGTGTCAAAGCATGTATGTGTGTGACTAATCCTTTTTATGATTTATAGTTCTAAGAGGAGATATTGCTAGGCTACAACGATGCACTAATATTATTACAGTAAGTTCTAATTTTTATGCTAGTCTTGAACTTTATTATTACTACAATAAGTCCTATATATAAGATGCATTTATATCATTTATTGGCTGATATATTTTCAAATGTTTTTAAGGACAGTGAAGGCTTAATACCAAGATGCAAACCTTTCAAGTACACATATGAAAAAGAAATCGTGATGTATGCCTATTTTAAAAAATTAGATTACTTTTCTACTGAATGCATATACTCTCCTAATGCTTATAGGTAAGGATGTTCAATTTTCAAATTATTGATCAAGAGTTTCGTCTTTTACTTTTATAAATAAATTTAGATCCATGTTTCTATGTTTTGTCATGTGCATCCCAGTTTGACATTTTTTTGCTGTTGGGTTTCTGAGATAATGAAATTTACTTATTGGCTCATATGGGTGGCATCGAATGTGGCTAATCTCAGCAATAGAGTTTATCCAATGTTTCTATAAACTTAGCGCATTTAATGAACAAGACCTATTATCTGTTGTTTTTTCAAACTATAATAAATATTCTGAGTGTTTTGAAAAAAAAAAAAAAATGTGCAAACCATATAAAGCATTTACAAATTATTTTGAGTAATTTTTTTACTAAATTATATGAGTTTGCAATAATTTCACAATGAGTATAACTTTTGCTTGAAAAATACAAGGTACTGTACTTCTCTGTTAGCAGACATATAAAAATTAAGTGATTACAACTGTTTGAAGGGCATTATGAGCCCTCATTATCAGATCAGAAAGCTGTGTGTATTAAGCTGATCTTATAAGACCTCATAATGTCCTTGAAACAATTGTAGTCGCCTAATTTTTATATTTTTGCTATCGAGGAAGTATAACAATTTGTATTTCAAAAATTTGCCCACACTGGTTCTTGTTATATTACTGGTTCCTGCTTTATATGAGAGAAGTTAAATTTTTTTTAAGGACACCTTGGCAAAGGGAATTGACAAAAAGTGTGGTTTTATGCTTTCACGGAAATCAATGCTCAAAAGTACACAAAATAATTATTTTAATTTTTTTTTTACCTAATTATGATCAAGATATGTTTCTTGAGAAAATAATAGGTAAAATAATTTCATTACTATGTGTACTTTTTATATTATCATAGGTTTTATGAAATGAAAACATATTTTTTTTTATGAAAAAATTCCTATCGGTACGTTTTACAAAAAAACTTGCCACCACAATGTCATGAAAGTTTCAGAGTATACTAATTTAAGTTTAATGTCACTATTATACCTACAATTTGTATTATAGGAGTGATAATTTTTAAATTATTCAAAAAATTATATTGTACTATGGAAACTCAAAATTTTGTTAGTTAAAATCAACATAAATTATAATTTTTGACAACATGAATATAATTATAGGTTCAAAACATAGTATACTATGAGCTAATAATGCATATAAAATTTCATATCTGTATCTCTTACAGTTTTTTTAATAATTGTACCCGAAACTCAAAAAACTACATTTTGAGAAAATCGTGTTTAAAAAGTGGGTGTGGCCAGCAAAGGAAGCAGCGTGGGATCTGTTTAAATGCAAGTTTTGCTCTTTCTAATCATGGTAAATAATTAAAACTATATATCATTGTGTTCAGAATGAAGCTATAAATTGGCAGTAAAATTGAAAAATCGATTTTTTGAAGATTTTCCTTGCCAGGGTGTCCTTAAAGCTAATTGATATTATGTATTACATTTTAACTTTTGCTCTTTTTTTACTAATGCAGATTTTTTCCATAAGTATGAACACAATATTTTCCTCCAAAATACGAACCATAAAGATGTTAAGAAAATGTTTCTGGAAGTTTGTTTTTATTTAACTTTTATGTAATTTAACTTATATTATATTTAAAGCATTGAGTACTTTTTGCATTCCAGAGGACATGCTAGAGCCTACTTAAAAGATCTAGAAGCTATACGATCAAGAGTTATATTGGGTAAGTTATGAAGAAATTGTGTATGTTAGCTTTATTAGACTGTAAGTTTGTAAAAAATAGAATGTGCCATACTGATAAAGTATAAGAAAATCAACTGATTTTATCACATTAAACATATAAACTGTAACTTTTTCGACAAACAGTGAATTATATAATGTTTTACGTAAAATACACAGACAAGTTAGATGTGATTAGTAAAAAGAAACAAAACTACACTGGTGATATCAATATACAATAAATTGAATAATAAATTTTGTTATACAATGAAACTGGCTTGTAATAAGCTCGTACAAGAGTCAGGATTTAATTAAGAAATTCTGAACTTTTAATTGGTACACTTTTAAGATAAGTCTGATTTACGCATTTTTAATAAGCAGAAACTTTAAATCCCTGTATTTAATAAGCATACAAATTGAAAGTAAAGCAGTCCCTCTGGCCTTAATTTTCACTGGCTTGAAATATGAATAAAAAAGCAATGTATAAATGAAACTAGAAATATTTTAAACATATAATTGAAATGTTTTAACTTGAAAAATATAGAAATGTCTGGAGACAAAATAGAAAACATTACATAAATGATAAAGATGTACAAATAAGAAGCACATAGTTATGAAGATTTTCAATAATTAAAGCATTCTGATTAAAATATTGCAAATTAATCTTATTCTAAGTATTGCATTTAAAAATATTGTATCGTTTATGGTATCTTTTCTTATTTATATAAAATATTCTCTCTACAACATATAAAATAATGCATTTATGTATATTATATTTTGTGTAGATATAATACACTCAGGAGAATGTATGAAAATTAAAGAAGAAATAAAATTGCCCGCACAAGGTAAATAGTTCTAATTATCATCTAGACTTTTTCATACCCTATACTTATACATGTATTTTTATATTCATCATTTAAAGATATTTTGTTTGTTGTTGTTGTTGAGATCCAGACCGTCCGATCTACCAGAAAATTGTAAGGTAACTGTTTGGATGGCCGGGAAGTGCCACTCAATTTAGACCGGAACCCAGTGGGGGAGGCATCCACAGGGACCGTACCCTCCTTCCCCTACCACCAACCTCTCGGAAGGGATATTTTGTTTGTGAAATTTTTTTGTGATATTTTGTTTGTTGAGACCCAGACCGTCCGACCTACCAGAAAGGTTTTTGTGAAATAGTTTTAAAATCTTCTGTTTGTCTTTGTTAGGTGTATGTTTGAAATGCGGCTACATATCAAGTCAAAGTGTTTGTAAAGCGTGTGTTATGCTAGAGGGATTAAATACTGGAGTGCCCAAGTAAGTTTGAATTGATTTTATTGTGCTTAACTGTGACATTTTTTCTCTGTGTTTATATCAAGTTTATATTTAATATATAAAATTTCTTCTTATTATTAATTAAGGAAAAGTTAGGTAAAATGGGGCGTTTACAAGTGAGCATTCCCAAGTGTCACTCATCAATCACAAAAGTTTTTATATATAAAAAAAATATGGATAAAACATGATTTTTTAAGTTATCAATTAATTCTACTTATCTTGCATTTGAAAAAAAATATAAACATTGTGAAGTGATGATTTTTAACTTCCCCCTATAAAAAAAAGGCCAAGTAAAGTTTTTGTGTGTTCCCCAAAACTTGACAAATTTTAAAGCAAGTTTTTGATTTGGGATAGCTGTATGCTACTATTTTGTGAGTTCCAAGAAAAAGGATCTTCATTAATGTAACAAAACCAAATGTTGAATGTATTATTTACTTATCTGAATTATATATATAATTATGAAGTACATGTTGTAATCATAATGTAAGTGCAATTGATTCTCTAAAACAACTTTTTAATGTTTAACCCTTTCCGTACCGTGGCATTCTGGAACTACCGTGGGTCAAATGATGGAGCGCTTTACTTCCGAACTGTTCCCGAAGGACGGCTAACTTTTTGCGCTAAGCCTAACTCTCAAAATAAATTCACTAAAAATCGCCTATTCAGCACAGAAATCTACTTTTTTCAGGAATAAAAAAAATATTTATTTCCTACTTGATGTATATTTTTTCTACGAATCTCAATACAAAATAATTGTCAGTTACTTGTACTATGAATTCTACTATTCATCATCGAAAAATATGCTAAAAAAATTAATTTCCTTATCTAAATTAGGTGGCATAATATTATGATTGATTCCAAGTATGCTCAAAAACTCAAAAGAATTCAGATCTGTCAAATCTCCCGCCCAAATATCATTCGCAGAAACAGCTACTGAAGCTTGCAGCGTTGTAATAATAGTACGCTCATATTCTGAAGAATCACTTGCATTTTCATGTTCATCTTCAGAAATACCACAGTTCCACGAATTTATACTATCTGCATAACTTCATTACTGCCCAGTTCATTTATTATACGAGTATATTCTTCCACAGAAAGAAAACGTCCTGGCCCAAACATTCTTTTATCCGAAATAACCTAATCATTTCACTGCCACGCATTCCTCTAAAACCCAAACTTGAAAAAATACTCTCTTATATTCCTATAGTTCACCAACGAAATCATAAAGCGAAAAACAAAACGAGAACCGAAACTCAATTATAAAACAGTAAATGCTGCGAAAAGTGCTCTGTTTGTTTTTATTACAAAATCACATTTCACCGCTCCAGATGGAGAATTAATTCATTGGATCCCCCCTGTGCCAAAGTCAAGTATCTGCAAAATTTATTGGAGTTGTTCGCATGGACATTTAACGCCATCTAGTAGACAAATAAATTCAAGTAAGAACGTTTCTTATAAAAATGTGAATACGTGACCGTCGTCTTTTAGGGTAAATTTTTTCTCAATGCGTATGTGTGACGGCCGCCCTTGAATGCAAGTTCGCAGCCAACACACAGGCGCGTCAACCATCCGGAAAGGGTTAACTAATAATTCTTAAAATTGAAAGTATGAGGATGATATTTTTTAATGTTTCATTGTAATTAAAAGTATTAAAATACTGAATATTTTTTAATTCCAATATGCAATTCAAGTATAATAATTTATATATGCTTAGTAATGTTCTAAATATGCTTAATATTTATGCATATATGTAAGCATGTTTAATAATTTTTATATAATTTTTTACATGAATCTGTGGTTGCTCTTCTTACAAATATATTTGGAATTTGAATTTGAATTGAAATATGTGTACACCTAACTCTTGATTTGCATGATAAATTAGTTTTGAGAAAGTTCTGTGTAAATAAGAGTTGTGTAAATCGAGACTAACATTTGTATAAAAAATAAAGGTACAGTAGAGTACCCATTATATGAACCAGTCATTACTAAAGGTTGTTTGGATAATCAAAAGTTTGAATAATTGGACATATGTTTTTTAAAAGTAATAGTTTAAATGGGTGCACATGTATATTTTACTTTCACACTTTTCCAGGCTTAGGACTGGCAGCATTAAGTTATTCAAATAGCGCTGGCATGTTTAATATTTTTATTTTATTCTTTAAATGTTTAAATGTTTCCTTGTAATTTTTCTTATATATATTTTTAATCTTTTTATATAGTTTTTTTTTTTGGAACATTTTCTTGTTTCCCATTTTATTACAAATTTTTATTCTTTGTAAAGGAAATCAGACAACATTTTTTGTTTTGAGTACTATATTATTTTTTGCTTGGCTATATTTCTAATTCTTTAACACTAAAACCATGGAATGGGTTAATTTGACCCAAATCTAATTTCGTTTCTGTTTTTCTCAAAAATTTACAAGCGGAACCAAATACAAATTCTTGACATTTCATAATATTATGCAAATAAAGGCCTATAAAAATATCAGTCATTAGATATTTATTAGTTTCATGTTTTAACACTTATACTTAAAACTGCAAAATGGGTCATTCTGACCCAAAGACCACCAAGAATACGGAAAGTGGGGCACAATATTTTTTGGAAGTGGAAATGCGCATTTCTTCCTCTTTTTCGGAAAAGGGGTGAACAAAATACCACCTTGAAGGTCGCGATAAGATAAAGCTATCTTTTTGATAAGGCGTTGCAGGGGGGCGACATGTTTTCTTTGTAGAGATAGAACATAAGGCTGCAACACTAAAGAACAAGTGCAGATAAAGCTTGCTCTCTGAACAACATGTCAAGAAAACATAGTCGTACACTTACTATTAGTGAAGCTTTAGAATACTTGCAACAATTGTCGGAAAATGAGTCCGAACACGGCAGTAGTGAAGAGTTTGTTTTTAGTGATGATGAATATATGCCTTCAAATAAAGAATATACATCTTCAGATAATGGTGATCATGTATCTGAGTTTTGTGAATTTCCTGTGCCATGTGGTAGTAATGAAAATGTTTTTCCTGACCTTGATTGCAAATTGCGAATGAAACAAAGCCTCGGCAAGCGAAAACAAACAAATTCATCAGACCCCAAATCGGAGCTTATGAAAACTGGAATTTTTATTGCAAATGACGGAAGGCATTGGGAAATTATCTCTTCAGGAAGAATTGCTGAACACGATGTTTGTAAGGAAACTTACTGCCCAACCCCTTACACGAAGCGAAGCATTAAGAATGAATATACATCAAGTTCATGGAGGTTACTTATAGATGAACCAAGGCTTCATCATATAAAAAATTGTACAGAGGAAGAAGCTCACGGGCAACTTGGTAAAAATGAGTGGTCTACAACTTTAGAGGAACTTGATGTTTTTATAGCAATTTTATATGCTTGAGGTATATACTGTGCAAGAAGTCTCGAACTTGATAGCCTGTGGTTCGTAGTTTGGGGTCCACCTTTCTTCCGTGACACTATGGCAAGAGACAGATTCTGAGAAATTATAAGATTCTTACGATTTGACATAAAAACAACAAGATTTGAACGCCTTCAAACATATAAATTTGTCCTTATTTCTGAAGTTTGGGAGAAATTTGTTGCAAATTCGATCGCCAGCCACAAACCAGAACCTCATATAACTATTGATAAGCAACTGTTTCCTACAAAAGCCAGATGTCGTTTTACACAATGTATGCCAAATAAACCAGATAAATTTGGAATAAAATTTTGACTCGCTACTGATATTAACACTAAGTACATACTAAATGGCTTTCTATATCTAGGTAAAGATGAGCAGCGTCCTGAAAATCTAAATGTCATTTTGCATCTAGTGAGACCTTTTGAAAATAAAAGAAGAAATATCACAACCGGCAACTTCTTCACAAAATGTAATATCATAGTAATATCATTGTGTTTTAACAATGTTTCTTACAACGTTTCCATCATTTTTTTCACAATTTAAGGAATTTTCCTCCGAATTCACTTTACTGTCCCTACCAAGTTTGTATTCTTTTCTTTTAGCATATACGACTGTTTCAGTGTTGTTGTTGTTGAAACCCAGACCGTCCGACCTACCAGAAAGGTGTTACCTTACACCTTTCTGGTAGGTCGGACGGTCTGGGTTTCAACAACAACAACACTGAAACAGTCGTATATGCTAAAAGAAAAGAATACAAACTTGGTAGGGACAGTAAAGTGAATTCGGAGGAAAATTCCTTAAATTGTGAAAAAAATGATGGAAACGTTGTAAGAAACATTGTTAAAACACAATGATATTACTATGACATTTTACCAAGGGAAAATAAATAAAAACGAATTATTACTCAGCTCACTTCACCCCACAGTTGATATTTACAATAATGTTCTGGAAAAGCTTCCAGAGACAATATCATTCAATAATTCTAGAAAATTTGGTGTAGATGTTGTCGATCAAATGGTATGAAAATACTCGATAAAGGCAAGATCCAGGAGGTGGCCAGTTCATGTGTTCTACAATATCCTTGATCTCGCTGGAATTAATTCTTGGATTTTGTATAAAGCAGTTACCGGTAAAACCCTATCAAAGTGGAAATTCCTTTTCAACAATTTATTGAAGAGCTATGCAGTCCTTATATTGTGTGTACTCGAAAAAGAAACAATCCGAACATACAGCAAACATCTGCAACTAACGGAGAATCCGTAGCAGTGCGAAAAAGAGTTCGTTGTAAAGTTTCGAAGTGTGGAAACAAAACTGTTGATATTTGTTCCGATTGTAAAACACCAGTATGTGGCAAGTGTACAATATATATAAAAAGAAGTTGCTCCACATGTGTATAGTAGATGGATTATGAAAGAACACCTTATTGGTAAGAAAGTCAATTGTTTTTACCCTAGATTTCTTCATACTTTTTCCAACCAAGATATACACATTTTATTTTATTACTAAAAATGCTTTTGTATTTTTAGAAGTACTGAAAAGTACGTTATATTTTATTTAAACCATAGTATGTATTTAAACCATTTGTGTAAACCCATAGTAAAATACCATAGTATTAGTTGATAAAATTTGCTTAAAAACTTATGCACCAATAGCAAAACTCCTTATAAATGTGAAATTTGTATGCATTTTATGCTTATTTTTAAATCAACATTTTCATAATTTCCGATATTATATTACATAATCTTTATATTACTCTCAAAGAAATGAATAATTGCCATTACTATAAAAATGAATTCTTATTTTTGTAGTAGAAGATAAATGTTTATACTCTGGGTCAATTTGACCCATCTCACTGTTTTAAGTATACCGAAACTGCCGCAGTTCTAGTGTTAAAGATAAAGAAGTTGAATAAATAGGATTGGCATTTTCTTAATGTTCTGGCTATTTTATTGCAACCTCTAGCAAATTATATAAGCTTCTGTATGGGCAGGTCTATCATCTCTCTCATCAGATTTATCTGCCACTTTATTTTTATGTCTGGTGCAACATATCCTCTTTGGATCTTGTGTCAAAAACCCTAATCAACCAACCAGCCACTTCTTTATTTTCCTCTGTTGAGTGCTAGTCTTGAATGGCTGATATATAGACTAATCATCATATAAAATTTGAAATCCAGGGTCATCTATATTGTTGCTCAATTGATCTCAAATTTCATTTGGGCCATACCCATCTGAGTATTCCAGTTTTTGAAACATTTCCTAGAAAAGTGACAATAACAACACTCTTTAACAAAGTAGAAAATTCCTTTGGAAGCATATGGTTGTTCAATCATGAACCGAACTCTGTCCATGAGAGGAAAAAAATGAGGCGAGGGATGGAATGTTTGGAAAATTGGTTCAGATAATCGGCACTCTACTGTAATCTATTTTAGACCACATTCAATTAAATAGTTCCTCGCTAAGAGCCATGAAAGTTAAAAAATGAAGTTATTTAATTATGTTTAAACAATTTAATTTATGTTGAATTGAAATCATTCCAAGTACAATGAAAATTTGTATAAATTTTTCAACTATGCAAAACTGACACGTTGCAATTCAGATACTGGGCAAATTAAGCTGTAGGTGTACAAACATATAGTAATATATTTGTATTACCATTTAATGTATAACCTTTGCGTGGCATAGCTGCCAACCCAGAGAATAAAAAATTAGGAACACTGTACGCGAGAAAAATGACACGCAATAGTTGCACACAAAATATATATACATGGATATCTCCAACATGGAGTACTTGCTTCCCCCCCCCCCCATTGAATTGCATGTCAGTATTTCTTAGCCAATGTATTATGTATTGACAGTGATTTTGCAACCCCCCCCGGAAGGAAAGATGGTGAAACCCGTATATATATATACTATATAATTAATCTTAATAAAAAAAAAATAAGACCTCATGAGATAAGAATTTTGAAACATAAATGAAATGCATAATATTTTACACCCATAAAATTATAACTATATTTGTTCTCCTTAAATACATCAATATTCAACTAAAAGTAAAATTAAACTATTTTCATATTTGAAAAAAAAATGTCATTACACAATTTAAATACACTATTACAAAGTAAGTAAAACAAAGACAAATTAAGAATCTTTTTGGTTTATTGATACATAGGTAGCAGATTTGGCTTTTTTCAAGAAAGTGGCACCATGTTTGTTCATACCAAGCACCATTTATCTGATTATTTGGCAATTAAAGTAGACTGTAAAGTCAAAATACTCATGGAACTTCTAAAATCAGTTTTGTTTCTTTTTACAAGACTAAAAATTCGTTCATATGCAGCATTACTATGGGGGAGTGTTAGTATCCCCAACATGATACTACTCAATTTACCATACAAAAGTTTCTACACAGGATCTTTTTGCTTTCCTAACTTAGCCCACTGAACATCTGGTCTTCAGCAATTATTTCTTCTGGCAGAGCTGCCATTTGATAATGCAAAAACTCAGTCTCTACACTATCAATTATATCAAACGTTGATTCTGTTGAGTCTTTTTGCAGTATAGAGGGAAATCTGTCTATAAAATTTTTTATCGAGGAAATTTAACTTTTTTTCTCTGAGACACATCTGCGACTTCAGCATGATGTAAAGCATCAGAGTTGATTGGAAAGTTTCTGATAATATAATTACATGTCATACAATAGTAGTTTTTGACGTACTCAAAAAACTGCTTTGTTTCATTCGAGTTTAACTTTTTCAGGCACTCTAACGTCTCTGATCCCACAAATATGTCTGCATTATCCTTATGATTTGTTGAATCACTATAAGAGATATCGAAGACACATGTCGAAGCTCTCACGACTTCAAGCTTTATGAATCTGACTAATATATCTGTAAAAAAACTTGAATTTGGGACTTTAGCTTATGGACTCTGGGGGTCTGTGATTGCAGACTCACATTAAATTTTTCGGAAACACTAATTACATTTTTCAGAAAAAATGCAAGGGCAGGGTACAGATTTTTCAAAATAGAAAAATTTGTATTATGCAAATATAATTAAAAAATTAACCTTAATAATTAGCCATAATATGAAAATAACTAGTTTAGTCGATCTAATATGCAACATTTAAATGATGGAGATGGATGGAAAAAGCTACTAACGTACTCTCGGCAATTCACGCGATGTAACTGAATTGCGCAATCGCATTGTTTATGTGAAAATAATTAAGAAATTAACAGTAATAATTAATCAGAATATGAAAATACGCTAGTTTAGTCGATCTAATATGCAACATTTAAATGATGGAGATGGATGGGAAAAGATGCTAATGTACTCTCGGCATTTCATGCGATGTAACTGAATTGCGCAATCGCACTGTTTATGCGAAAATAATTAAGAAATTAACAATAATAATTAATCAGAATATGAAAATAAGATAATTTAGTCGATCTAATATGCAACATTTAAATGATGGAGATGGATGGGAAAAGATACTAACGTAATCTCGACATTTCACGCGATGTAACTGAATTGCGCAATCGCACTGTTTATGCGAAAATAATTAAGAAATTAACCATAATAATTAATCAGAATATGAAAATAAGCTAGTTTGGTCAATCAAAAATGCAATATGTAGAAGATTGAGATGGATGGAAAAAGATATTATTGCACTCTCGGCGATTCATGAGAACAAACTGAATTGCGCAATCGCAGTGTTTATGCGAAATTAATGAACAAAATAACATTTTAGCGATTTATGCTGAATTAGACAACTTTTGAAGAAGTATATTTATTACTTTCATAAAATAAGCGATCGAGATCTTAATTTACATTACACGCGGCCGTAAATCTACGTTAATTTGATTGGCATTATACTGCATTTTATTATGGAGTTGCTACGATCCCGGGAATGGTAGAAATCAGTGCTAAAAAGGTGGAAAATCGGCGTTTCCGAGGAATTATACCATGTCTGGTTAATTGATAAATTTCAAACAAAAAAATCCGGAGAATTTCGTTAGTAATTCGGAGGCCGGAGAAGTAATGAAACATCCGGAGTTTCCGGGCCAAATCCAGAGAGTTTTTCACGTCTAATCTGTAAGCTTATGAGCGTACTTTTGATCAAATAGAGAAAAATTTCCCACTTAAAAATCCCTTTTATGGGGAAATTTTTTGGGATATTATCCCTAAACGTAGGGATTTTTTCAAAAAATCGTTAAAATCGGGAGATGCGTCTTCAAAAGCGGGAAATCGGGATAAACACTCAAAAATCGGGAATCTCCCGCCAAATTCAATAGAGTTGGTACATATGTAACTTTTATGGTTGCAGAGGGGGAAAAATGGGGTAAAACAGGAATATTTTCAAAAATTCGGATTTTGTGGGAAAAATTCGGATTTTCGGAACAGACGTAAAAATTCGGAACGAATCCGGAAAATTCGGAACGGTTGGCAGCTATGGCGTGGGATAATTGATATATATATTTCTATATTAATACATTTTGTGAATACAATAAAACCTCGATAAGTTATGACCGGAATAACTCGGCACTGCGGTTAAGTTATCATATTTCTTAAGTCCCGTTTAGCTTCCATAGATGACAATGTAATTAAACTCTTGTTTACTCATCACCAATTCAAATGTTACTCTGAATAACCCATCTCTGTGGAAAAGGTATGAAATAAAAGTTGTAATTCAGACTCAATAGTGAAGAACGTCTTTAAACATTCAGGGTTTGTGTCTGATGACAAACAAATTGAAGTCTAAAATGAGGACTCTGATCCCCACTCTTTGTTGTATTTATTAGAAATCGTAAATGAAAGTGAATGTATTGCAGTATGTTTTCAAGCAACCATAAAACTATAGATTTTTTTAGAAGAAAAGTGTGAAAGTGCTAGCGATAAAAGTGAAAATTAGGAAATTCTTTCACCATCCAATAAAACACAATTTCTTGGAGACTTAGGGCTATGACACACTAACGTTGTCTCCCGTCCGTTTTGAGGACACTATGTGCTGGGGGTAAAAGAATGCCAGGATTTTACTCCCAGCACACAGCGCCTCCAAGATGGATGAGAGACAACACTCGTGTATCATAGCTTTTAAACACCATTCGACATTAACTCATGTCACTTCAAGGTATGATGAATGTACAGATGATGAATTCAGAGTTAATTTGATTGACAACTGTACTTTTTACTCAAAATAAGACAAGTACTTGGCATCATAATATGCATCCAAAATTTTAGTATGAAAGCTGGAAGAATGTTCAAATAAAGCTAATGAAAGGTAAAATTAACTTTTGTTATCATTTATATAATTTATTAATACTTCTAACTATTAATTAAAAGTCATGGTATATTTAAAATTTACATGATCGTTACAGTAATGCATACTGAGTACTTTCAGTGGTTACTCCATTCTACTTAAGTCATTAAAATTTTTTGGTCCCTTGAGTGATGACTTATCAAGGTTTCACTATAGTTAAAAAGAAGCTGCATGTATTTCAAACAGTAATTTTTAGGAGTATTTTAAAAGTTTTCATGGATTTAAATCTAATTGTCTTATTTTTTTTAGTCTTGGCATCAAAAAGAGCAGTAAAGTGAAAAACAAGGTAATATATATATATTTTTTACTTTTCTAGTTTATTTATAACTGAATTCCACTTTTTTTTTTGTGTATTTGTTTAGCTAAATTATAAATTTAATATTTATTTAATTTTCATTATACAATTATATATATACTATATTGTTATACAAGGTGTCCCAAAAAGATTGAAACATGCTTTAATTCTTTACCTGTTGGAAATAAGTGGGCAATGTAAATTGCAAAAATGTTAAAATTAAGGTAGGAAATAAGATTACTTTAATGAAATAGTTCTCCCATTAATTTTCAAAAAGTTACACTTCTTTAAAAAACATGCATATCTGTATCTTTAAAATCAACTGAATTATGATAAGGGAAAAAATCTGGCTTATGCCACTTTTCCGTACCATATGAAAGACTTTCATCAATGAAACTAGGGATCATAAACAAATTGACGATAGATCAAAAATACGTTAATATGTGTCAAAATTTTTTATCACAAATGCATTTAAATAAAGCATTACACAGACAGAGATTATATAAAGCAGTGGTACTCACTATGCAGTTGGGCATCCTATGTATTATCATCCAGTTTTATCTTTTTGTGATATGCATTTCTTTATGATTATGATCTTCATTTTTATGAATTGCATTTTTAGTTTGATATATGGTCCCCATTCACAATGTTCAATTTTCAATTAAATATAACTTGCTCAATTTTAAAGATACAGATATGCAGTTTTTTAATGATCTTGTTGCATTAAAAATAAAAATTTTCTGATCGACCAAATTTATCTAAGGGTATCATATAAAAATTTAAAAGGTGTAACTTTTTGAAAATGAATGGGAGGACTATTTCATTAATGTAGTCTTATTTCCTACCTTACTTTCGACATTTTTGCAATTTACATTGCCCACTTATCTCCAACAGGCAAAGAATTAAAGTGCATTTCAATCTTTTCGGGGACGCACTGTATAATGTAGTTGTGCAATGCACATGACATGCGATGCACAATTTACATTGTATTTCATGCTAAAATGTATCTTGGAGTTAAAATTAAAATATACAATAGGACCTGGGTGTAATGTTCAGCTAGAATTCACTAATATGTTTCTTCAAAGTGAACACTCATTAAATTCATTTTGCACAGTAAAATGAATGTAATTAGATGTAATTAGAGATTATATGTAATTAGAGGAATAGTCAGTAAAAGTATGCACTACAAGGATTATATCTCAGGAGGGCTATAAAAGTAATTTGAAACAACAGTGAATACAGATTTATATATTTGCTACCCCACCCCCGCACAAAAGCAATCTAGAAACTCATTTTTAACACTTTACAACAAAGTTGAAAAGTGTTTATGACTTTGTTCATTCTGTCTGTCTGCCTGTCCGTTAGCACGATAACTGCCGTAAAAATGACTTAATCAAAATGAAATTTTAGTATGTTGTTCAGATGGTCTGTAGGACCTATGGGAATATAAATGAATAATATCACCCAATTAGTTTTGGATTGAACCCGGATTGAAAAAATGAAATACATTGAGCCCTATGGGACCTAATTTTTCCAACATTTTTTAAGCGGATTTAAAGCTCACAAATTGCTTCGAAATTTTTAGGTAATATTCAAATTGTTCCATAAAATATATAAAAAAAAAATTCAGTGAAATACATTCAGTAGTTTTTTAAATAAAAATTAAAATAATAATTACACCTCTTGTATAAAACGATCACGTGACCATGAAATGAAAAGATCACATGATCCACTTCAAAATGATACATGGCATCTATCTTGTTCCAAAATCGTGATTTCTTAAGTTCTTTTTAATTCATATTGAGTGTTGTATCCGTCCTAAAACTACTTTATTTTTGCTTAAATTCCGTGCATCTACATACTGAAACAACGCAAATACAATATATTTGAGTTTAAATGATCATCCAAATTTGATTATTTCTACAACGAAGCCTATTTTTCACCTATGTAAAATGTAAACAGCAAAATATGTAAAATGAAATGTATTAGAATTCCTGTATTTCTTTAACACAAAATAATTTAGCCCATGGAGTCTGCATGGTTGATATGAATGAAATATTAATTGATTTTATAAAGAGAAGGACGATTTTTTTCGATGAAGTTTTAAGCATAGAGTTTAATTACCTGTAGCTCCATGGTTTTAATTTTTAAATAAAATAAATTATTATAGTATTGTGATGAATGAAATGAATGGGAGAAAGTTATGAATGAAATGCTGTTTTTATAGAGAGATCGAGGCGTGTTATTTTTTCTATGACGTCATTTGAATTAATTTCAGTTGTTTTTTTGATGAAGTTTTCAAATATAATAAATTATCGTAGTATTATGATAGTTTTTAAAATATTTCCGTGGAATGTATCGCATTTTAGAGGTATTTAAACCAGGCAATTTATATTTCAATGCCGTCATTTGAATGAAGTTCATTTTTTTCAATGAAGGTTTAAGTTTTCAAATATAATAAATTAATGTAATATTGTGATAAGTTTTGAAATATTACCGAGGAATGTATTGCATTTTAGACTTTTTAAAATAAAATTGCATTGAAGTTGGAAAGTGTTTCATACTCAATGCTTTAAGCATGATTGATCTTTCTTGTTTATATATCCACTAAGAAAAAAAACTTCAATTCATGTTAATGGTAACTGTTGAGATGATATCCAAGAGCATGTGTTTTGATTGATTTTGTCTCCAAAAGAAATCAGTTGCTTCCAAACTGAATCCAAGTGAATTTAATTTATAAGTTTTGTTACTTTGTGAATGTAAATGATAGCCCTGATTTTTTTTATTTGGTAATATGTTATTATTATGGATGTTGTGCTAAAATTTGACTGACATTGGATGAAAATTCGCTTAGGTAGCAATAATTTTTTGAAATTTACTTCAGTATAAAGGAACTTTTTTCTTTTTTGTAACTTCAATTAGTGTTTTGTGTTATTCTGCCAAAGACTGGCAATCGAGTGTTTATTTAGAGCATGTTAAAGGAGCTTATATTACTCCTGTGTTGTACAATTGGCATGGTTGTGCATGTAAAAAACAGAGTCTGGGAATGATTTTAGTTTAAAACAGACGATTTAGAAATTGAGTGGTGTTATCTGTATTATTTAAGTACCAGGCGCTTATTTAGTAACCAGGTAATGCCGGGTAATTAGTTTTAATCTAGTGTAGACGAAATATTTTAATATAATTATAATTTTAATGTACATATTTTAGGCTAAATAAAAAATGTTAAAGTTCACACACTGAAGCTCCTTTCTGCATGGAACTATCAAATTCAGTGTTTACTTCTCAAAATTTTCTATTACTTTTAAAAATAAATTTGAATATTTCTTTTTTGTATGTGTGACAGAATGTATAATTAATTTACAGAGTTTAGGCTATATAAAAATTTAAGCCCCTGACTTCTTTGACCCAGATCATCTGACCTACCAGAAGGTATAAGGCATTTGCTTGGATAGCCAGGAAGTGCCATCCAATTTTAAATGGAACTCAGTCGGGGCTTCATCCACAGGCACCATATCCTCCTTCCTCTATCACCAACCTCTCGAAAGAACTTACAGACCCATATATTTAATGTGCCTGTTCTCCACATGAACACAGGGACAGTTTGGGTAAAACTGGGAATCAAACTCATGTCGTCCGAGTGCAATCCCTGTGCACTTACCACTGGGCTGCCCCACCTTCTAAGCCTCTGGAGTAAAGCTCTTTTTGTATGAAACTAGAAAATGTAATCATGAATTTATTGGCTGTTAGGTTATTAAAATTGTTTCAAGTGTATTACAATCCATCTTCTTCAGGTTAGGTGCAGTATGTACTAAATGGGGGATCAGATACAACAGTTGTATTTGATTTTTCGATCTAATACAACTTTTCCAGTTTAGGACTAAAGTAAAATCATTTATTTTGAACAATAATAAAAGCTATTTATTATGGATATTCAATAAAATCCAATAAATAATATTAAACTTATTTTATTCATTGGGAGGAAATATTTTTTTGAATTCTATAAGAACTTGTTTTTTCCAATCTGGAGCTTAATATACTCATTTGTAATTTGTCAAAGTTTGAAGAGGAACTAACATTTAACAGCGTTTTACATTTTGCATAAACTCTTTGGGATGTGATATGTCAATTCAAATTACGAGATGATACTCCACATCTATGTAATTTACATTTTTCTGTATCTTGCTTAAATCTAGAGGTAGTTTAATGAACTTCTAAAATGTGTTTGATGTTGTAATTGCTTTTTCATTCGATTGGTCGTGATCACCTTTTAGTTAGAAGCTCTACTCAAGTAATTCTGGGCTTTACTTTGCATGACATATGTTTGTATTTTGTGAAGTTTATATTAACAATCCATAGTTTACTTTTATATTACATTTGCTTTCGATTTTAATTTTTTTAAATGAGCTATATATTTTATATGTTTTAGTATTTCCTTTCCTTTCAAATTTTGTAGATTGAACAGTTATCATTGGAATGTTCTGGAGGAAATTGTGGATCTGGATGCAGTAGATGACAAAAACTCTATTTCAAAAGAACTTTACATCTATTTTAATTGTAAATATATGTAAATGCCTTATGTTTAATCAATTTTGTTTAATGTCATTACAAAATATAGTTACAAGAAAAATGAATATGAAATTAGATTATAATTTGTTTTTAATATTCTGTACAGTATTGTTATATTTGAAAATGTAGTATCAAAATATTTTAAACAAAATAAAAACTATTTTTAAAATTTGTGATAAATTTTAATCTTTGGCTAGTAAAAATGGTGTTACCAACTATTTTATATAAAACGTTATAGCTAAAGTATTTCTATCTGGGTCAATATTATCTTCCATAAGAATGTTCTAAACATCTTTTAAAAAATTATGCTGAGATAATAAATATTCATCAGAAAATAGGAATTGTATTTGTAAAGGTAATTTGCAACATTATTTTTGATAACTACATTCACTACAGATTTACAACAGCAGATTTTCTTAAAAGTATTATTATGTGAAGATATAAAATAGAGGACCAAAATTTATATATAAAGTTTTATGCTATATATTTTAGCAAGTTACACATAAGATAAAATATGCAGTACACTTCGGAAAATGCTGCACGTTTCAGATTTCAGCGGTGGATTACAGTGGAAACCCAGTTTTATGTTTCTCTCTGGAGCTGATTAAAAAATATTATAAGTGGGAAAACACAATACACAGGAAACTCCATTATAATTAGAATATAAAATTTAAGGAAAACATGTAAGAAAAAAAAAGACCACTCATCAATTCCAAAATTACATTACATGTACACAAATTGATAATACACATTACAATTAAATTTATTTTATATCAGAGACAGTTATTATATAGGTTAGAGTTGACAGTTGTAGCATAAGATCCATTCAGATAAAATGCACCAAACAATAGTTTCACTATTTGATGCAGTTTAATAGCAAACATCTAATTTAACCTCACGTATAAACAATTGAAAAAATTAAAACAAATAAAAAGAGAAAGTAAAGAAAATAAAAAAATATATACTAAATGTGTGGTAAAAAGTATATTTTTACGCAGACAAGAATAGGAAGGGCTTATTCATTCGAAGGAAAGGGGGTATGTAGGAGAAATTTAGTCTAAAAATTAAAATACAAATTTACAATATCATCCTAGAGTAGACCTGAAAATAGGAATTCGCCACAGGTTGATTACATAATGCAGTGTGGTGATTAAAAGAAAAACTTTGGGGCACCACTCACCTCCCTCATTCTGTTTTAATCAGAAAACTGCCCAGAAGTTTGCTAACTGTTTTTCTCTCCCCAATACTTATCCATCATATCTATATATATACAATATATATATATTTTACCAGCAATATATGAAATGCCAGCATTCTATAGAATACCTAGGCATTTTATAGAATACTGGCAGTTTTTAGGCAAAGTATGAAATATGAAAATTATTATATACTTTTCCTAGGCATTGTATATAATACCTAGGTATTCTATAGAATGACAAGTGCTATTTAGGCAAAGTATGAAAAAGGGAATGAATCAGAGATGTATTTAATACTTTGCCAATTATGTTACCGGCAATATATGAAATGCCAGCATTCTATAGAATACCGGCCTTTTTAGGCAAAGTATGAAATATGAGAATTATTACATACTTTCCCTAGGCATTGTATATAATACCTAGGCATTCTATAGAATGACAAATGCTATTTAGGCAAAGTATGAAAAAGGAATGAATCGGAGATATATTTCATACTTTACCGGTTTGTCATTTGGTATTTTATAGAATGCCTAGAAAATGTGTGAAATTTTAATCGTTTCATAGATTGCCAACCAGTTTTCGGTATTCTGTAGAATGCCGGTTTTCATACATTGCCGGTAACATACACACTATATGATCAAAAGTATCCAAACACTTTAGATCTTAGAATGTTTTTCGAATTTCTAAACAAATACTTGGCGAAGTATTCTGTAACTTTGGCGATGTGAAGAACATGCTTGAGCGTACATTTTCCAGTAAAGTTTTGGTGACTTGTGCATTTAGGGGACCACCAAGATATTGAAAAAGGGGGAAAATATATTTTATTACCCTGTATCATAACAAGCTGGAAATGATTTATAAGTTTTACAAAATAGTTAACTAGCTTTGTTCAATGTGTATAAGTATTTTTGTAAAACAAAAACGTATATTCATGAAGATATAAATGTTTCTTTAAAAAAACGAAACAAATTTTGTTACATGTTTTTGCTTACAATATTTATAGTGTTTTAATCAAATTTTCCGAAACTTACAGAACATTTGCCAATGCCGAAGAACATTATACTTCAATTGAAAATTAAAGCATTGAATATACGATGAGATATAAGCATTTAGTAACTAAGTTTTTACTGTGCAGGTGCGAAACATAGCAATAGTTTTCTTTCATGATTTTGTAGTGAATACTGTAGGGCAACTTCTATAAAAAATCCACTGAAATATCATGAAAATTCACAAAGATATTGACGATATAGTGATCAATATAGTGATGACTCTCTGAAAGTACCTGGATGATAAGGGGGTTTCCACAAATTGATATTTTACAAATACATCAGACACCCCTGTTCTGAAAATGAACTAGTCCAATTTTATGCAAGTAATGATCACCACGTACAGGGGTGTCCGGAGACTTTTGTACTTCAAACTGTCCCCCAAAATTTCAAAAGAACGAAACTTGAGAATTTTGGGGGACTTTGCAAAAATTGCATGCATGAGAGAGCAAATTTCTAAACAAAGGAAAATACAAAAGAAAATGTCAAAACAAGGGATAAATTAAACAAAAAAAAACTAACCTTCAGGACTCTTCATTTGATTCAGAATCAGAATTATAATAAAATTTCATACTCTACTCATTTAAACCAACATCCATTCAACCATGTTTCACAGAACTATACTTACCATACATATGCTCGTGCTTACCAACAGCTATAATCGATGAACAGAAATCCGCAAGAAAAAAATATATTATAAAGCGTGTCCAAAACAAATCAAAAAGGTTAATGCCAATAAACATGGTCATCGTCAAATAAATGCACTGTTACTTTACAAAATTGTAGCAACCACAGAACCGTGTAGATGTAATGCATATGCGAGGGTACCAGATTACAAAAAAAAAGGGATCGCAATTGGAAAGCTTGGCGGAGACTTGCAAGCTTAGAGGTGTGGGGAATTATTCCCTGGATCAACAGTAATTATAATTTAAAAATGGCACAGAAAGAAAAGCTGATGTCTCACAAATGTATACCACATATATATAAATGAAAATACTACAACAAATTTAAAATATTGAACAATTACAATTTCTGTTACGGCTATTGCACTTTTTAAACATAGGTGGGTCATTTTCAAAATTTACGGGAAAATGAAGGTTGCAAAATAGTTTTAAAAAACATTTTTAAATTTTCAAAACTTTTACACTAATATAAACTTTCATCCTTTTTCTACAAATTTTCCAATGAAGTCACTTGTTTTCACTATAAATTACCTTTTCATGCAACCTTGAACTTAAAATGGAAGGGGAAAATGTCAAGTCCATAACCGGACAGAAATCCTGCTTTTATGTGTTTTTTTTTCTTATTTCAAAAATTGTTTTGTTGCATATAAAAATATGTTGCAGAATAGCTATGAAAAAGAAAATTTATCAAATTTTTTATATAAAATATTTTTTTATTTTGAATTTTGTCAGGTCTATTACCATGCTCAAATTTTTAATTCATAAACTTTAACACCAGTCAGTGATGTTTATTTATGTTACAGTGTATACTATACCATAAATAAACATCTAAATGGATAATTATTTTTTTCTAATTCTACTTATTTTTCGAGTAAATTATACAATGTAATAATGATAGATGAATTAGTTGTTTGGCATGAAACTTAATTTGCAAATTAAAGTGTGTTCTTTGTTGGTAATTTCTATTAATACTTCTGGAATACATCAATGGCATAAGGGAATTCATAATACATTCTGTCACCTTTAGTTTTTAATTGCGGTGCAGGTAAAATGGCTTTTTATTTGTTCATAAGCAATGTATCATATATTATTTTCATTTGCCCGAAAAACTCTTCTATTTACATCAAGTGTATGCAAACATATTATTTGGATTTCACCGTTATCTTCAACATCACTTTGTGCAATAGTGACATATGAATACTTGGTTTTTTTTTAGACTTCCTCCTGTAAATTCTACAAGAATATATGTTCCACTATGAATTCTTTGAGAAAAAACTTGTTTCATTCCTTTGATGGCCAATACTGTATCAGATGCATTATCACTATCTGAGTCACTTAATGGCAAAATTGATTTTGTTTTACACTGCATTAAGTGTTGTAAGCCTATGTTGAATTATTTTCTTTCGAAACAGGTACAAAAATTTTCTTATTTTTTCGTTTTGTTGCAGAAGCAGCTAACATCACAATAAAACATTTTTTTTTTCATTTGAAACCATGAATATTTCTTGTTTCGGTAAGGGAGGAATCATGCCAGTTAATGTACCATGAACTTTCAAAATTTACAATTTCTTCTTTTGCAATAAAAAACAAACTAATGGCTGTGTCATT
This sequence comes from Amaurobius ferox, assembly GCA_951213105.1. NCBI lineage: Eukaryota > Metazoa > Arthropoda > Arachnida > Araneae > Amaurobiidae > Amaurobius > Amaurobius ferox. The sequence goes on from OX578136.1 coordinate 102,551,651, forward strand.
TCAAAGATTAGAATAGAAGGCTTCAGCACCAGACCATGCGTAACCATACAATCTGCAAACCATTTAAGAGCAGCACCAATACCATCTGCAGCATTTTTGCAATGGCCTGCTTCAAAAAATGACCATGTACCACAATGGAATTCATGAAGAAATAGTTGCTTATGAAAAGATAAAAGTTTTTCTTTTGATGGTATTGGGTACTCGAACCATCAGAAAAAATGTGAATTACATTCTTTCTTTGGTTTCTTTTCTCAAGATTTCTGATCACTGGTTGAAAATGTGCCCATATAGCAGGGGGGGGGGGGCATTATCATGATGAGGTGATACAGAGCAGAATGAAATAAGCTTAGGCATACCCCCAATATACACTAAACCAGTATGTAGAGTGACTTATGCTCTCAAGCCACCAAAATGGAAAGACTGCACTTTTTCAGATAGTTTGCAATTATAGTTTTCTGAAAAGTCTATAGGGTAAGGTGGGGTGAAATGGGTAGCAATTCTTTTTTAAACTCTACAACTTATAATGTTTGTCACTGATGTTTAACTTTTGGTAAGTATTTCAAGACAACATTTAGCAGCATTTTAATTATAGAGAAAAGTTTGTCTGCTTAATCTGGCAACAGAGTATAGCTATTGTTTAGATAAAGAATGATTGTTCTTCATTTTATGCTATTAAAAACTTTAACTAACCATTAATTTATTTAATATTTTTATCTTATTTGATTTAAATTTCAAGTGAAGGAAGATCCAAAGATCAGTTTGCTACAAACAGGTAAGAAATATTTAGAATATTTTTATTGTTATTAATGTTTTAACCCTTTCGGGACGGCGGCATTCCGGAGCTGTCGTGGCCCAAAAGACGAAGCGCTTCGCTTCCGAACTGGTCGGCGCATTTTTTGCGCTAAGCCTAACTCTCGAAAAAAATTCACTAAAAATCACCTATTCAACACAGAAATCTACTTTTTACAGGAATAAAAGAAATATTTATGATCTATTTGATGTATAATTTTCATACAAATCTGAATACAAAATACTCGTTAGTTGCTCCCATTCTTTTATCCGAAATAAACGAATAATTTCACTGGCTCTAAAACCCAAACAAAAAAAAAATACTCTCTTATATTCCTATGATTCACCAACGAAATCATAACGCTGAAATAAAAATAAAAACCGAAACTCAATTATAAAATTGTTAATGCTACGAGAATTACTCTGTTTGTTTATATTACAAAATGATTTTCACCGCTCCAAATGGAGAAATAATTCATTCGATCCTCTTCTGTCAAGGTCATGCCTCTGCAAAATACATTGAAGTTAGTTCCATGGACAAGTAACGCCATCTAGTACACAAATTAAAACGTTCCGCGTAGTGGCACTTATAGGTGCCACTCTCCGCTTGCGGTAAAATTTCCTCTGGCCCGAGAGCGTGCCATTCGTCCTTGAATGCAAGATCGCAGCTGGCACGTGGGCATGCCGATCATCACGAAAGGGTTAATGCAATGGGGTGAAATGGGTAATAGTTAGGCTTAGCTTTTAAATGGCATTTAAAATTTTTGATTGTTTTGTATATTATCTGTTATAATGTAATAAATATTACTGTTTCACATATGTGTTGATTGATTATGTTTTAATATTATCAGGACCTCATTGTCATAATCATAAAGTTAAACATGAATAGCCATAAAGTATATTTTCTAAGCTAATGCACACAGCTTATTGTTTTTTATTCTTTTTATAGGAATTATGCCAAGAACTTATGTTAGAAAAAAGGTCTCTACATATTCAGATGCTGATTTAATGTTAGCTAAAGCAGCAGTAGAAAAAGGAAAATCGATTCTTGCAGCTTCTAGGGAGTGTTCAATTCCTTACGAGACACTACGAAGATGGGTAGTTGGTTCTCCATCTCGTAGAGGATCTGGGGGTGCAACAGTCTTATCTAAAGAAGAAGAAGGTTGTATTGTTGAAGCAATAAAATTTCTGGCTAGATGTGGTTTTCAATTTGATCGACAGGATATAATTAATATAGCAAAAGCCTACCTTGCAGAAAACAGAAGTGAATTTACATATAAAGAACTTGGAATTGAATGGGTGAGAGCATTTGAAAAACAATGGGCAAATGAAATTACCAAAAGGAAACCAGAGCTTTTAACAAAAGCAAGAGCAGCCGATTTATCTTCAACTGTTGTTAATGATTTTTTTAATATTTACAGTAACTTGTTGACAAAAAATCACTTAGAAAATGCTCCTAATAGAATATTTAATCTTGATGAAGTGGAACTTGGAACTGATTCTCGTTCCAGCTGTGTTTTTGTTCAGAAGTCTGGTCGCAATGCATATATAAAATCTCCAGATGCTGGGAAATCTTTGTACAGTGTTTTGTTTTGTGCGTTAGCAGCAGGCAATTTTTTACCACCATTTACAGTGTATAAAAGTTCCAACTTGTATGAAAGTTGGACACATGGAGGACCACCTGGAGCTTTGCATGGATGCAAGATAATGTTTTTGAGTCGTGGGTGGGTCATTTTATAAAGCATGTAGAAAACCTTCAAAAGCCTGTGCTAATTTATGATGGTCATTGTAGCCACCTCACCTACAAAACTGTAAAATAAGCAATGGATAATAATATAATTATATTATGTTTTCCACCAAACACCAGCCATGCATTGCAGCCTTTAGATGTAGGGGTGTTTGCTCCAGTTAAATGTTTATGGAGAAACAGTGGTATAGAGAAAGCAGGCTTAGTAGCATTTCTAAAGCTTTGTATTGTTGACGGATATTGAAATGATGAATTTTCAAATTTTTAAAATCATTTTGAAATATGTCAATTCTTGAACTGTACCTGGTTTTTGCGCGTTAACCAATTTCTTTTGCATTTTTTTATTTGATGTTAATGCATCTTTTAAATCATCTTCAGTTTGTGATTGACGTTCCCACATCTACCATTTTGATTTACTCTTGCTCTCTAATGCTAAATTTTCACTTATTGGGAAAATCTTATTTTTGCATTTGTTGCATATATCAAAATAACAATGACTGTCAGGTTCCTTACCAATTCTTGATAACGGACCTGACATTTTCAACACAATATTTTAATTTTGTACAAGGCATTGCATGCATTAGTCCTAACTCAATACATTCTAAACAAACATCAATGAGTCAATTATTTTTTCCATATTAAATGATTATACTTTAATTAGAATTTTAGAAAATGTGGTAACAGACATGACAATTCAAAAAAGTACTCACTTGAGTAAAACAAGATGATTCAGACTTCAGCTTTTTTGAAACACAAATGAACAAAATCGCTACCACAGCTTACAGATTAACAATAGCTATCTAAAATCATGTGCTGCATCTATTATGTAAAATCCTAAGTAAAATAATTTTGGTAACAAGACGACAGTAACGGACCTGACATAAATACTGGACAAGTTATTTTAATTAATTCATTATAGTTAATTGCCTCACATCCTATAATACATACATGCAATTTAAATAGAAGATTTGTTTGTCACTGTGGAACTATATATGACAAATATAATTTTAGTTTCATAGAATTACAACAAATGAAAGCATTTTACATTTGTCAATTCGAATAGCTTATTTTCAGCTACCCTTAAGACAGAAAAAAAAAATAATTATAGTAAAATCATAAAATTTTTTAGTATCACCCAATAGTTGAAAGTTCTTAATACTTAAAATTATAAGAAAAATCTAAAGAAAACACAATGCAATGATTTAAAAAAATCATTCATTTTGCGGACAGCAAATTCCTATGTTTTTTTAAAATGACCCAGGTATAAAATATTAACCAGACATCAAACACTCCAAAGAAAAAAGGAACAGATCTGGCCGAAGATAACAAAGTTAAAAATGGTTGCCCTTGAAAAAAGGTCCGGACATTTCGCGTCAAGTGCAATTTATTTTCGCGCCACATTTAGTGATTTATCGCTTCAGAAAGAGAGTCAAAAACCACATTCTTTATATCAAATCTCAACCAGAAAAAAAAATAATTGTTGAATTTTGCAAGGCATATATGACTCCTAGTCTTTAAATAAGAAGTCAATGTAATACAATTGCGAATAAACGCAAGTGCTGAATGTTAATGTAATAATCTATTTGTCTTGATTTATAAAAATATATAGAAAAATCATAAAAGTGATAGCATTACTATTCCATACTCTAAATAAATATTACTGGATGTATTAATTATTTTGTATATGCAATGCATATGAAATAAATTTCACTAAATTGTTTTAAATCAAACTGTTTCTGCTTAAATATGAACATTTCAAAAATACAACAAATATGATATACTAAAACTTTTTTACTTTTGTAGACATTAAGAACTTAAAAAATGCAAAAACAAAAAGTCAATTTGATCAAATACATCAGAATATTTTCAATGTTGAGAAAAAAAAATCATGCTCTTAATGCCTGGTGATCTATGGTACTGAAAGTTACAAGGATAATTGAATATCAATTGGTGATCTTGTCAACTTGCCATGAAAGAAGTTCAAGTGAATAGATAATTATAGCAAATTCTGAGAGTGCATCAGTATTTTCATTAATTAGATGTTTATTATTATGCATGAATTATTCTTTTTTTACTTATAAACAAAGGAATTATGCATATCTCACTATAAATTAAGTCATTCACAAACCTTTTCACTTAATCACAAAAAGATTTTCTTTTCCTGGAAATAATTGATCTTTGAAAACAATCTGGATATTTTCTGTATCTTCAATCTTAAATACAGATTCTAGTAGAGAATCACTAGCATAATTTTTTATTACATATCTTTTATATGTATGATGACTTTCATGCCAGAATTCTGCTAACAGTTTTCTATAGTTGTAATCTATAGAACCACTTGCAATCTTCGTAGCAATCTCTTTTAATATTGTGTAATATAGTACTTCAGGTTTACTATCAGAAGATGATATCTGAGTGGGACAGCAAAACATGGACTTTGCTAGTTTCATAAAGAAAGTTTGCATGGGCCAAATCAAAAAACACTTTAGCACATAATGTGAATATTGTCTAAATATTTGTTTTTTTTGTTCTCCATTCAAACTAGAAATGAGGAAGATTGAAACATCTGCAACACTTTCCCCATCATACTTGTGCCCTATAGGAAATACCCAACTTCCTCTACTACTATACTCTTGGACTGCCAATTTTACTGAACGCAATAATACACGTTTTTTTTCTTGAGTTGTTAACTTTTGAAGGAAATATTTCATTGCTATTACATTAGCTCTCACCCGTGAATGGTTAAACATATACGCATTCAAAGAATAACAAGGAGAAATTTCAAAAAACTCACAGTAACGACTGATTTGTGGCTTCCAAAGATGCAATTTCCCTTTTATATAATGGGACCAATATGAGGTTAGAATTGACTGATGTAAATGGATCTCTTTAAGATTTCTAATTCCTTTATGTCCTGGCCATCCCTTTAGTTTTTTCCAAAATGTACAAACATAATCTTTTAGGCATGTCTCACAAGCTGCGATATAACGCAAATGAACAGGTATGCTTTCATCATTTAAATATAGTTCTACTGTTTTTCTTCTATCAATTGTCCCTTGTGGTGTCCATTGCAATTTAGTAAAACTTATTTCGCAAGAGTCTTCAAACGGATGACATTCTCGCCATTTTATAAACTGCCAACCTATGGCTTCAACAAAACTTAGCAATTTCTTTTTTAACAAATCTGGTAGTGATAGTTGCAATACATACTTCAATACTTCATTCTCCACCTTTTTCAATTCTCTTTTTACCAATTCAATAGATGTCTGTACATCATCAGTCCCACTGGAGTTTATTTTAGGACATTTTGAAATTAATTTCTGAATGTCATTTTTATTCACCAATGAAATTGCTATTTTGACGAGAGTTCTGTGCTGGAGTGATTGCATGCAAGAAAAATACATTGTTATGTTAATCGTTTAGGAAGATTTGACTGCATACACTTTGCATCACAAGAATAAAACTTTTATTCCTTGTATACTAAAGATTACAGAGTAATATACTTTATGAATTTAATACTCTATGCTAAAAGTAATCTACACAATAAGCTCCTCAAAATAAAATATCTACTTCTCTTGAGTAATAAAATAACAAGAAGACTCAATCACGAGCTGGATAAAAGCTATACTACTGTTGCCAGCACAGACTATTATAGTATTCTGTGGTTGCCAAAAGCAGCTACGGACAGGAAGGCTCCGTAATGTTAAATTCCGAAACCACTAGGTGGCGCTGATGCTGTAGGGAATTTGAGGAATAGGGACATCCTGTGGAGAAAATATTCAGTATTGTGTTTTGCACAGAATACTATATTCAGAAGGTGCACTCCCATAGGACCCATAGTAGTCTGTGGTGTTTTACTTGTGTAGTGTTGGTGTGTTACAGAAAATCTGAGCACGTGGTAAGTTTTAATGATCATTATTTCCTTTAATTTTGTTTAATCCTTTAAGTTTCCTTTAATCGATCGTTGTCTGAGGATTCGTATATCTTTTATTTGCCTTTGATTCGTATATTTAGCACGTGCACAACTATTCCTGTCTATTTTCGTTTGATTCGGATATTTAACACGTGCATAACTTTTATTTGCATTTGATTCGTATATTTAGCACGTGCATAACTATTCCTGTCTATTTTCGTTTGATTCGGATATTTAGCACGTGCATATCTTTTATTTGCATTTGATTCGTATATTTAGCACGTGCATAACTATTCCTTCCTATATTTAGCACGTGGTAAGTTTTAATGAGCATAATTTCCTTTAATTTGAAGTTCTTGATGATTATTATATATATGATTCGATCGATCGTTATCTGAGGATTCGTATATTTTTCACACATGCATAACTAATCCTTTCTATTTGCATTTGATTAATGATGTTCTTCTGGTAAAATTTCTGGTTTTAATTTTACCTGACCATTAGATTTCAATGATTACGTTTAAATTAACACAAAAATTTCTGATTTTAATTTTACCCGACCATTACATTTGTGTATGCGTGGATATATAATGATCTATAGCTGAATTTGAACGTTTGGTGTTCATCTTGTTACAAGTGTTATATTTACCACTGCATAACTATTCCTTTCTATTTGCATTTGATTTGTAAACTAATGAATTTGATTCGTAAACTAGTAAATTTGATTCATGACTAGTACAATTTAATAAATTGAATTTAGCCTAGTGTTTCTATGCTTACTGATATTTAAACGTTCCTTAGTAACAGGCTTCCGGAAATCTGCCGTCCTCGCTGGGTTAAAATTCTGTACAGGCAAAAAAAAAAACTTGCTTTGAACAGCATTTACGAAACATGTTAAGTTTTCTTGTCTGCAGTTATAGTGCAACAGATTATTCTAGAGGCTAAACCACCTCTTGCTGATTGCTATACTAGAAGTATTATAATTTTTTCCTTAATTAATCAGCTTGACTGACAGTTTTTAGAAAATGTCTACTTCAGTTATCCACAGCTGATAAGCTCAAATGAGAGCGAAACCGGTCCTGTATCTCTGTTAACAGTATTAGTGACATGACTGGAGTTACACTTTTCTAATTTCAGATACTCTACTAATGTTGTTAACAGTTGTCTGCAGGAGCTCTTTCTTTAGGAGCTAAACCGGTCCTGTGGTACCGTATAGTGCATAATAAATTATATAATAAATTTATAGTGCAACAGATTATTCTAGAGGCTAAAGAATGCTATTTAAACTACCTCTTACTTGAATGCTGATTACTATACTGGAAGTATTATACTTTTTTCCTTAATTAATCAGCTTGACTGACAGTTTTTAGAAAATGTCTACTTCAGTTATCCACAGCTGATGAGCTCAAATGAGAGCGAAACCGGTCCTGTATCTCTGTTAACAGCATTAGTGACATGACTGGAGTTACACTTTTCTAATTTCAGATACTCTACTAATGTTGTTAACAGTTGTCTGCAGGAGCTCTTTCTTTAGGAGCAAAACCGGTCCTGTGGTACCGTATAGTGCATAATAAATTTATAGTGCAACAGATTATTCTAGAGGCTAAAGAATGCTATTTAAACTACCTCTTACTTGAATGCTGATTACTATACTGGAAGTATTATACTTTTTTCCTTAATTAATCAGCTTGACTGACAGTTTTTAGAAAATGTCTACTTCAGTTATCCACAGCTGATGAGCTCAAATGAGAGCGAAACCGGTCCTGTATCTCTGTTAACAGCATTAGTGACATGACTGGAGTTACACTTTTCTAATTTCAGATACTCTACTAATGTTGTTAACAGTTGTCTGCAGGAGCTCTTTCTTTAGGAGCAAAACCGGTCCTGTGGTACCGTATAGTGCATAATAAATTATATAATAAATTTATAGTGCAACAGATTATTCTAGAGGCTAAAGAATGCTATTTAAACTACCTCTTACTTGAATGCTGATTACTATACTGGAAGTATTATACTTTTTTCCTTAATTAATCAGCTTGACTGACAGTTTTTAGAAAATGTCTACTTCAGTTATCCACAGCTGATGAGCTCAAATGAGAGCGAAACCGGTCCTGTATCTCTGTTAACAGCATTAGTGACATGACTGGAGTTACACTTTTCTAATTTCAGATACTCTACTAATGTTGTTAACAGTTGTCTGCAGGAGCTCTTTCTTTAGGAGCAAAACCGGTCCTGTGGTACCGTATAGTGCATAATAAATTATATAATAAATTTATAGTGCAACAGATTATTCTAGAGGCTAAAGAATGCTATTTAAACTACCTCTTACTTGAATGCTGATTACTATACTGGAAGTATTATACTTTTTTCCTTAATTAATCAGCTTGACTGACAGTTTTTAGAAAATGTCTACTTCAGTTATCCACAGCTGATGAGCTCAAATGAGAGCGAAACCGGTCCTGTATCTCTGTTAACAGCATTAGTGACATGACTGGAGTTACACTTTTCTAATTTCAGATACTCTACTAATGTTGTTAACAGTTGTCTACAGGAGCTCTTTCTTTAGGAGCAAAACCGGTCCTGTGGTACCCTACAGTGTATAAAGATGTATGCTTGTACAGATGTATCACATATTACATAAGGTGTATCTTGTGATTCGGGTATGTAATTTTTACAATAATATAACGCTATGAGAAATAGCTTCTAATAAATTTAATTATTATATTGGAAAGGCCTTCGAAACAAATTTATATCATCAAAGAAATGTGGATAACATGGGAACCCCTTTCAAATGAAAGTCACTTCATTTCAAAGAGCTTCCCTCTAAAAATCCTCCACCAAAAAACTTTTCCCTTGGATATATAGCTGACTATACATGAACCATGCCTCATAAAAGATTATCCTGATTTTTTTTTATGAAACCAGAAACCGATTAGAATTACCCCCCAATTCCAAGCTGATCAATAATTTTAGGCTCGGTTATAGTGTAATGACAAAACAAATACAAATTGATAAGCATCAATAATTAAAAATATTTAAAAAGTAATATACATTGTAAATTTTATATACTTGTGAAATTTAAAGTCAATATTTTATATAAATTTAATAAAACTGTTGATTCTTTTATTACATAATGTTGAAATAATAATTTACAATATTATTAACTGCATATCAAATGTCTTTGCCTATATTCCAATGCAAAATTATCATTTTTTAAGTTTAATCAATATTTTCAAAAATCCTAAAAATATCAAATAAAAGATTATATTAAAAAATAGGCCTAAATATATCATGGCATAATCACTAAGTAAATCTTAAGTGTTTATCTTTTTATGTTAGGGAGCCATTCTCTTCCAAATAATAAAAAAGAAAAATACTGTCAAATCACTCCACAAAAATATCCTGCCCAATATTTTGAAAAAAAAAATCTAATTCCAGCCTTTCTACCAAAAACATTCTATATTTTACGTTTAAGAGCCGTTTTATTCGAAAGTTTGATAAAATCGCAAGTATCGTCCTCTACTGAAATATATATAAAACATGGAAGTCCTTCTGTCCAAATTGTGAAAAAAAAAAGCGAAGTTCAATTGGAGCCGTTCTGTCTGAAAATTTTACAAGTCCCGTCATCTATCGAAATATATACAGGAGCCGTTCTGTCCCAATTGTGAAAAAAAAGCTACGTCCAATTGGAGCCGTTCTGTTTGAAAGTATGAAAATTTTACAAGCCCCGTCTTCTACCGAAATATATATGGGAGCCGTTCTGTCTCAATTGTAAAAAAAAAAGCCAAATCCATTCGTACTGTCGAAAAGCCGTTCTGTCTAGAAAATTCCCTATATTTCCCCTACAGATTTTCAAAAATTCCCTATCTTCAGTGGTCAAAAAAATTTCTAAGTTTTAACATCAGGAGCCTTCCTGTCCCTAGCCGCTTGTCTTAAGTAGCTTTCCGGAAGGAACTTAAACTAAGTCGCTTTGGAAGAAGTTAAGTCCCAAACGCCGCCATATTTGAGTCGCATTCGGAAGATAAGTCGACTTAACTTTCAGTGCGAACGGGGTATAATGAACCCGAATATTAAAAACAAATTGTGCTATCTCTAAAATGTTAAAATAATAAAAGTTATAAATATTGTTTTGGTACTTTTCCATTTCGCCAAGCAGACTTTATTGGGGACAACACAGTATACACATAAGAAAATGTTAGTTCTAAGAATTTTTTTATTTTGGAGGCATAAACAATTTAATATCGTTTAAAATTTTTTCAAATGGGTCTTTCGTTTCTTTTCTCCACATAAATTCCGCAAGATAATTTTCTAGATGATGACGTGCCGTTCCTCTGAGTTTCTTATTTCGCCATTTGGCGCTACCCCACAGTCTTTCTATTTTTTGTGTGTGCGTTCCAGTGTCCTGATCGACAAAATTGTATTTATGGTTCACTTTGAAATGTTGGAAACTTTTCTCTTCCAGTTTTTCAATGCAATATGATTTCCACGAATCGGAATATATTATAAATTCTTTTTCGATATTTTTCTTAATTGCTTCTAATATAATGCTCATGGATCGGTTTGGCACCTTCACAAGGAAACATTCGTTTATTTCACGGCAAACTCCACCAAAGATCCACTGTTGTGATAGAATCCGTCCTGCATTGTTTTTGTGCTTTGTGAACATACTTTCATCCACTTCGATGATCATATCAGGTCCTCCTATTTTCCATTCCACACAAACCTCGCGCATGTAGTTATTCCAGTCTACAACTGTTCCGTGACTGATTTCCAACTGCTTTTCACACCATTTAACTAAAGTTAATTCTTCGCTCCAACCATATATAAACCTAACACACTTCAAGAAACTCAATTTCGATGACTCAAACCATGTGCCTTTCCAGATACTTCTTTTACTGCGAGAAGTTGAAAGGTTGCAGCGCCATTGAATTTCGTTTCCGAAATACAATTTTATTTCATGATTATTATCACAAGTAGCACAGACTTAAATATCTGAAGTACTGGAAAGATTACTCAAGGTATCTATCTTGGGGAGAACTTAACAGTAATGTTGCTAGTCATCCTTATCTCTGTATGCCACCTGATGGCATTCATGTCAAATACACGTTTGATAAGCCTTACGAAATTCTGGTCCCCTCGCGGGACGACTGGAAGAGGACTCACACCTACAATAAACGGAACTGTTTTGTATGGTATACGGATGGCTCGAAGATTGGCACAAGTACTGGTGCTGGTGTTTGCTGCCCTGATGATGGTACTGAGCTGTCTTATCCGCTTGGCAATTTTGCTACTGTCTTTCAGGCCGAAGTCTTTGCCATCCTTATGTGTTGTAGAATCTGCTATGACAGGAAGTATAAGAATAGTCAGATTTTCATCTGTTCTGATAGTCAGGCTGCTCTTATGGGTCTTGGGAAGTTCACTATGACGTCTTCCCTTGTTTGGGAATGTTATAATGCACTCTGTGAAATTGCTAGCAATAACAATGTCATTCTTTACTGGGTGCCTGGTCATTCGGGCATTCCTGGCAATGAGTTGGCAGATGAACTTGCTAGGAAAGGCTCAAATACCCCTTTTGTGGGCCCTGAGCCGACCTTGGGAATCCCCAATGACCTTGTTAGAAGAACTGTCTATGACATCCTCAGGAAGCTTCAATGTAAGAATTGGCGTAATACTAAGGGACAAAGGCAAGCGAAAATTCTAAACTGCAATTGCCCTAGTACACGTCAAAAAGAACTTTTCAAGCTCAGCAGAACTGGCATCAGGAGGGCTGTTGGGCTCCTTACTGGGCACTGCACCCTCAAGAGACACCTTAACATTATGGGTATCACTAAAATTTGGCTTTGCAGAGGCTGCAATTAGAGCGAAAAAACTGCTGCTCACATTCTCTGTGAATGTGAGGCTTACTCTGCTCACAGATTCGAACACATTGGTCGTCATGTGATTGAACCCTGGGAGCTGAACGACATTCCTGTCAAGTGCCTGCTTATTTTTGCTTCGGCTACTGGTCTCTTTTCTTAGAGATCTTTCTTTTTTTGGGGTAGTACAATAGACCTCTGGTTGATGTGCTGAGCTCTTCTGGAGCCACCCACCTTCATTTCATTTCATCACAAGTAGCAATTTTAGACAAAACGCTTTTCGCTTGAAAGAATCTGACAGATTCTTCCTCTTTTCTGGGCAAATCCCAAATTTTCATTGGTTTTTCATCCATTTTTGACGTATTAGGAAAAAGACGTGACTTATAAGAAATGGCCGCGACTTGTTTTGAAAATGCAGCGATAAAAGGTTACCAGCGGAGATATTCCGTTTGGCATCGGTTGTAGTATTTTTGGTGACTTTATCGCCTGCGCCGACGAAATGGAAAAGTACCATTGCTTTTAATTTAAAACAAAATCAGAATACCTTGATATTTTAATTCAAATAAATGAAAAATTATTTTTAATTGTTGCTAGTATTTCAATATTTTAAAGGTATTTATGTACTTGTATTGTTGTAAGGATAATATTTTAAAATTACTTGCTTCTTTTTTTTTATAATAATATAAATATCTGGTTAAAACACGGATTAAACCAATGTCACGCCAAAAATCCAACCCTGAAATTAAAGGGTACAGGATTTAACCTTTTAATTTGAATGCCCACATAGGAAGGGAGGAATACATATAATGAACCTTAAGTAGCCATTGATAATTATATTTACTGTTATGACTCAGCTATTGTAATGAATTAAAAATATGTGCAGTTGAATTTTCAATCAAATAGCAAACATTTTCAATGCTCATTAAGTAGATTTAGGGGCAATAAAAAAAAAAAGGCGTGAAATTGTCAAGATCATGTCCTGCCAAGCTTTCATTTTGTCCTGTGTGTTCTATTAGCATTGACACAGAGGTACAGGAAGGAAGTGGTCAAGACTCTTTTGAGTCAAGATAAGTAGAAGTGATTTTTTTCATAAAATGATATTTAAGTATTCAGTTTTCAGAATTTTGTTTGTTGTACACTATATTATCAAAGGAATAAAAGAAATATAGTATATAAAGTAGCTCAACAAATGTGTAAGAACATATAAGTTAGATACAAGCATCCATATTTAAAGTGTTGAAATTTCAAATATACTCCAACAACAATAAATACGTTTTACATGAACTTATTTGCTCATTTTCTTTAATAGTTAAGAATTAAACATAAAAGGATACATATATCATATTATGAATACATACAAAATATTAACAATGCAAGTACTGGAATTTACCAACCCATCAGCAATAGAAAAAAAAAGAGTTTAAAATATAGTGAGTGACGGGCAGCACGACAAACAAATTTATTTAAAGTGTTAAAATTTCAAATACAATTTAACAGCAATCAATAAGTTAGCATGTCAATTTCCCATCAACACTTATAAAACATAACAGACTTTCATTACATTATGAATACGCATTCTACGAATTTTATTTACATTTTGAATACGTATTCTACGAATTTTATTTACATTTTGAGTACACATTCTGCGAATTTTATTTACATTTTGAATACGCATTTATGATTTAAATTCAATTTTATTATCAATATGAAGAAAATTTTTACATACTTATATTTATAGTCCACGTTATGAATTTATCAGCCGATAAAACCAAGTTCTAATTTGAATGTTTTTCATAACATCCGGTTTCAGGATTCATCCAGAAGTGAGACTATGGCTACCGCAAATTGATCATTAATCGCTGTTTGGCGCAAGGTCGGATCCCGCCAAACCTGCGATATTCAGAGCCATCTATCGGAAAAAGGTAACTTTTCGGATCGGTTTAACTCCGCCTTAAAAATACGTCTCGGGCCAAAATCTGAGAAAATTCATTGAGAAGTATACACATGAATAGGTGAAGTGTTAGCTGCCGAAAGAGTCATTTGGGAAGTGATTCTTCCTTGTAATTTTGAAGCTGGAATGATAGATACATCTGATCCCGTATTGATCAAAAATTTTACGTTAGTGCGTTTGTCACATAGAAAAAGACGACGAGAATTCTTAGAAAATGCGCTAGTTGCCTTTAAACCTGCCTCTTCTCGTTTTTTTTTTGTATTTACAAGGAGAAATACATCTTAAAGCCTTATTGCCAAATTTTTTATGATGATAACAATTTTTGCTATTTTTAGTTTCAGATGTGCTTCTTTGTCGTGAAGCCCTGTTTCGGTTGAGACTAGGGCTTCTGCTACGAGAAAGATTATCTATTCTTAAATGTAATTTTTCTATTTCAGCAAGTAATCTATTTTCAATAGAATTTAAGGATGAAACAGCAAACTTTGATGGCACAGATATGATTACATAATGCAAGGGTAGATGTCAACAAAGTAATATTAAATATAACTTACCCAATTCCTTTAGTAAACTTCCAAAATCAAATATTGTGCATATATGCTTGTAGCGGCAATGTGAAATTTATGTCATCAAAACATATCTTTTTATGAATATTTGTGCTAAATAATCCTGAGAGAAGATAAATCTTGATATATCCTACTGAAATTATGCATTAAATGATTGTAAATTTCTAAAAATCATCTGTAATATACGGATAGACCGATATTGCAAAGAACATAGCCGCTGTGCAGTGGAATCGCGAACATGACGTCACATGAAAGTCATTTAAGCCCCGTTCACATGCACAATTTAAAGCCGGTATCATAGCCGCATTTCGACTGTGTCACCGTTCACATGTCCAAGCCGGGAAAATACCGGTTCGAAAGAGGGTTGAAAGGAGGTATGATTTCCTTCCTTCTTATTTGAGGGAACGAAGGGGGTAGATTGGGGATTTTTACCCACAATTCCATGCGCGCAACTGCGATTTCTTGAAAAACATGGCGGATACTGAGATACCGCGTGGACCTTGTTTACTAATTCTTTCTGAAGATTGTACAATAATGATGAATTTATAGCTTATTATATAGATTATTTTGCATTCATTACACGGACTTATTTACGAATTCAACGGATTGATCCTTATTATACATCAGAATTTAATGAACGGAGAATCCTACTGAAAAAGACTGATGCGGGTATGTACATTTTGTTTATATGAGCTAATTGTTATCTCATGAATTAGAAATATTTGTTCCTCGATTTCAGGATAATTTTTATAGACATGTTTGTTTCTTAATTACAAAACGTATACAATTAAGTGTTAGTTAAAAGTCGTA
Source organism: Amaurobius ferox (assembly GCA_951213105.1). NCBI lineage: Eukaryota > Metazoa > Arthropoda > Arachnida > Araneae > Amaurobiidae > Amaurobius > Amaurobius ferox. The sequence goes on from OX578136.1 coordinate 102,567,279, forward strand.
AGCCAGCTGATTTTCCTTTGAAGCAGCAACTTTAAAATATAATGTTCTGTTTCTTGGGCAAATTTTCTGGATTTATCTAAGTTTTTAGCAAATGATAAAAAGATTTTCTTAGTTTTATATAAGTAGAATGTATATTAGATAAATCTATCTTAATACTCATTTATTTTATATTGTTTAAAACGAGTATAATGTGTTTATATTTAAATGAATATATGTTGTTAATTATTGTAAATAAATTATTTATACATTATATTTCAAGTTTGATTATTTTAGTTTTGTATTCTAAGCTTTTACATATCAATGCGAAATGTTCCATAACTTGAGATGATGTGATTATGATGCCAATATTATGATTAGCAGAGAATTGAGTTTTATAATTATGTATATCAATAACAAAGTAAAATGTTTCAGGCATTCAAAATAACTTTACATACATACATTTTGCAATAAACTGAACTGTGTGAATTAGCTTACAAAATGCTCTCCCCCCCCCCCTCCTTAAAAAAAAGAAAGAATACTCGATGTCTGCTAGTATCAGAAATATCAATTATTTTTATATATTTTAGATACTAACTACATAGGAAGACGATTTTATTTTATTAATTTTATTTTTAGATTACTTGGAGGACTACCTATTTTACATATCAATGAAACATGTCCATCATAAGTATTTTTTACACTGCTATATTAATAACATTATTTTTAATTGCGGTATTAGTGGTATATGAGATTTTTGGTATCTGGGCCATGCACTAAGGTCTTATGTGTTTTTAATAAAAAATGAGTTATACCGATTTTGTAATAATTAAAATGTATTCGGTATAAATATGCATATTTTTTCTCCATGCCAACTTCTTATATCGATTTGTCTTGAATAAAGTTTCTTAAAATGGTGTTACACTTTTTCCACTAATTCAAGTTTATACGTCATAATTTAGCTTAAAAACGAAGATTAAATGAAAAAAACTTTCTTTTTGACTTTTAAGAATGAATTCTTTAAACAGTTTCATGGAATAAAACATTTATATATATATATTACAATAAGCATATATTTACAGTTTTAAAAATATATTAAATTTAATTTTGACATATTATTTTTAATTTGATGTTTAGTTTATAAAGATCCAAGTTTAATTTATATACATTATTTAGATTTAATTTATATATATAAGATTATTTTGTTTCTCATTTCCGCACATTTGTTATATTAAATAGATAAAATAATAACTTGGAATAATGAATTAAAAATAATACACTTTTTTAAAAAAAGCAATTAAAAAAAGAAAAGAAAAAGATATATTGTTTACCAAAAATGAATGTCAAAAGCATTTAAGAAAAATTGGCCCTAGCCCTTTAAGCGGGAGTAATGGGGGTTGCACATGTGAACGGGTCTAGAATGGATCCCGGAAAATACCCTCTTTTTCACCCCAATGTTTCATGGCCGGAAAATACGGCCTTGCATGTGAACGGGGCTATATATGCATCATACGTAGAATATACCTCAAGATTTGTTTGATATAGTAGGCGAAGTGGTTAGGCTATCTGCAAGTGCGGTTGCGGAAACGATGTAATTTGGCTGCCGTCAAGTGCGGACGCGCATTGAGCTACTTGCAAGTGGGTTACCGTCAAATTAACCTGATGGTTGTTGTCTTATGGCGGAAGGTAACAAATTATATTTCGTTTACTAACGTTAGACGACAATGTTATTTAAATTGTAATTCTTCAAATATATTTAAAAATAAATTACCGATAAAAGAGTCGAATTTTACGGTTTCTAGCTCCTACAAATGTATATATAGCATTAAAATAGAGTTTGAAGAATGGAGCGATTCCTCTTTTCCACTTCTATTTTTCTGAAAATAAAATATAAGAACTTTTTAAGGAACTTGACAAGAAGTATTTGATCATAAAATTGTCTAATTAATAGACCCGAACTGGAGCCCGCCCCCCCTCTCTTCCGGTGTGCAGGGGAACTCGGCCTGGACAGGAAAAATTAGGTACAAAAATGAGGGGACGGGGGCCCGGAGAGGCCCCTTCCCCCCTCGCTTTCCACGGGCCTGCATGTGTGTTCATTATTTTGAAGAAAAAGAATAAGAGAAAGGTACAAGTGACATTTTACTCCTTCTCAGAAAAACGCTGGTAAAGTTGTGAAGGAAGAATATAAAATATTTACGTAAGTACTTACGTAAGTGAAGGAATATGATTTAAGGGTGAACGTCAGTAAATCTTCTGTCCTATCCGCGCTTTGTTAACTTTCACGGCACACATTTTTCGCCGAAGTTCTGCTCAAGCAGTTGCGAAATATTTTCTGAAAGATAAAATGCAATGCTTAGATTATATTAAAACTAAATTTAATACCCAATAAAACATAGAATATATTTTCACTTTAATCCAAAATATTTTTGGTGCTGCCATCTGTTGTCGTAATTTAATTCATACCGACTATTTTTATTTTTTAATGAGCATTTTAAAATGTCTATTCCTTCTAATACGCTATTAAATATAACAAATCATATATAATAATGCCACAATCACGGAAATGCAATTAAACTTGGACTTGAAGACAAAACTGCAGTCCTCAGTGATGTACATTCAGATTCCCTTATCAAATTTATAGAATGAGAAATTATCTTTCCGTGATTGTGGCATTAGTATATATGATCTGTTGTTGTATTTAATACTGTATTAGAACGAATAGATATTTAAAAATGTTCATTAAAAAATAAAAATAATCGGTATGAATCAAATTACGACAACAGATGGCAGCACCAAAAATATTTTGAATTAAAATAAAAAATATATTCTATGTTTTATTGGGTATTAAATTTAGTTTTAATATAATCTAAGTATTGCATTTTATCTATCAGAAAACATTTCGCAACTGTTTGAGCAGAATTTCGGCGAAAAATGTGTGCCGCGAAAGTTAACAAAGCGCGGATAGGGCAGAAGATTTACTGACGCTCACATTTATGCTTAACTTATCTTTCAGCAAATTTTCTCTTTCATTTCATAATATTCAACCATTCAATTACAAGCAGCTATTTTTTTTTAATATTATATATAATAATATATTCTTAAAAAAGATTTAATTATAAACCGGTTTTTCATTTTTTTAATTATTCAATAATGCATTTTTTATGTATATAATAAATAAACTGAGTAAATTATGCTTTTTTTTGTTATTAATTTTATTTTTTTCATAAGTGGTAAAAAGGTTTCCCATCGGTAAGTATTTAAAACGAATTCTAATATAATATTTAATAATATATTTTTCAAAAGCATTTTTAAATTTGTTCTTATAATTTAATAATTTACTCTTATTTATTATATTTAATAATTTACGTTTTAAGAATTTTAAATTATTTTTTCTTGCTATTCCTTTTGGTGTAATGTTTTAAATTTATCATTAAAAAAAAATCCTGTTATAGATAAAAAATAATTATTTTATAACTTTTCTTTATCAAGAAAGAAATCATTAAAAAATAAACTACTTTAAAAAATTGAAAATATACTATTTTTAGATCTCAGCAGTGCATATATAACATCAAAATAGATCTTGAAAAATGGAATTTTTTCCCCCTATATACATATAGGAGGAGGGAATTGGGGGGGGGGGGCTTTGATTTTATTGAAATTATTTTCATTATTACATGTTAGCTGGAATAATATGTCCAATGACTTTTTAAAGTATTTATTCTTATATTACAGCTACAGTTAAACATATATTACACAACATAGCTATAAAAAGGGGTTTGAATTTAAAAATATATAAAAATTTCTTATACTTGTATATTGCAGTCAGCATAAGATCGACCTAAACGGAATATAACGCTACTTTTCACCGGAAGACAACCGTCCGACTAATTTGACGGAAGTCCACTTGCAGGTTTCCTACTACAACTCCATCCGCGACCGCACATGCAGGCAGCCTAACCACAGCCTATAGTAGGCAATCACGGTTTCACTGCCAGCTTAACTGCAACTTTTTCTTTATACAAACTGGCAACACTAGTATAGCTTTTATCCAGCTCGTGATTGACTCTCGTTGTTATTTTATTACTCAAGAGAAGTAGATATTTTATTTTGAAGAGCTTATTGTGTAGATTACTTTTAGCATAGAGTATTAAATTCATAAAGTATATTACTCAGTAATCTTTAGTGTACAAGGAATAAAAGTTTATTCTTGTGACGCAAAGTGTGTGCAATCAAATCTTCCTAAACGATTAACATAACAATGGATTTTTCTTGCATGCAATCACTCCAGCACAGAACTCTCGTCAAAATAGCAATTTCATTGCTGAATAAAGATGACATTCAGAAATTAATTTCAAAATGTCCTAAATTAAACTCCAGTGGGGCGGATGATGTACAGACATCTATTGAACTGGTAAAAAGAGAATTGAAAAAGGTGGAGAATGAAGTATTGAAGTATGTATCGCAACTATCACTACCAGATTTGTTAAAAAAGAAATTGTTAAGTTTCGTTGAAGCCATAGTTTGGCAGTTTATAAAATGGCGAGAATGTCATCCGTTTGAAGACTCTTGCGAAATAAGTTTTACTAAATTGCAATGGACACCACAAGGGACAATTGATAGAAGAAAAACAGTAGAACTATATTTAAATGATGAAAGCATACCTGTTCATTTGCGATATATCGCAGCTTGTGAGACATGCCTAGAAGATTATGTTTTTATGTTTTGGAAACAATTAAAGGGATGGCCAGGACATAAAGGAATTAGAAATCTTAAAGAGATCCATTTACATCAGTCAATTCTAACCTCATATTGGTCCCATTATATAAAAGGGAAATTGCATCTTTGGAACTCAGAAATCAGTAGTTACTGTGGGTTTTTTGAAATTTCTCCTTCTTTGAATATGTATATGTTTTCACGTTCAGAGGCGAGAGCTAATGTAATAGCAATGAGATACTTCCTTCAAAAGTTAACTCCTCAAGAAAAAACCTGTGTATTGCATTCAGTAAAATTGTCACTCGAAAGGTATAATAAGGGAGGAAGATGGACATTTCCTACAGGGTACAAGTATGATTGGGAAAGTTGTGCAGATATTGCAATCCTCCTCATTTCTAGTTTGAATGAAGAACAACAAAAACAAGTATTTAGACGATATCCACATTATGTGCTAAAGTGTTTTTTGATTTGGCCCATGCAAACTTTCTTTATGAAACTAGCAAAGTCCATGTTTTGCTGTCCCACTCAGATATCATCTTCTGATGATGGACCTGAAGTACTATATTACACAGTATTAAAAGAGATTGCTACGAAGATTGCAAGTGGTTCTATAGATTACAGCTATAGAAAACTGTTAGCAGAATTCTGGCATGAAAGTCATCATACATATAAAAGATATGTAATAAAAAATTATGCTAGTGATTCTCTACTATCATCTGTATTTAAGGTTGAAGATACAGAAAATATCCAGATTGTTTTCAAAGATTCAATTATTTCCAGGAAAAGAAAATCTTTTTGTGATTAAGTGAAAAGGTTTGTGAATGACTTAATGTATAGTGAGATATGCACAATTCCTTTGTTTATAAGTAAAAATAATTCTTTATAAAAAAAGAATAATTCATGCATGATAAACATCTAATTAATAAAAATACTGATGTATTCTCAGAATTTGCTATGATTATTTATTCATTTGAACTTCTTTCATGGCAAGTTGACAAGATCACTGATTGATATTCAATTATCCTGGTAACTTTCAGTACCATAGATAACCGGGCATAAAGAGCATGACACATTTTCACAAAATTGAAAAGAAAATATTCTAATGTATTTGATCAAATTGACCTTTTTTTTTTGCATTTTTTAAGTTCCCAATGCCTGCAAAAGTAAAAATGTTTTAATAATTCATATTTGTTGTAGTTTTGAAATGTTCATATTTAAGTGGAAACAGTTTGATTTAAAACAATTTAGTGAAATATATTTCATATGCACTGCATATATATACGAAATAATTAACACACCCAGTAATATTTATTTAGAGTATGGGATAGTAATGCAATTTCTTTTATGAGTTGTCTATATTTTTATAAATCAAGACAAATAGATTATTACATTAACATTCAGAGCTTGCGTTTATTCGCAATTGCCACATTAATCAACACTGTTTAAATTACATTGACTTCTTATTTAAAAACTGGGAGTCAAATATGCCTTGTAAAATTCAAGAATTTTTTTTTTTTTTTTTGATACAGATTTGATATAAAGAATGTGGTTTTTGACACTTTTTTTTCTGAAGCGATAAATCACTAAATGTGGTGCGAAAATAAATTGCACTTGGTACGAAATGTCCGGAGACCCTTTTTAGCTTTCTGTTATCTTCGGCCAGATCTGTTCCTTTTTTCTTCGGAGTGTTTGATGTTTGGTTAATATTTTATACCTGGGTCATTTTTAAAAAAACAAGAATTTGCTGTCCGTAAAATGAATGATTTCTTTTATTCATTGCATTGTGTTTTCTTTAGATTTTTCTTATAATTTTATGTATTAAGAACTTTCAACTATTGGGTGATAGTAAAAAATTTTATGATTTTACTATAGGGGAACCTGGGGAGACTTGACCCACCCTAGATTTTTTTTATTTAAAAGTGTTTCAGCCTTCTTTCACTAGAGGACAGTCAAGTCTACTAAAATGCTCAGACAATCATCTTTGTTTCGTGCAGCTAGTTCAAAGAAGCGTGGAAAGATTCAAAATAAAGTGTTTTTCTGCCTAAAAAGTAAGTATTTTAGATATATTTTGTAAGATTTTCTCAGATAAACAAATACTAACATATTAAGCTTTGATTACAACCTTAGAGTTTGTACAATTAATTAGTTCTAAAATAACCATGTGATATTCTTTTCAAAATGGCCATATGCAGGGCCCGCGCTAGGAATTTCAAACTGTTAGCCAACAAATTAGCCAAATTGAAAAATCATTAGCCAAATTACATGATTATTAGTCAAAGTTATTGTCGCCATCGGTGAAAAAATTTCTACTTTTAAGCCATAATGCAGCTAATAATATTAATTTCATTCTAAAAAGATATAAAGATAGGTAGATTTCATTTTTTTAATCATTAAATAGGCTATTAGTAAATTAAACTTGTATTTACCAATGAAAGATCACAATGAGTTACAAAAATGACAAATTTATTTTATAATTCACGTAGTTTCATTATCATATAAACCAGGCAAGTGTCGAATTTTTGTACTATACACCAATTTTCAAAAGCTGCCTTAAAGTTAAAATCTTTCATATCTGGCCCTTCACTATTTATAAGAATCAAGTCACTGAGATTTTTTACTCTGATGTTACTACTTAATGAAATTTATGTTCTGTTTACTAAAGCCTCTTTCAACGATGGTTGTTGTCATAGGACATGTGAAACCAATTCTTGCTACATCCATAATATTTTTATATGCAGTATCATCATTATATTTCTTTAAAATTAGGCACCAAAACTATCAAAGGGATAAATTTTTGTCTGTTTTAAAATTCAAGCAGGTGTAAGGATCATATGAAAACCACAAAGATGATGATGAAGATGAAACGAAAATAAGCTAGGCAGGCTAAAAAATTCGTAACAAAAAGATAAACTACGATTCAACTTATGACAAAAACAGCAAACCGCAAGTTGGCATCTGTGATAATAATCAGCAGTGACCTTTTTGAGTTGGTTTTAACTAAAATTAAATGCTTTTTTATTTGCTGTATATACTCGCGTAAGTCGAGAAATTTGTGACAAAAAAAAAAGGCTTCAAAGTGTGTGTGTGTGTGTGGGGGGGAGGTCGATTTATATGCGGAGTCTAAAAAACAAAAACATCGTAAGACTAAAAGATATTTTTTTCCGCAAGACAATCAATCCTAAAACGATGCGGTAGTAATTACACAATCGCACACTCCTAATTTCTCTGCCCTCCAGATGCTCCGGACTACCATTGTATACGCGTCATCAAAAAATATACATACATTTTCGTTCGATGTTTATCACTTGTTTATTTGATTACGGCCGATCGTTTTCGACAAAAAATGGCTCTTTTCAGAAATAATTCTGTAACACGGATTGTTTAAAACTATAATGCAGGATTTTAATTTTGTTTTGTTTATTGGAAAGTATCTAATAACTGTGTTGGGGGTTAATGGTTGTGCGATTCAAGGTTAACAAAAAAAATTGGCTCACATAACGGATGGAATCCAGATAATGTGTTTTGATTGCCGCGGTGGGTCAAGGACGCTTGAGAGATAGGAATGTGCAGTCTGCCATCCGTTTTGAGGAGCAGCGTGCTGGAATTAAAGAATACCTGGAGCTTGTTACACGAGAACGAGCGTCCCCAAGACAGACGGGAGACAACGCTCGTATGTCATAGGCCTACTTAGAGCTCCTCTACTACAGGCTGACTTATCAAGCATATTGAAGCCCACTATAGCTGGAAGAGCAATCCATTAGCATTAGCTCTATTCGCATTTTCACTTTATTAAATATTATTGAAATAATTATGGGTGGTTGTTCTGTACCGAACTGTTCTAGTCATTTTAGAAAGGGTTTTTAGCTATTTCGCTTTCATATAAACGAAGAAAGAAGAAAACAATGGCTAATAAATAGTCGGCGCGATAATTGGATACCCGGTACTGGAGCAAACTTGTGCGAGGTAAGTTCTACAATATTCTAATTGAAACTTCTTTTTTTATATAAAGTATTTATTTTATACACTTATTTTATAATTTCTGTAACTGTAATATGGATTATTAATAATTTTTAGTTGTTATAGTCTTATCTTAGAACACTTTGTTTGTAATGTAAACATCACCTTGAATGCATTATACTGTCTTCAAAACCTAGAAGTAAATAGCTTCAAATTATACATATATATATTAAAGATTTATTCCTGTTACACCAATATCTTTCAAGTTTTATACACTTTGTTGTATTTTTAGATCATAATGAATCACAGAATTGGTGAATTCTACTATCAACAAACTATCGCCACGTGGAACACTTGCCATGTTATAGTAAATATGCAAACATAAGCTAAAATGGTAAATAAATCGAAATACGTTTATCATAAAAGGTTTTTTTTAATAGTATGTGTGAATGTTTGCCTCACATATTTGAAAGTTTGTTAACTACTTTGTATTTAAAGAGGAAAATACTAATAATAACCCTACTGAGCTCAGCTTTTTTTCATCAAGGATTTTCAAACAATAGTTGTTCATTAAGTAGCTATTATGATAAACGTATTTCGATTTATTTACCATTTTAGCTTATGTTTGCATAATTACATGGCAAGTTTTCCACTTGGCGACAGTTTGTTGATAGTAGGATTCACCAATTCTGTGATTCATTATAATCTAAAAATACAACAAAGTGTATAAAACTTTAAATATATTGGTGTAACAGTAATAAATCTTTAATATATATATATAGCTTCATATTACATATATATATAATTTGAAGCTATTTTCTTTTAGGTTTGGAAGACAGTATAATGCATTCAAGGTGATGTTTACATTACAAACCAAGTGTCCTAAGATAAGACTATAACAATTAAAAATTATTAATAATTCATATTATAGTTACAGAAATTATAAAATAAGTATTTGAAATAAATAATTTATATAAAAAAAGAAGTTTCAATTAGAATATTGTAGAACTGACCTCGCATAAGTAGTCCCAGTACCGGGTATCCAATTATCTCCCGATTATTAGCCATTGTTTTCTTCTTTCTTCGTTTCTAGAAAAACGAAATTGCCTAAACTCCTTTCTAGAATGATTAGAGCAGTTCGGTGCAGAACAACTACCTATAATTATTTCAATAATATTTCCTAAAGTGGAAATACGAATAGAGCTAATGCTAATGGATTGCGTTTACAGCTAGGATGGGCGTCAATATGCTTGATGAGTCAGCTCGTATATAGAGGAGCCTTAGGCCTACTTGTCTGGAAACGGACTTTTATTCCAAATTAAATCGGACTTTTATTTCATATTACTTCCCAAAAAATATTTACGAAATTTTCACAGTTTCCAAAAAATCATTCGCCATTTTTTTTGCCAAAGTATTTTTTTTTATCGCCAGTTTTGCGATCTTTTCACATTTGGCACGTAGGCGAATGGCTAGCACAGACCCTGCATATGGGAAGGCTTGACCAGTGGGTCAAGGCTCCCTTAGTTAAATATTTATAAGATTATTTAAACTTCTAAATTAAAATCTTATTTAAATTAAACTTCTTTTAATCCCAGGAATACCTATTAAAATCTATATACGGTACATGATAAATTTTTAGTAATTAGGTTTGTTTTGTTTGCATCCTCAAAAAGTACATTGAAAAAATTTGGGACACCCTCTGAAAAAAAATTCTGTGTGCATCCCTGATTACAGTACTAATTATATATAACAATGTTATTTCTTTTCCTCAGATGCCCTTTTCCCATAAACCAAGAGGAAAAGCCCATAAGAAGCATTCCATAGAAGTTATGAAGGCAGCCGTAAAGAAAGTTGCTGCTGAAGGCTTTAGTATTCGTAGCATAGCAAAAGATTATGACATTGATTGGAAAACTCTGGAGAGGTATGTAAGGAAATATAAATTGAGTAAAAATAAGGAAGACAGGGATATATACAGCCTAATTACAAAAGTAGGCAAATTTTTACTGAGGAGGAAGAAAGACTCTTGAAAGAATATTTGTCACTGCCATTCAAAGTACATTATGGATTAACTCCAAAGACTACTAGACAGTTTGTATATGAGTCTGGAATTGCTAACAAAAAAATTCCCAACGAATGTGTTCATGATAAAATTGCTTCTTATGATTGGTTGCATAGATTCATTTTTCATGCACAGGCATAAGAAGTTATCCCAGCATAAGCCTGAAAGTACAAGTTTGAGTAGATCAACTGCATTCAATATATTCACAGTAGGTGAGTTCCATGATAATTTGAAAAATGTTCTTGAAGAATATAAATTTGGGCCAGAATCCATTTACAATGTAGATGAAACTGGAATCACCACTGTACACAAACCAAAGAAAGCAATAGCTGGCAAAATGAAAAACAAGTTTCAAAAGTAACGTCAGGTGAAAGGGGTAGCTTGATTACATTATGTGCTACTGTGTGTACCATAAGTAATTCTATACCATCTTTTATATTCTTCCCGGAGTTAGAGCAAAAAAATATATGGGAAAAGGCTCTCCAACAGGCACAGCAATTGCAGCTTATCCGAGTGGGTGGATGATAGGGGAAAATTTTAATCTATATTCGAACCACTTTATCAAATACTCCAAGAGTGTAACAAAGACTCCTCAGTCCCCCTTATACTTGATAGTCACGATAACCATATAACCCCTATAGGTCTACAGATTTGCAAGGATAATGGAATTGTTCTACTAACCCTGCCCCCATTAGCCATCATCTACAACTATTAGATAGGGCAGTATTTGGACTCTTCAAAACATATAATGAAAGTGCAGGTGTGTTCATGGTAAACAATCCTGCGAAGCCAATAAGCATATACGATGTTGCGACATTAGTTGGTAAAGCCTACCCTAGAGCATTTAACCCTGTAAACATAAAGAGATTTGCATCAACTGGCATTTATCCTTATGATACACCTATATTCAGTGATGACGATTACCATGATGCAAGTATTACAGATAGGCCAGATCCAGCAACAAATTCATTTTCTGAGAACAAAACTATGACAAATGATTCAATTAATGCAACCATTATCAGACCATTATGCTTACCTTCCTGCTACTCATTAGTTACTCAAGAACCCTTACCAAAAGCTAAACCTAGAAAGTCTCAAGGTGGTAGGAGATCAGCAAAGTCAAGAATTTTTACTCTAACGCCAATAAAAAGAGCAATTGATATTGAATATGAAGAGAGAGAAAGGCACAAAGAGAGTAAAATTCAAAAGAGCAAACATGAAAGGGTCCAGAAAGTAAAGAAAACTGTTCTTCGTAGTACAGATGAATCAGATATTGATATCCCTTCTAATTCTGATGAAGACAGTGAAAATGCAGTTTGATTTTGATTTCACACAATTCATGCCTCTGAGAGAAACATATAAATTGAAATTATGGTATTACTTATACATGTTGTAAATTTTAATGTTTTCAAACAAAATAAAGCATTTAACATCATTAAAAAGAATTTTTAGTACATTATTGCATGTACAATTTTCATTATTATTTCTAACATAATGCTATAATACATTGTTAATAGTTTTACAATACATGTTCTTAAAATGATTTCAGAAAGTTAAACTATTATATTAAAAGTTTTATACAATTATGTAACTAGTAAAATATATTTAATAATCCATTCTAAAATTATACATTCTTGCCTGGGTCAAGCCTCCCTTATAGAGGGAGGATTGACCCACTTGCATATGTTTTAAAAAATAATAAATTTAATATATAAAAAAAATATTATTTACATTATCATAAATATATTTGTGTTCCTTAGGAAATTCTACATTATATTTACTATCATATTAATTTCTAATTGTCAAAGTATAATTTAGAAAATTACTTTTCTGAAAACGTGGTCAAGGTTCCCCAGGTTCCCCTAATTATATTTTTATTTATTTATTTTGTCTTAAGGGTAGCTGAAAATGGGCTGTTCGGATTGACAAATGTAAAATGCTTTCATTTGTTGTAATTCTATGAAACTAAAATTATATTTCTGTCATATATAGTTCCATAGTGACAAATCTTCTATTTAAATTGCATATATGGATGTGGGACAATTAACTATAATAAATTAATTAAAAAAGTATAATAATTTAATATGGAAAAAATAATTGACTCATTGATGTTTGTTTAGAATATATTGAGTTAGGACTAATGCATGCAATGCCTTGTACAAAGTTAAAACATTGTTTTGAAAATGTCAGGTCTGTTACCAAGAATTGGTAACGAACCTGACAGTCATTGTTATTTTGATATATGCAACAAATGCAAAAATAAGACTTTCCCAATAAGCGAGAATTTAGCATTAGAGAGCAAGAGCAAAGCAAAATGGTAGATGTGGGAACGTCAATCACAAATTGAAGACGATTTAAAAGATGCATTAACATCAAATAAAAAAATGCAAAAGAAATTGGTTAAAGTGCAAAAACCAGGTACAGTTCAAGAATTGACACATTTCAAAATGATCTTAAAAATTTTAAAATCCATCATTTCAATATCCATCAACAATACAAAGCTCACAAAACATGCATAGAAAATCTGAGAAGTGATGAAGCAGCAGTCTATATAGACTTTTCAGAAAACTATAATTGCAAACTATCTGAAAAAATGTAGTCTTTCCATTTCGGTGGCTCGAGAGCACAAGTCACTCTACATACTTGTTTAGTGTATATTGGGGGTATGCCTAAGCCTATTTCATTCTGCTCTGTATCACCTCATCATGATAATGCTCCCCCCCCTGCTATATGGGCACATTTTCAACCAGTGATCAGAAATCTTGAGAAAAGAAACCCAAGAGTGAATGTAATTCACATTTTTTCTGATAGTTCGAGTACGTAATACCATCAAAAGAAAAACTTTTATCTTTTCATAAGCAACTATTTCTTCATGAATTCCATTGTGGTATATGGTCATTTTAAAAAAAAAACACACATAAAAGCAGGATTTCTATCATGTTACAGACCTGACATTTTCCCCTGCCATAAGTGCTTTTTAAAACTCTTTTGCAACCTTCATTTTCCCGTAAATTTTGAAAATGACCCACCTACGTTTAAAAAGTGCAATAACCTTAACAGAAATTGTAATTGTTCAATATTTTAAATTTGTTGAGGTGTTTTCATTTAAATATGTGTGGTATACATTTGTGAGACATCAGCTTTTCTTTCTATGTCATTTTTAAATTATAATTACTGTTGATCCAGGTAATAATCCCTCTCGCCTTTAAGCTTGCAAGTCACCGCTAAGCTTTCCAATTGCGATCCCTTTTTGTTGTAATCCTGTACCCTCGCATATGCATTACATCTACACGGTTCTGTGGTTGCTACAATTTTGTGAAATAATAGTGCATTTATTTGACAATGACCACGTTTATTGGCATTAACCTATTTGATTTGTTTTGGACATGCTTTATAACTTTATTATTTTTTTTCTTGCGGATTTCTGTTCTTCGATTATGGCTGTTGGTAAGCACGAGCATATGTATGGTAAGTATAGTTCTGTGAAACATATGTGAATGGATGTTGGTTTAAATGAGTAGAGCATGAAATTTTATTATAATTCTGATTCTGAGTCAAATGAGGAGTCCTGAAGGTTAGTCTTTTTTTAATTTATCCCGTATTTTGAAATTTTCTTTTGTATTTTCCTTTGTTTAGAAATTTGCTCTCTCATGCATGCAATTTTTGCAAAGTCCCCAAAAATTCCCAAGTTTCGTTCTTTTGAAATTTTTACAAAAATTTTTTTTACAAAAAGTACAAAAGTCTCCGGACACCCCTGTATATGATCATTATTTGCATAAAATTGGACTAGTTTATTTTCAGAACAGGGGTGTCTGATGAATTTGTAAAATATCAATTTGTGGAAACCCCCTTATCATCCAGATACTTTCAGAGAGTTATCACTATATTGATCACTATATCATCAATATCTTAGTGAATTTTCACGATATTCCAGTGGATTTTTTTATAGAAGTTGCCCTACAGTATTCACTACAAAATCATGAAAGAAAACTATTGCTATACGCCTGCGCAGTAAAAACTTAGTTACTTCAAATGCTTATATCTCATCATATATTCAATGCTTTAATTTTCAATTGAAGTATAATGTTCTTAGACGTTGGCAAATGTTCTGTAAGTTTTGTAAAATTTGATTAAAACACTATGAATATTGTAAGCAAAAACATGTAACAAAATTTGCTTTTCTTTTAAAGAAACGTTTATATCTTCATGAATATTCTTTTTTGTTTTACGAAAATACTTATACACATTGAAAAAAGCTAGTTAACTATTTTGTGAAAGTTATAAATCATTTCCAGCTTTTTATGATACAGGGTAATCAAATACATTTTTCCCCTTTTTCAATATCTTGGTGGTCACCTAAATGCACAAGTCACCAAAACTTTACTGGAAAATGTGCATTCAGGCATGTTCTTCATATTGCCAAAGTTACAGAATACTTATCCAAGTATTTGTTTAGAAATTCGAAAAACATTCTAACATCCAAAGTATCCGGATACTTTTGATCATATAGTGTATATGTAACCGTCAATGTATGAAAGCCGGCATTCTATAGAATACCTATGCATTTTATAGAGTACTGATAACTGGTCGGCAATCTATGAAACGATTAAAATTTCATACATTTCCTAGGCATTCTATAGAATGCCAAATGACAAACCGGCAAAGTGTGAAATACATGTACGATTCATTCCTTTTTCATACTTTGCCTAAATAGCATTTGTCCTATAGAATGCCTAGATATTATATACAATACCTAGGGAAAGTATGTAATAATTCTCATATTTCATACTTTGCCTAAAAAGGCCGGTATTTTATAAAATGCTTAGGTATTCTATAGAATGTCGGCATTTCATACATTGCTGGTAACATAACCGGCAATGTATGAAAGCCAGCATTCTATAGAATACTTAGGCATTTTATAGAATACCAGAAACTGGTCGGCAATCTATGAAGCAATTAACATTTCACACATTTCCTAGGCATTCTATAGAATGATATATGACAAACCAGCAAAGTATTAAATACATCTCCGAGTCATTCCTTTTTTCATACTTCGCCTAAATAGCATTTGTCCTATAGAATGCCTAGATATTATATACAATGCCTAGGGAAAGTATGTAATGATTCTCATATTTCATACTTTGCCTAAAAAGGCCGGTATTCTATAAAATGCTTAGGTATGCCGGCAAGATGCTAAATGTTTAAGAATGCCGGCATTTCATACATTGCCGGTAACATAACCGGCAATGTATGAAAGCCGGCATTTAATAGAATACCGGAAACTGGTCAGCAATCTATGAAACGATTAACATTTCACACATTTCCTAGGCATTCTATAGAATGCCAAATGACAAATCAGCAAAGTATTAAATACATCTCCAATTCATTCCTTTTTTCATACTTTGCCTAAATAGCATTTGTCATTCATTAGAATGCCTAGGTATTATATACAATGCCTAGGGAAAGTATGTAATAATTCTCATATTTCATATTTTGTCTAAAAAGGCCAGTATTCTATAAAATGCTTATTTATTCTATAGAATGCCGGCATTTCATACATTGCCGGTAACATGCCTAAATAGCATTTGTCATTCATTAGAATGCCTAGGTATTATATACAATGCCTAGGGAAAGTATGTAATAATTCTCATATTTCATATTTTGTCTAAAAAGGCCGGTATTCTATAAAATGCTTATTTATTCTATAGAATGCTGGCTTTCATACATTGCCGGTAACATGACCGGCAATGTATGAAAGCCAGCATTCTATAGAATACTTAGGCATTTTATAGAATACCAGAAACTGGTCGGCAATCTATGAAACAATTAACATTTCACACATTTCCTAGGCATGCTATAGAATGCCAAATGACAAACCGGCAAAGTATTAAATACATCTCCGAGTCATTCCTTTTCTCATACTTTGCCTAAATCGCATTTGTCATTGTATAGAATGCCTAGGTATTATATACAATGCCTAGGAAAAGTATATAATAATTCTCATATTTCATAATTTGCCTAAACACGGCCGGTATTCTATAAAATGCCTAGCTGGTAACATATATATATATATTGTATATATATAGATTGATAAGTATTGGGGAGAGAATAAACAGTTAGCAAACTTCTGGGCAGTTTTCTGATTAAAACAAAATGAGGGAGGTGTGTGGTGGCCCAAAGTTGTTTTATTTAATCACAACACTGCATTATGTAATCAACCTGTGGTGAGTTCCTATTTTCAGGTCTACTCTAGGATGATACTGTAAATTTGTATTTTAATTTTTAGACTTAAATTTCTCCTACATACCCCCTTTCCTTCGAAAGAATAAGTCCTTCCTATTCTTGTCTGCTTAAAAATATACTTTTTTCCACACATTTAGTATATATTTTTTTATTTTCTTTACTTTCTTTTTTTATTTGTTTCAATTTTTTCAATGGTTTATATGTGAGGTTAAATTAGATGCTTGCTATTAAATTAAACTGCATCAAATAATAGTGAAACTATTATTTGGTGCGTTTTATTTGAATGGATCTTATGCTACAACTGTCAACTCTAACCTATATAATAACTGTCTCTGAAATAAAATAAATTTAAATGTAATGTGTATTATTAATTTGTGTACATGTAATGTAATTTTGGAATTTGTGAGTGGTTTTTTTTTTCTTACATGTTTTCCTTGAATTTTATATTCTAATTATAATGGAGGTTCCTGTATATTGTGTTTTCCCACTTATAATACTTTTTAATCAGCTCCAGAGAAATGGGGTTCCACTGTAATCCACCGCCGAAATCTGAAACGTGCAGGATTATCCGAAGTGTACTGCATATTTTATCTTATGTGTAACTTTGCTAAAATATATAGCATAAAACTTTATATGTAAATTTGGGTCCTCTATTTTATGTCTCTTCACATTATTTTATCATTCTTCATCAAACTATTACAAAAGGTGATGCAGAAAGGATAAGCTTATGCATTTGTTGCTGGCATATTTGTATATTTTACTCATTTAGATTTATATTCTAATTTTTTTTTATAAAACTACATATATTTTATTATTCAATATAGGTACGTATACATATACATATTAAATACAGATTGAATAATAGAATTTTTAAGTCAAAATTTTGTATGCATGAATGGTTTGCATATATTCTTAATATAAATATATAGTATGTAGTATAGTATTATACAGTTTGTAGTATACTACATTCTTAATATAAATATTTGTTGTGTTATACAGTTTAATGTACATGGGTCATTCCATGCTATTTCAACAATTTTTTTTTAAATTGGTTGCTGCACCATTTTTAATATTTTTTATATTTTGCACAAGTATTTATATGTGTTTAGAGAGTTCAAAACCAATTTTAGAAAAGAAAAATTTCTTACCATGTGGCAGATTGGTCGCCAGATGGTGCTTTAAACATGTACATTTTTGTGATTACAAGTATTTGCACAAAATGCTATAACTTTCCTCCTAATTGAGCAAATTAAAAATTTTAAAAAACCTTTAACTCAGAATAAAGTGCTGATAATTTTGGTTCAACTTTGTTTCATCATTTGATATATTTTTGAAAATTTAATGGCAGTCAAAATTTACCATTGAAATTTGCATTATCTCATTTTCCAAGCCTGTTTTTCACTAGGAAGGGGACAATACACTCAAACCAAATTTAGCTTGCAAGTACTATAGTGACAATAAATTTTACCTGAGGGGAGAAAACTGGAGTATTTTGAACCCTTCAAAAATTTTTTTACTGGTGAAAGTGGGTGTTTTAAAAAAATTCAGATTTGTCAAAAGCTGTATCTCCAGTGAGGTTCACAATAAAAGTCTGAAATTTATATTATTGGGGCTTCTATTAGGTAACAATACCATAATAAAACTTAATCGCTTTGTTTTGCATAGTATCAAAAATATTTGAGGAGATCAAATTTGTGAACAAAATCTAATTGTTTTTTTTTGTGTTTTGTTTTGAAGGACAATTATAACCTTTTTTTTATAACTAATGAAACATGAATATATTTTCATTTTTGTTTGTTGTAATAAAAACCAAATGAAAGTGTTAAAGACCAAAAAAATATAAAAAAAAAAACATACTACACAATTCATAACTGCTAAAGCAGCCGAGTTCATGGAATGTCTCAACTTGTACAATCTTGTTTAGTGTAAGAGTGTACAAGTTGAAACAAAATATAACCTGCTTGATCCAGAAAAAACTTACTGTCACAGGCAAGTGTGAGTTCTGCATTTGCATTGTGTGTCAGTTGGCTTTTGATTAGTATAGTGTGCATGTGTGATAAAGTGAAGGTAAAGATTATGTGTTCTGTTGAAGCTAAAGTTGATGAGGATTGTCATAAGTCTATTCATGGGCCAATTTCACTAACACTAAAGGATTTTAGTGAATTTAGCAATGAAGAAAAAAACTATTTTGTGTGTGGACTTCAGATTAGGAGACTTTGAAAATATTTGCCAGTATCATGAGAAGAAATATCTTGTTAAATACCATCATTTATTTGGAAAGAACTGTTTTGATCCTTTTAGATGTCATACAAAAGTTACAACGAAAGGTCTTACTGAAATATCTTTACATGTGGCTCAAAGCCATCCAAACCTAGGATTAGTTCCAAGTAAAAGTTTATGCATTTCTTGTTTGAAAAAAATTTATAGTTTTAACAAAAATGAAACCAATAATGAGACATTTAGTCTAGCGTGTCAGACATTAGATAATATAAATGTTGCATGTATGGCTCTGGGAGTTTCGCCTGTTAAAATTCAGAAGCTTAACATTAAACAAAGACCAAAAGCTTTGAAAAAAAAGTAGAAAAAGTTACATCAGCAATGAAAATAAACTAAATGCAAGTTTTGATGTAAGTTTGAATAAGTCTTTTAGAAATAACAAAGCTGATCTGAAGGAAGATGAATACACTATTCTCTTAAATAAGCTAAACGAAAAATTTAAAGGAAGTTTGACAGTTTAAGAGAAAGTAAAAATATTAAGTTTAGTGCCCGAGTCCTGGTCACTAACAAAAACATGTCATGAATTTGGTGCAAGTCAGTACTTAGTAAGAAACACACAGGCATTAGTTAAGAGCTATGGCATTCTTCTTAATATAGAACAAAGGAAGTCCAGAAAATCCAGAGGAAGTGATTAATAAAGTTGTAGATTTTTATGAAAGTGATGAAAACAGTAGGGTGTGTCCTGGTGCAAAAGACTGTTTCTATTAGGAATACAGATGGTCAAAAGGAAACAAAACAAAAAAGACTCAATTCACAAGATTTTGAAGAAATAAACACCAAAGTTTCAACAGATCTTTCTCAGAGCTTAAAGAAAGGGATTACATTGCATGCATTTATGATTTTCATTGGTGGTTTGCACAAGTTATTGAGGTGCAGCAATCAGAGAAGGACTGCAATGTCCATTTCTTCCATCCAGTGGGACCATCAACATCATTTCAAAAATCTAAAGCAAATACTGTTTGGATACTGTATGACAATGTCTTACGTATTCTTACTCTTTTTGAGTTGTCAACTGTTAAAGGACGAAGATGGAATATTGAAACCAGGTTGTACAATGAGCTTATGGAACTTTTACAACATAAGATAAAAAGAAACAAGCTAAAAAAACTTGCTAAGTGATATAATTTTTGTTTGTTTGCTCAATTGTTTACAATATGTAGGCCTAAGCAGCAAGTAACATACATTTCTTGTAACTATAATGATAATTTTTTTGTATGTACATATAATTTTTGTCTGTTCAATTGTTTACAACATGTAAGCAAGTAACATTTAATTAATTTCTTGTAACTATAATGATAATTTTATTGTATACATACATAAAAATTACCGTCAAAGCAAATGGAAATACACTGATTTTATTCACAACTTTGAACTCAAATATATTTGTTACTATGCAAAACAAAGTGATCAAATTTTATTATGGTGTTGCTACCTAATAGAAGTTTAATAATATAAATTTCAGATTTTTACTGTGAACCTCACTGGAGATACAACTTTTGAAAAATCTGAATTTTTTGAAAACGTCCACTTACACTAGTGAAAAATTTTTGAAAGGTATTCAAAACACCCCAGTTTTCTCCCCTCAGGTAAAATCTACTGTCACTATAGTACTTGCAAAATAAATGTGGTTTGAGTGTATTGTCCCTTTCTAATGAAAAACAGGCTTGAAAAATGAGATAATGCAAATTTCAATGGTAAATTTTGACTACCATTATATTTTCAAAAATATATCAAATGATGAAACAAAGTTGAACCAAAATTATCAGCACTTTATTCTGAGTAAAAAGTTTTTTTAAATTTTTATTTGCTCAATTAGGAGGAAAGTTATAGCATTTTGTGCAAATACTTGTAATCACAAAAATGTACATGTTTAAAGCGCCATCTGGGGATCACTCTTCCACACGGTAAGAAATTTTTTTTTTCTAAAATTGGTTTTGAACTCTCTAAATATGTATAAATACTTGTGCAAAATATAAAAAATATTAAAAATAGTACAGCACAGGTTGTGGAAGATAGCATGGAATGACCTACATACATTGTTAATATTCTTAAAATAGTTTAATTATTCAGTTTCTGTAAGTAAGCATTGGTAAGAAATTAAATCTTATTGGAGGGCCTGAACTCAACCCATTACACCATAGCCAAGTGCAGTGTAAGGCAGAGAGAGGTATCCTCATTCAGTTTAACAAAATCATTAAGTTCCCATAAGTGGCATACTGTCATGGAGTGGGATGGAACAATCGTTCCAGGGTGTAGAATATGAAAGAGACAGTTCTTTTGATGAATATATATTTGGTTTAAGTATCAAAGAAAATACATTAATGGAAAGGATGTAGTGTGCTCGATCATGGTCAGTATCTGCGTTAAAAAAGTTTGGTTGTATATACTTTAATTTTTAATGTATGCTTGTTTTTACATATCAAAATAGTTTTAAATTATTTTATCTTTCTGTAGTTTTACATATGAGGCAAGAACTCCATTAAGTGGGGCTATGAATATTCCTTTGATGGTATGCTTAAACTCCCTATAGCACCCATAATTTCAGATGCCATGCAGAGTACCATGTACATGTGAAAAATCACTGGGGAGGGTAATAATGTAATTTTGGACATTACATGACCTTCCTAAGCTTCCTTCTAGCTCTGATTATGCCTTACTTATTTTAGGAGTAGTCACAAATTACAAGGTGTGTTACATTATATTTCATTTACGTATAATCTAGTTATCTTTTTACAAATAAATATATATATAATTATATGTAAATAATATAAATTTATTTTAAAATAAAAGGATTGTAATGAATAATCTTACATATATTCTACTTTCATGATTTTGTTTCCATTCAGTGCAAGATTTAAGTAAAAGTAAAGTATTATGATGAAAATAAACATTTATAGATGCTATTTTAATATATGCTTTTGTAACTAGGTAAAGAACATGTTTGAGGAGTATGGTAATGAGCACCCCCTGAGACTAGTATTTGGCCCCCCCCCTCCATGTAACATAGCAGTTAGATACAGGGCCCCCACAAAGGGGGGGGTCAGTTGGTACTACAGTACTAGGGCCCGGCGATTGTTAGGGGCCCGTGAATATTGCTGCGGATAAAATTTTTATACATTTGTGTATGAATATATAATTTTTTTTCTAAATTAATTGAAGGTTTTGAAATTTACGTATTATGTGTAATTATAAAATTACAAATATAAATTATATATATAGCCTAAACACAATCTGTAAGTTTGAATGAAAGAAAAGTACAAAACGTTTTGTAAACATCTGTTTGGATTCTGTGTCTCATTTTTGAAATAGTCAAAAGAGTCTCAAAGAAGGGCCCCCAGTTCAATACAAGCCTTTGAAGAGTAATCAATCATTTGTAGAACCGAAGGGGGACATACTGGCCAGTGGCCATGCTTTTGATAGCTAAAGAAAGGAAAGGCTACCTCTAGTGATTCTAGCTCTTTGATAAAAAACCGTCTGGGTCTGGGTAAAGATAGCTTCAGTGTCATTGTGTTCAGAATCTGAGGCAATAAAAACCGATCCAGGAGAAATTTTCTAGAATTGCACCAAAACAGATATGTTTATGATCCTAATGGGTAAGTTTCCTCTTGCTCATTAATTCATGTTTAAAGCTCATATCAATCACGTCCAGCTAACTACTGAGACCACCCGTCTAGAAGTTTCTTTAGTGAAATTATCAGTTTGGGAAGGGGGCGATCCACAGAGCTAGCCTCTTTCTAAATACCTTGAGCTAGCCTGGAAGGGGCGATCTTATCTTCCTGCTCTTTGAGGTCGTAAACCAATTAACGTGACAGGGTGTTGGGACCAATTAACGCGACGTTGTGTCGGACTGAATGATGTAGAAAGAAAAATCCTTGTTTCTTCCTCCTGTCATGAACTTGCTTCCCATTTTGATTTCTGAGATAGCCGATATTAGAAAGTATAAAAAGCAAGCTTATTTTAATTTCTCATGCAACTATATTGTAATCTCATATGCGTTTTCAGTGCTAGTTGCTAGTGCAACTCTCAACACATAATTAAATCTTGTAAAAAAATGATTTGCTGAATGAAACAAACCCCAATGCTACCATCTAAGATTTAAGGTATGCTCAAAATCATTTTCTTATAGTTTTGAAATATTATTTTCAGATTTATTAATCTTAAACAAAGCCAATTTTAGATTTAATTAAAATTTATTTTATAAAATTTCTATGCTGTTTTGTAAATTCAATCGTCTAAAATAACTATAATTAAATATGTACAAAAATCCCTGAGAAAATATTGCATTATGATAGAAAAATGGATTATTTTGTGTTTATAATGCGTTTTTAAACTTTCACTTTATACTGTATGATTTTATGTTGAACTTGGTAATTACTAGAAATATTCAAAAATTTCCCTTTCGTCATCTATTTTTTGGAATTGGCTAAGGATGGAGCTTAGGCGATGATTTATGCAGTATCAAATTTCGAAGGGGGGGGGGGGGGGAGTAGAGGAATTCACTAAGAATTTCAACTTCTGGTTGTGGGGAGGTGTTAATTCAATTTAAAAAATTTATATTTTCCTTGCAACATCAATTTTTTAACACTTTACAACATAGTTGAAAAGTGTTTATGACTTTGTTCATTATGTCTGTCTGTCTGTCTGTCCCTTTAGCACGATAACTGCCGTAAAACTGACTTTATCAAAATGAAATTTTAGTATGTTGTTCAGATGTTCTGTGGGACCTATGAAAATATAAATAAATAATATCACCCAATTAGTTTTGGATTGACACCGGGCTGAAAAAATGAAATACATTAAACCCTATGGGATCTAATTCTTCAAATATTTTTTAAGCGAACTTAAAATTTACAAATTGCTTCGAAAGTTTTAGAAAATATTTAAATTATCCCATAAAATATAAAAAAAAAATTTCAGAAAAATATATTCAGTAGTTTTTTAAATAAAAATTAAAATAATCATTACACCCTTTAAAGAGATCACAGGACCCACTTCAAAATACAATATTGCATCCATCTTGTGTCAAAATCGTGATTTTTAAAGTTCTTTTTAATTTATATTTAGTGTTGTGTCTGTCCTAAAACCGCTTTATTTTTGCTTAATTACTGTTCATCAATGTTCAGAAACAATGCAATTACAATATATTTGGGTTTAAATGATCATCAAACTTTGATTATTTCTACAACGAAGCCTAATTTTCAGTTATGGAGATTGTAAACATATCAAGCTGTAAAATGAGTTGTATAAGAATTGCTGGATTTTTTTAACGCAAAATTATTTAGTGCTGGAGTCTGCAATATAGTTGATATGAATGTAACAGTCATTGATTTTACATACAGAGCAGACTATTTTATATCAGACTTTTTCGGAGAATTTTTAGCACAGAGTTAAAATACTTTTACCTCCATGGTTTTAAGTTTTTAAGTAAAATAAATTATTGTAGTATTGTGATGAATGAAAGGAATTGCATAAAAGTTTATGAATGAAATTTTTACTGATTTTTTTATAGAGAGCCAGGCGATTTATATTTCAATGACGTCATTTGATAAAGTTCATTATCTTTTGATGAAGTTTTCAAATATAATAAATTATTGTAGTATTGTGATAATCACAAAAATATCATCGTTGAATGTATCGCAATTTAGAGATGTTTAAATGAAATTGCATTGCAGTTGGAAAGTGTTTCATAATCAATGCTTTATCCATGATTGATCTTTCTTATTAAAGCTGAGCTTAAATGACTGATATAGATTCAGCATCATATTCCAGAGGAAGTAGGGAACCTCTTGCCCCCTCTTACTTTTCTAAGGATTTCTACTTGCGGTTTTTCACCTTACGGTTCAGAACATTTCCTTGAAACGTATATTTTGATTGACTATAGAGCTTAGATGATGACTGATAGGAATTTAGCATCGAATTTCAGTAAAGGTAGGGGTTGAGGATTTACTAAGAATTTTCACTTCCAGTTCTTATCCTAATAATGGATAAAAAAAAAAATCATTTTTCTTCAAACATTTCTCAAAATCGGCTATAGATAGAGCTAAATGGTGACTGATATGGATTCAGTATAAAATTGCTTAGGGGTTAGGAGAATTCATTAATGATTTCCACTTCTGGTTCAACAGATGTCACTTCCGATTAAAATAATTATAATTTTCTTTACAATACCTATTTCTCTAGATTGTCTGTAGGAATAGCTTAGTTAATGACTGATATGTATTCAGCAACAAATTTTACAGGGAGTTGGGATCACTAATGATTTACATTTTCGGTTCTGGAGATGTCACTTCTGATTTTTTCCAAAATTCCTTTGACTATGCGAAATAAGTGTGCAACTGAGTATAAAAATATTTCGTTTAAAATGAAATGTACACACCACTTGCCATTATATGAATAATCTTCCATAAACTGTGTTATATTTCGTACTTGATATATATTATTAGATTGTATAAACTGTGTTACTTTTCTGTGTTATATTGTGTTAAACCTCGTACTTGATATATTTTATTAAATTCAACTCTACCTCTAAATAATACATAAAGGAAAAAAAGGTACCCCCCTCCCCCTTGTTTTTATCTAGGGCCCGCAGCTCGACTTAGTACCCGGTCCCAAAATTGAATGTGGGGGGCCTGGTTAGATATATTTATATAGGGCAAATAAAAAACTTCTCCTCCTAAAATGTCATTTGCTCCCCCTCCCCCAGCTAAAAAATCCTGAAAGCAACATTGGCTGTACTATTGACTGTTTGCATAGAGATAATTTCTTTTAACATTTAGTGTAATTTATAGAAAATTATGAAATAGATTAGGTGTAAAGAAAGCATAAAAATTTATTTTCTTAAACACATATGAACAATTTGGTGAGATAACTTAGTTCTACGATCCAAGCCCTTTTGAGATTCGGATAATTTGCACCCACCTTCGATATCTCCTGTACGATTCAACTTCGCTACGGTTTCTCTGTGCCATCATTTTCCCACCCACAGAATCTGAACTCCAAAAATGGTGATCTCTGTCTCTATTGGACTGTTGACGGTTTCATCATTTCCTGGTCAAAACCTATACCATGCCACAGGAATCTACTTATATAGATCATGACCCTAGTTATTATCTGTGTATATATATATATATATTTATACTCAAAAGACAATAACCCTGAAAACCTTACGATCAAGATGAAAACAAGAACAAAAGGAAAACATACGGGCTAGGTGCAATAAAATTTTGTGGAGTGTGTTTGCAGCAATAAGCGCATATTCTTCACAATAGAATATATAGTACTTAATGAATTTTGTTAGATTTTTTCAAGCTGTATATAATTTTTAAATTATATATATATATATATATATATATGTTGTTACTTGTATATGGGTTATGCTTTCTTAACATTCCCACACTACTGCTTTTTTGTGAGCAAATATTCAGCTTTTGTACAACAGAACAAAACAGACTTCTGAAAATCAATGAGTATTGCAAAGACTGCAGGCAATTTTAGTTGCCAAAACTCGTGCTACGGGAGCTTGTTAATTCGCAAGTATTTGATAATGCTTTCTTAAAAAAGGCTAAATCTGCAACAGTTGCACTTTCTAAAAAGGCACCCCCTGAGACTAGTATTCACCCCCTCCCCCCTCAGAGACATTTTATGTTAACATAGTCTCTATTTATGTGACATAGCATTTAGATATATTTATATAGGGCAAATAGAAAACTTCTCCCTCTAAAATGTCATTTGCCCCATCCCCTGACCAAAAAATCCTGAAGCAACACTGGCTGTACTATCGACTATTTGCATAGAGAGAATTTCTTTTAACATTTGGTGTAATTTATAGAAAATTATGAAACAGATTAGGTGTAACGAAAGCATAAAAATTTATTTTCTTGATGAAACACATATAAACCATTTGGTGAGATAACTCAGTTCTACGATCCAAGCCCTTTTGAGATTTGGATAACCTGCACCCACCTTCAATGCCTCCTGTCTGATCCAACTTTGCTATGGTTTCACTGTGCCATCATTTGCCCACCCACATAACCTGCGCTCCAAAAATTGTGATCAAAGTCTCTATTGGAATATTGACAGTTTCATCATTCCCTGATCAAAACATATATCATGCCACAGGAATCTACTTATATAGATCACGACCCTAGTTATTATCCATGTATACGTGTACCAACAATTGGTGCCAAGACCACTAACGGTAACTATAGCAACCGGTAACAAACAGTACCCAATCCATTAAAGCCTGCACACAGGATATCTGTTCCTGTTAAATCAAGCAAAAGTGTTGTGTGATCCTACAATTTCTTTTCCTTAGTGTTTACAAGGTTTAGATTATGGGACGTTGACTCCCAAGTTTCTTATGTATTTGTTCTTAACTACCATAAGTATGATGACCTAGGAAAAATGTATTGTCTGCAGAACAAGTTGATGACCAATGGGTTATGCTTTCAAAAGAAATGAGACCCTTTGGTAAACCCTTATATATCCATCTAAGTTTGACTATGTAGGGAATCTTAACATTCCCACACAGTACTGCTTCTTGTAAGCAAATATTCAGCTTTTGTGTGACGCAACAAAACAGACTTCTGAAGATCAATGAGTATTGCAAACACTACAGGCAATTTTAGTTGCCAAGACTCATGTTACGGGAGCTTGTTAATTCGCAAGTATTTGATAATGCTTTCTTAATAAAGGCTGACATGTAAATTATGACAGCACACAAATTTTAAAACATTTTACTATTGAGTATCATTTTTTTTATCATCTTTGGTTATAATTGTGTTAATTTATATAAAATAGTTACATACCTAGACCTACATGTGTTTGAATAACTCGGAAGGAAGTGAAACATTTAGTAAATAAATTAAAATATAAAGTATTCTTGTTTTATAAATATTTACTAGTTTAATAGCATACAAAAACAACTGTTCATGATTGATAACAATTTGCATGCTTTATCCCTTTTATAACATCAATTGTCCTGTCAATGAAACGTGATATTTTGGCTGTGGCTGGATCCACGGACAGTGGCCGTGTATCCTGAAGAAAACTCCTTATTTTCTATTATAACATTTTTTCCACGAATGGGTTTAGCTATCGCTATTGGTTACTTAAGCTAACAGGCGGAGCTATAGCACCTCCCTCCAACTGCTTATAAATGCGATTGTAGTGTTGCTAAACTTTAAAAGTTAACATAAATTTCTAAACCAGGCATGAATACAGTTAAATCTTTATACAATAAATAAAATAAATAATTTATACATAGTTAAATATATATATTTTTTTAATT